>WOVY01004973.1:0-158919 GCA_013436015.1 Rhipicephalus annulatus
AAATCGGCCTTCTTGGTTCTAGAACAAAATCGAGCAATGAGTTTTTCTTGTCAATAGATCGGGTAGGCACGCGATGAACAATATCGAGATCATTGGGCAAAATGGGACAACCAATTTTGTCCCCCACTGTTTTCAGGATTTCAACACAGTCTTTCTCCTTGGGTACATGGAATGCCTTGATCTCGACATTGCTGAGACGAGAGTACTGTTCAAGCTCCTCGACCCTGCGGGTCAATGATTGGTTCTGGGATCGGAGTTGCGTATTTTCATCGGACAACGCAGAATTTTTGCACCGCATATCCTCAGAAGTCCATTCAAATGCTCAACACTGGAATCCGCGAGTCACTTCTCTCTTAAGTTCAACAACGTCGATCCCAGATTCCCTCATCCTCAGCAGGATCTTACCAAGATGAGCTCACTTGACCTTAGCTATATTGTTAAGCCTGTCTTCCAACGCCTCAACTTGTTTTGACAGTTCTGCATTCGTCGGCATGGTACAAGTAAGAAAACACTCAGGAGAAAAAAAAAAAAAAAGCGAGAAGAAAGATACACTTGATGGCAGCAGCAGCAGCAGCAGTGAAAAATTAACAAGAGGAAAAAAATTGACGTCGGAATACCTGCGTAGAACAGAGGATTCAGGTTTAGTGACGCTCATGCGATGCCGCTGCTGCCAGTGAAGAGTGGGCGTCGATGCCGGCTTGTTTATAGGGTGTCGCGCGATAGCAGCGATCTCAGCGGTGGACTGCCGATACAGCGGACGCAGCATAAGAGGCTGCGCAGTCGCAGATTCACCCACGTGGGCGACTCAGCGCTGTCCAAAAGAGCTAATCGGCCCCGCAGCACACACACGAAGATGATCACCGAAGAAACAGCCACAGACAAGGACGGCTGCGTAGAACAGAGGATTCAGGTTTAGATGACGCTCATGCGATGCCGCTGCTGCCAGTGAAGAGTGGGCGTCGATGCCGGCTTGTTTATAGGGTGTCGCCGCGATAGCAGCGATCTCCAGCGGTGGACTTGCCGATATCAGCGACGCAGCACTAAGAGGCTGCGCAGTCGCAGATTCACCCACGTGGGCGACTCAGCGCTGTCCAAAGAGCTAACGGCAGCACGCACCACGAAGATGATCACCGAAAGAGAACAGCCCAGACAAGGACGGCATGCGTAGAACAGAGGATTCAGGTTTAGATGACGCTCATGCGATGCCGCTGCTGCCAGAGGTTCCGTTGTGCCCGTTCTCAGCAAACGAGCACCTGAATAGCCATGTTCGAAAAAGTTCCGGAACACTGTCGCAAAACGCAGCCTTAGACCGCTGCTAACGCTCGCATCAGTGGCCATCTCCCTGGAAGAGCTCAACTTTCTTCTGCACCTGACTCTACCTCCTCACCCTGCGTTGCATTAAGGTGGGGACCAGGTGTGTTATTGTTTGATGCGCTCGTTATAACCATTGTCAATACTTGCCCACGTTATTCTTCTCACGAGTGGCCCAATTTGTGCAACCCTTTCTGCTGGACCACTGAGACTTCACGTCACTTAATTCGTGGCAAGAATGGTCACCGCCTTCTTCGGACCTCCGTGTAAGGAAACGATGGGCTATCAAAGCCGAGGACATTTTGTAAATTGGAGCTGAATCGGAGCTGAATCTCTGCTCAATATCTTTACAATTCCATTGTTCTCATCATATAAATAAGCCTTCTCGCTATCTCCAAGAACGCGTCTCCTCACGGGTGAATATCGGCTTTGCGGACGACGGCAGGGAGCCAGCTACCCTAAAGAAAAACCCGCCATACCTGCCGACGATCTTTCCTTCCCCTAACACCGTACGTTGTCCGTCCATGCTTCTGTTCGTCCGTGCGTCAAACAGATAGACAGACAGACGACGGACAGACGAGGCCAGTGGATGATTCACTGTTTGCCGATAAAAAGTATGATACGTGCAAGGAAGTGGTGGTTCGCGCTCGAAGAAGGAACGCCAATGTGCGAGCGCGCAAGAATATAGGAATGACGTCACACTAAGACGTTGGTGATTGATTTGTGGGATTTAACGTCCCAAAACCACCATTTGATTATGAGAGACGCCGTAGTGGAGGGCTCCGGAAAATTTTGACCACCTGGGGTTCTTTACCGTGCACCAAAATCTGAGTACACGGGCTACAACACTTCCGTCTCCATCGGAAATGCAGCCGCCGCAGCCGGAAATCGAACCCGCGACCTGCGTGTCAGCAGCCGAGTACCTTAGCCACTAGACCACCGCGGCGGGGCGAAGACGTTGGTGAGCACGTGTTCGTCGACGGCACCGTACGCTAGGGGGCACGGTGTAGTAGTAAAATAAAAGCCGTTATGGCACGCGCACGCGCGCGTTCAGAAGGTCGGTGGATACACAAGGCTGCAAACCGGCGTATGCACAAAGCGGCGGCGGTTCGCGCTTGAAGACGGAAACCCGATGTGCGATGCGCGCGAGGCAGAAGCGTGCCGTGAGGCAACGCGGTGATGTCGACAAGATCGCAGCGTACAAGAACGGGAGGCCGAAGCGTTGTGGCAGCGGCGTGAGGACCCAGCTTCGCTCAACTCTCCATCATTCACCCTGTGAATATGCCGTCATATTTTTGATGAATTCTACACGTTTTATGTGACTGATTTTATAAGAGGTCGACACAGTGGCAACACACTAAAGAAATATTCGTATGATGCTTTCACCTGTTAACAGTTTAGGTTACTTTGGGGCAACGTAATAATATTGAAGATTCAAGATATCCATGGTTTTCTTCCTGTGCTTTGTTAGAAAGCATATATGTAAATTTGATGAGAACACAATGAATATTCAGTAAAAAGGAGGCCTTGGTACTTATACGTGAGACTTACTACACTACATCACGGTTAGATTATTAAATGAACGTTGATGGGGTTTGCTGCCTCCTCAAACAAATGATAACTGTTCTATGAAAAGTAAGGCTCTGCCCATTATTTAACCTCCCGCGATAGTTTATGACTAATCCACTGAGTGCATGGTAATAAGCAAGTGAATGGACTACGTGAACAAAACATAGTTATCAACACAGAGAAAGTTTTGGCCATAGCAGGCCTTGTAGGTTCACTATATAGACAAAGAAAGTAAGGAGCCTAGCAGGATTTCCTTGGCTTTTTGGGAAGTACTTCTGCTTCAGACAAATGGAAGGCGCTAAACGGTATTTACTGCCGACGAATCGCAAATGAACTATTAATCCAGTTTGAAAGAAATGGGTTCTTTAATAAAAGAGTTTACAATCTTGGCAGTTCTGAATAGATAACGTTGCCAAATACCTTAAAAACATGAAAAATGCGTCTACCTGAAGACCTAACTCAAGATCTAGAGATATGTCATGCGGTAATTCTGTCCGCAAAGCGATGGTGCTTCATTCACGCTGGAACCTATGTTCTGAATCTAAGTGAATTGATTTACGTCTGTAGGCAATATGTTCTAGTAGTTGTCATCAGTGAGAAAATAGTGGCACATGTCTTTGTTTGGCATTGATTGCGCCCTAAGTTCTGTGATGGAAAGATTTTGGCCTTTTTCTTCAAGATGACCATAGAATTTATGCTAGAATTCACTTTCCTATACTATTTTGACCTTGCGACCCATCAAAGCCTGTTTGACTCTGAATAATTCCTTCAGTTTCAACATTAGAGCAATGTCTTTCCTCCAAAATAGCCTGGGTTTGTCTAGCTGTTACTACTACTGCTGCTGCTGCTCCCATGTAGAAACCGTCCCAGTCCTCTCCTTCAGTGAAGCAGGAGGTTGACCTTGATATCGTTCCTCTAAAACAGGGCTTTCTGTGGAACAATGCTTTCTATACGAACAATAAGAATGGCGGTTAGTGCTGTTGTTATCTTTCCGAATGGGTTATACTTTCACCAGCTCTGATCTCGCATACCATCGAAAGGCGGGACAAATGACACAACTTCGGTAAAGTCACTTGAAATCGCTTCTGTATCTTCTGGAGCTTAGTGTCTGCTACAAGGTTAACTCACTGTTCTCACTTCTTAGCACTTCTTCCACTCTCGATTTCCCAATCTGGTCACTTGATTCGAATCGAATTGCACTTGCGTCACGAAAAATGCTGCAGTGCAAGCAAAGGGCGGAGGAGAATAACGAGGCAACCAGAAAAAACACGCAGACCTTTTCCCCCCATCCTATATTAACACACCCATGGTACATTCAAGAACGAGCAGCGGTCTTGATATTATTCAGGCGTCAATTTGTATACAGACTGTTTCTTTTCACGCGTTTGTGCGTATTTCTCTCTTGACAAAGGCTCTTTGGATGTCTGTGCTTGTTTTCTTCCACGAGATTTGTGAGTGCCTGCGTCTAGATTTCTGGCGCTGATTTTCACGATCGATTCATACCAACTTCCCGAACTTGCGACACTTCCCGGTACTTTTTTCCCTTTCCTGTCTTTCTTTTCAAGGTGCATTCAGGCAGAAGTATTCCTTCACACGATAAACAAGTTGCGTAATGGACATCGGAGAAGTGGGGTAGAAACGAAGAAGCAAACGATTTTTGGTGCAAACTCATTCATTCAGTCCATGCAATATTTCCTGCACATTTTTTTTTATTTAGCTCACCGGATTGCGCCTGGAACGGTCACTATTATTTTCGCATTATTTTCGTCAGATGCTGCGAGAATTAGGGACAAGGGCGTTACTCGGACACCACCCCGTTAGACGGGAAGCACTGCTTGTGTGACTGCGCGCGTTTATGTAATCATGCTTTATTCTCGTGTTCACTACTTGGGACGTATAGCGTAGTGGAGCAGAGAGTGAAATGCACAGATTGACGCGATAAATTAGAAGCCAATACTAACAGGATATCATATAGCATACTGAAACCAAGTTTCTCGCATTTTAAGTTTATATAGAAAAAAAGCAGAGCATTCAGGCCAGCCACCTTTGTATTATTTGTAGTAAATGCCGAGTGTTTGACATCAAAAAAGAAACATTCAAACGCCTTGTTTCGATCGCAGCAGCGATATCTAGGTCAGATGAATGAAATGCGCGATTTCTTCGAATCGAAGTTCTACTGCTCTTGCAAAAACTTCACGCCGTAGCCGCGGTGCATCGTTTTTCATTCGGATGGTTTACGGATATTGGATGACTGATGATAGATTTATATCAAGACAGTGGGTCTCTAAAGGTAGGGTACCAGCTGCCACTTTGCATTGATGATACTGGAGATCCAAATCACTAAGTAGATATTTTGGTCTCAATATAGAGCATGAAGACTATATTGAATAGCGATTTTAGAGCGGGAACTACATCGGACACACAGAACACATCGTTTTTTGCCGTTCGAAATATACAAGGCAGTTGAACGTGCACGACCCTTTGAATATTCACCAAACAAAGCAGCACACAGACAAAACGAAAGTAATGCTGTGAAGTACTGAAAATATTTTCATGGCGTGGTCATTGGAAAACACGCGAACATCATGAAGAAATTCAGCGCCATAAAGCTAGATATCAAGGGAAATTTGGGCTGTTAACCTTTATGATCAAAGAATGTATTTTATTTCTATTCGTATTTTGTATTTTGCGACGCCTTCAGGTTGACGGAAAGTGGCCTTTTACTGTATTGTAATGCTTTCTGCTGGATGCAAAATGGCTTTAAAACGCAAGTATATATTTTGGACAGCATTTCTACCTCCAACGCTTGCGCTCTCGCTGTGTAAAAGTATGATGTGCAGCGGCTAATTTCTGACCATAATAAAACAAAACGACCAAGGTTAAAGGTCATTCAACAAATCTTGAATGAATGAAACTTCGCTGCATAACAGTTGAATACGAAAATATAAGAAAGCAAAATACAGCACAGCAGCCCACACTTTAAACACGGAAAAGTGACTAACAAGCATCTTTATGTCCGCATTTAGAGATAGTGCTCAATCAGGTATTTATATAGATATGATACAATAAATAATCGTTTGCGCTTTCTCAAGACTTTTGATGTCCTTCTACAATGTACGTTCTAAATACCAGGCCAGAAACGGAAGCGCTTGCTTTACCCCAACAGTTTGTCCGGAATGAAATCGTATATACATTGCTGAGATTGTACGTATCACAGTCTGTTTCACTCAAGCTTAATCGGAGATACGATTACAAATAAAGGGGAGAAGATATATATTGGCTAGATGTTTATAATGAGATGACTAATACGACCTAAAAAATTAACACGCGGCTTATATTGTGCCTCTGGCAGGTAAATATAACCTGAAATTTTTCTGTGGCATCACAAATACCATCGCGCAAACGTTTACGCCGAACATGAAGATACATGCGCTGCCTATTTTTCTTTATTCAGCACCTTCACACACTGATTTACAGCCCGTCATCATTCCAAACAGATAACAAAAAGCGCCGCCTCAGCGCTGCGTACAAATCGTTAACCAGCGAAAGCTGAAACGTGCAGCCCCAATGTTTAACAGTAGGGTAAATTCTATGGGGTAGTGAAGCTTCTCGCCATTATTCGTTACTTGTTCGTACTTCTACATGAGGCTCTACACACATTTAGTTTGGGTTCACTATAGTGTTTATTTCACATGCCACACATTGTGCTTCGCATCACCATGATCATGGTCATGAAGGAGGGTGATGAGCGGTTAAATGCGTTTCGCAACACGTTCATCGCAGATCGCAGTGCTCGTTCTCTAACAACAGGCGATCACAGACGTCGCAGCCAAAGGGAATATGCCGCGGGAGGCATTCCCGCAGAAAGCGGTGTTCAACCCGGCGAACGCGTTCCCGCAATCAGCACAATAGGGGGGGGGGTGATTATAAATGAAGAGAAATGAAAAGTGAGCCCCAAAACTGTCTCTCAGGGGGAGGACACCTCAACAGTAGCTCACGAAGGATGGGGGGTAGAGAAGGGACTGAAAGGACAGGCTTAGAAGGTAGAGAGATAGAGAGATAGAAAGGAGAGAGCGAGGCGGAGGGACAGGGACCGACGGAAGTAAGGAGAAGACAGCAAAGATTGCAGGAGTCCGAGGACAGGGAATCACTGGCTAGAGCTCTTGTCGGCTACAGGAGATGGCGTATGGCCAAAGCTACGCTGTCGTCGTCGTAGGGGACCGGCGGGAGGAGGTGGCGTAAAACCAACCCAATCGGCCAGAGCTGCGCTGTCGTCGGAGATCGCGAGGGCACAACTGGTCAGCACGGAATCCAGCGAGCGAATCCATCACATTGATGCCCGAAGGCATTCTAGGGGCGAAGCTCCTTATAGCGGCACCCATTCATCTCTTGTAGCCGTTTTAGTGTGTAACAAGTATAACATTTTGTCCTCCAAGGTGGTGCCGGTGGGAGATTTCTTCTGTGGGTTGTTGAACAATAAAAAATAGTACTCAACGTACATACCAATGGCTGCTAAGGGGGAATGAGAGACAGGAGCATTCGGCTTCTAGTTAACGCGCACCCTGCGATCCCCATTAGCAGCCATTGGCATGTACATTGAGCACTATCTGACACGAAAGGGTTGCTACGTTATACTCGCTGGGTGTAACCTCCTTAGTTTTAGAAAGGTTTCGCGAGCGTTGGGCCGCAGTGTCATAAATACAGTAAAGTAGTATATACCATGAACTCGAGGTGGTAAAAGGTGGGAAGTCAACCCGAAGCGCAAGCCATAAGAAAGTGTGCGTGTGGCACGTCTCGTTTAGTCCTTGGAATGTCCGCTCCATGGCGGTGCTTTTATATGGGGAATATATGACGAAAAGATGCGATATGGTGGTACTTGGAGTGTTGAATAGATGGACGAACGGACACACAGACAGATTCATGGATGGACGCATGAACGGACGCAGGGGCGGATGCATGGACGAACGCAGGGACGGACGCACAAACAGACACACGCACGTACGGGCGAATGGACGCATGGACGGTCACACAGACGGACGCATGGACGGACTGAAGCAAGAACGAATGGACGGACGAATGCTTCGCCCCAATCTCCATCATGCACTCCGTGGATATGCTGCCATTTTTTTTGACAGGCCGGAACAGCAAGCGAAACCTTATAATGCAACACATTTTTATTGATTGTGAAAAGTGATGTGCAGTAAAATAAGTGGGTAAAATATTAAAAAATATCAAAACTGGGTTTTTTAATCGTCGTCAGATGTTTCTCTTACACGCTCTTGTCTTCATGTTAGCGCGTTTATATCTTTTCATTGAAAAATGCTAATAATATAAGCTTTTGCAGTTTCATAAATCATCATGCTCAGAAAACTATGCGGAATTTTCACCACTCTGCCGTAGGCGCTTTGAGAAATAAAAGCCTGCAAACTAGACAGAAAAAACGTTTTTAGGTCAAATTTGAGAATTTTTATTAATATTTACACTACGCAAGCAATCAAAATATAATTGAACTTTAGCGCCAGTACGCCTATATGTAGTCAAACAAGTTTTAGGCATATAACTTAATATAAATTGTGTAATTGGTCGGCAAATTAAAAAAAGCAGCAAAGCAGGTAAGCGTGACACTTCACATCTCCATAATTATTGTATTGCTGTGCCTCAAAAGATTTTTACGGCAAAACCAATGGCGGATATCTTCTTGCCACTGATCAAGCAAGAATATATAAAATTTTGAAAGAAATTTAAGAGTTCAACCTGCCATGCTTTGTTCGATATTACGGAGAATCCCCCTTCAGTATTGCCAATGCCGATGACGTAAGAATGCATTCATTTTGCGTGTTTTATTGTGCAACTGGTGAACGGAAAGTGCTTCGATGCGTGATTGTTTTTAAACTGAAAGTACAAACAGGACACTGGTTGCTTATTTGTTTTTAAAATGCACCCGTGTCTTCCCCTTCTAAGTCGAGAAGCAAAGTCGTTACGGCTTGCAACTTCCAGATAGTTTATTTCCTTTTCTCATTATCCCCATGCGAGCGAAGTAATTTGGATGCCACGCAAGAGTTCGCGCAACTTCCTGGCGGATTAGCGCTCCTTGCTAAGACCCGAGCTGGTCATGAGGATTTCGAATTATTTCCGTTCTGGTGGTACTTGGTTTTTAAAATGTATACATTATATCGTAGTTGTAGAGGTGCTCGGGCTTGGGGTTGCGCTGGGTCTAGTGGAAGTGGAGGAGAATGAAGAGAGAATAAGAATAGCGGCCTGAAATTAACCATTACATGCAACTTTAAAATATCCTTTCCCTTGGGGCTTCTTCTATGGACTATAGCAACAAGAGCGTCTGCGTAGCAGTTTGCGAATTTCTCGGAGACACCAGAAGGTTTATTTCTTAGATTTGTGAAGAAGAAGGTGTGCCTGCAGCGAGCAGCATCGCCAACGCCCGGCTCTCTCGGCTCGTGCTTCGGTTCGTTGCTGTGCCGATCGCTGGACGGTTCATCACGCTGTCTCGTCGCTGCCTTTAACGGCTAATAAACCTCTTCACATTTGGTGGAGGTGCTGTTAATCCCCGTTGCTACACCCTGGAGCTGCGAAGCCGCACGCTACCACCTGTCATGACTACCAACGCCACTACATCGACGCCTTCGCTCCAGTTCAACTGTCCCTGGCCATCCCAGGCTACGGGAGCCGAAGGTCTTCAGCGGTGTGGATGGGACCGACGTAGAAGACTGGCTCGAGCACTACGAACTGGTGAGCGCCAACAATAAGTGGGACGAAGCCGACAAGCTGGGCCACGTGATATTTTATCTCACTGGCGTCGCCGAATTGTGGTTTAATAACCACAAACACAACATCCCCACATGGAGCGTATTCAAGACGTCATGTGCTGAAGTGTTCGGTCGGCCGGCTGTCCGCAAGCAGAGGGCAGAACAGCGCTTGCGCGTCTGCTCTCAGCAGGCTGGCGAGACCTTTACCAGATATATTGAGGACGTCGTCGACCTTTGCCGACGTGTGAATGACACCATGCCCGAATCTGACAAGGTCAAAAACATCCTGAAGGGCATCGACGACGGCGCGTTTCAAATGCTCTTGGCAAGGAATCCGAGCACAGTTTCCGAAGTCGTCAGCTTGTGTCAGAGCTACGACGAGTTAAACAAGCAACGCACTCTGACTCGGCAGCCTCAGCATGGTGGTCAGTCACTGTGCAGTTTCGACACCCTGCCGGACAATTCACCGCTGCTTCAGCAAGTTCGAGCCTTCGTCCGTGAGGAAGTCGCCCGCCAACTTTCCCTAGTGCCCTTCACTCACGAGGCCACCACCCGTCTACCTGCCCCGCTTCGCACTGCTATTTCGGAAGAGGTTGCCCAAGCTGTTCCTGTTGCGCACCACGAGCCACCTCTATCCAGCCTTGCCCACTGCCAGCGTGCCGCGCAGCTGGTAGGCCCTCCTGTCGCTTATCCGCCAGCCGTGCAGCCTGTGGCCACGCCCCTAACGTATGCAGCGCAGCCTGTGGCTCCTCCTGTCGCCTGCTCGCAAGTGATGCAGCCTGTAGCAGCGCCGTTCACGTATGCAGACGCTGTGCGTAGGCTTCCGCAACCACCCTATACCTCACGCTCACAGCCCGCACACCCGGCTGCTTATACTGCATCTTGGGCGGCACCACCAGTAGCCAATTCTTGAAGGACGCGCGATAACCGACCGATATGCTACGCCTGCTTTACTCCCGGACACGTTGCCCGCTACTGCCGCCGTCGACCTCAGACGTTCGGCGACTATGTCCGATCGTCGCAACCCGGCAGCCAACCCTTCGCGCAATACGGGCCGGTCTCGTCACCTCGCTATGCCCCTCCTAACGACCCCAACTTCGTGACGGCCGCGCGCACCCTCTCCTCGTCGGCGATCGCCCTCCCCAATGCGTCGCCGGCCCAGACCTTCTGACCAGGAAAACTAAGCAACGCAGTTCAAGAGGCAAGAACTGCGCCGTTTTCGAACTGTCTAAGCCCTCGCTCCTCTCCTGCTAACGTGGTCGCAGTAACTGTTGAAGGTTATTGTACTTTCGCCCTTGTCGACACTGGCGCCGCTGTTTCTGTTATTGCCGCTAATCTCTGCCGTTTATTACGCAAAGTAACGACGCCGCTTTCGGGACTGTCGCTTCACACCGCAAGCGCACAGCAAGTAACGCCTCTCGCAGCCTGCACTGCAAGAGTCTCCATCGAAGGCATTCTTTACATCGTGGAGTTTATTGTTCTTCCTGTCTGTTCGCATGACGTCATCCTCGGGTGGGACTTCCTATCCCGCCATAATGCCGTCATAGACTGCGCACGCGCCGAAGTTGAGTTTTCACCCTTGTGTGATGTCCCATTACTGGACGCTCCTCATCAGCCGCCGAAGTTGCTCGTTCATGAAGATACCGATATTCCGCCTGGAAATTTCGCCCTTGTTCCCGTTTCATGCAGCGCCTACACTGACGCTACAGTTCTTTTTATGCCATCCGATATCTTCAAATGTCGTCGAGCTTTGCCGCTGCCTTTCGCAACAATTGATCTTGCCGCCGGAAGAAGCAACATGTTCGTAAGCAATCCGCTTTCCACACCTGTCACATTGCTTGCGGGGGAATGTCTCGGCCGCGTGCAGGATCTCGACCCTTCCTTTTTGTTTGATGTCCCGGACGACTACTGCGACCACCCCAAAGCACTGTCGGCACTCGGGGAGTCGTCCGATGATACGTTTTCCAGCGCCATCGCCGACACTCTCACTCCCACCGAACATGCCGACCTGCTGAATCTTCTGCATGAGTTCAGGAGTTCGTTCGATGTATCGCAACCTCAACTGGGCCGCACATCACAAGTCAAACATCATGTTGACACCGGCCTACACCAGCCACTGCGTCAAAGACCATACCGTGTCTCCGCTGAAGAGCGCCGCGTCATCAACAATCAAGTTGAAGATATGCTTCGTAGAGACGTCATTCGACCATCCCACAGTCCCTGGGCGTCTCCCGTCGTCCTGGTGCGTAAGAAAGACGGATCTATCCGATTTTGCGTGGACTATCGTCGTTTGAATAAGATAACCCGCAAGGACGTCTATCCTTTGCCGCGCATTGATGACGCCATTGACACCCTTCACGGAGCGGAATTTTTCTCGTCGCTAGATTTGCGGTCTGGCTACTGGCAGGTCCCAATGGCAGAAGCCGATCGCCAAAAAACGGCATTTATTACACCAGACGGACTATATGAATTTAACGTCATGCCATTTGGGCTTTGTAACGCGCCTGCCACGTTTGAACGTCTTATGGATAATACGCTACGTGGCCTCAAATGGAATATGTGCCTCTGTTACCTCGACGATGTCGTGGTTTTCTCCCACGACTTTCCGTCGCACCTCCTTCGCCTCAGGCACGTTTTGAGCTGTCTGACCAACGCTGGTCTGCAGCTTAACCTGAAAAAATGCCGCTTCGCTGCACGCGAGCTCGTCATCCTAGGCCACATCGTGTCTAAGCACGGCGTATTACCAGACCCAGCAAAACTTCGAGCAGTCGCAGAATTTCCCAAGCCGACGACCATGAAAGAACTTCGCAGTTTTGTAGGCCTATGCTCTTATTTCCGGCGCTTTGTTCGAAATTTTGCATCTATCATGTCACCGTTAACCCAGCTCCTTCGCGGTGACGTGAACCTCACCTCCTGGTCCCCTGCATGTGACGTTGCCTTCACTACTCTGCGCCGTCTGCTCACTTCCCCACCTATTCTTCGCCACTTCGACCCGACGGCTCCTACCGAAGTGCACACCGACGCCAGCGGCGTCGGGCTAGGCGCGGTCCTCGCTCAACGAAAGCCCGGCTATTCAGAATACGTTGTAGCCTACGCTAGCCGCACTCTGACGAAAGCCGAAACTAATTACAGCGTGACAGAAAAAGAGTGTTTGGCTCTGGTGTGGGCGCTTGGAAAGTTCCGGCCGTACTTATACGGCCGCCCGTTCGATCTAGTAACTGATCACCACGCGCTTTGCTGGCTCTCCACGTTGAAAGACCCTTCTGGCCGCCTTGCGCGATGGGCACTCCGCATCCAGGAGTACGACATTCGCGTCGTATACCGCTGCGGACGCAAACACTCTGACGCTGATGCCCTATCCCGCTCACCTTTACCACCAGATCAGATGTGCGGAAACACTTGCCTCCAGACCTTGTCATCGCTAAATCTCGACTCGATTGCCACCGAACAACGTCGTGACCCGTGGATCGCCTCTCTTATCGAATATTTATCTGGCACGCCCAAACTTCCAGTATCTCGATCCCTCCGACGTCAAGCTTTCCATTTCGCCATCCGCGATCAACTTCTTCATCGACGCAACTACGCTCCCGATGGCCGCCGGTGGTTGCTGGTCATTCCACGCACTTTACGATCGCAAGTATGCGCCTCCCTTCACGACGATCCACAATGTGGCCACGCCGGAGTGTTCAAAACATATGAACGCCTTCGCCATCGCTATTACTGGCGCGGCATGTACAATTTTGTACGTAAATTCGTGCAGTGCTGTCCTGACTGCCAGCGACGTAAATCAACACTGCCACGTGCGACTGGCGCAATGCAGCCACTTCCATGCCCTGCCAAGCCATTTGATCGCGTCGGCGTTGACCTCTACGGTCCCCTTCCATTGACACCAGATGGTAATCGGTGGATTATAGTGGCGGTTGACCACCTGACACGCTACGCCGAAACAGCCGCTTTGCCGAGCGCTACAGCTCAGGATGTCGCCTCTTTCATTTTGCAACGCTTTATCCTTCGACATGGTGCACCTCGAGAGCTCCTTAGTGACAGAGGCCGCGCTTTCCTTTCCGAGGTCGTCGAAACTCTGCTTTCGGAATGCCACGTCATTCATCGGAAAACGACAGCATACCACCCGCAGACTAACGGACTAACGGAACGGTTCAACCGCACGCTAGGTGATATGCTCTCAATGTATGTGGCATCTGATCATAGCAACTGGGACCGTGTTCTCCCATACGTCACGTTCGCATATAACACCGCAATACAAACCACCACGGGATTCTCACCTTTCTTTCTTCTTTACGGACGTGAGCCTTCCCATACAATTGATACCCTACTTCCTTACCGTCCTGATGCGTCCGAGTGTCCACCTATCTCCGATGCTGCTAGACAAGCCGAAGAGTGCCGCCAGCTCGCCCGTGCGTTCACCTCGGAAGAGCAACAACGCCAGAAAGAAACCCGTAGCACCTCTCTTCCGGATCCCAGCTACGCCCCAGGGTCTCTTGTGTGGCTTGCCATCCCATACCAAACACCGGGACTCTCCTCGAAACTTGTCCCCCGGTACGAGGGGCCTTACACCGTTTTGGAGAAAACCTCTCCGGTTAATTTCCTAATTGAACCAGTTTCTCGATCGGACGACATGCGCCGGCGTGCACGTGATATCGTCCATGTTTCCCGACTGAAACCGTACCATGAACCTTTGCCTGAAACTTCTTAAGTCGCCAGGATGGCTCCTTTTTTCAGCGGGGGCGATTGTGAAGAAGAAGGTGTGCCTGCAGCGAGCAGCATCGCCAACGCCCGGCTCTCTCGGCTCGTGCTTCGGTTCGTTGCTGTGCCGATCGCTGGACGGTTCATCACGCTGTCTCGTCGCTGCCTTTAACGGCTAATAAACCTCTTCACAGATTTGTTACTGAAGAAGTTTTAGTTCTTTCGAATAGTAATTTATTCATTCATTTCAATTAATGACTCTTTACCTACGTTCTTGTAAACCATAAGCGCCAGCCAGACTGTTAAGCACTTGGGAGCACTCACATGGATGCAGGACGGTGTCACTATACCAAAATGATATCATAACAGATAGTTCGATCTATTACCACTTAAGCTGAAAATACAGTTCCTTTAGTGGCAGCGCTATTTGTAGCTTGCTTATACGCAAACGTTCAAGTGCGTCGATAAGTTCGGCTTCTACAACCAGACGAGCGATCTCATTCTCAGATCCACCAGCAATGGCGTTGTTGTGGAATAAAGGCTGACAACCACATGCATGAACGTAACAAGGAAGAAACCACTCAGAAGGCAGTTTATACGATTGCTCATTGTGTTCTGCGAGTTCCCCATTCACGCATCCACTGGTTCGGCTGGCATAATATAATGCACCCCAGAACGGAACACGATAAATAACAAACGCCTTGCTATAGAGAAATCTTTTTGTATGCCTTTTTGTGCATACAACGTCTTCATCTCGAGTTTTATTAATCATGGCACGCAATTTCACGAGTTAATCAGCACTCAAAGGAGCACCCAAGTATTGTCGTGAATCACCAGATTCTTTAGATGGCGTGGCAGATAGTGAACGCATGGAAATACTTCCGGGGGTCTTCTTTCGGCCGTTATGTTCCCATGCGCACAAGGCTTGCAGTTCTGCGAATTTTTTTGAATTGTTTTTCTGCAACAAACTAAGGAGTGGTCAATATAGCCAGATTCTTGCAATCGCGAGTTACCAATTGAGAGGCTAATGTTTTTTTAATCGGACCATTTACTTTTTCAATGCGTTACTGGCACACGTCGTTGCCACAACTGTGTTGGTTAATTTGGAAACATTATTCGAATAAAACGGGAGTAAAACTTTTGAGCACCTAGTTCCTAGTATCAGCATAGCCGGTTGTCAGAACAAGTAAGCTTTGGAATATTATAAAAGAATACCTTGGACGTTTTTTTTAGTGTAAAAGACCCCCGAAATTTGCATTCACTTTCACGTTATTGTCTCCAAAATAGGCACCAAATAAAAGGATTGATTGATATGTAGGGTTTAGCGTCCCGAAACCGCCATATGAGTATAAAAGACACCGTGGTGGAGGGCTCCGGAAATTGCGACCGCATGGGGCTCTGGAACGTGCACCCAAATCTCGGCACACGGCATACAGTATTTTCGCTTCCATCGAAAATGCAGCCGCCGCAGCTGGGATTAGATCCCGCGACTTGCGGGTCTTAAGCCGAGTACCTTAGCCATCAGACCACCACGGCGGGGCAAGGTAGAAGGAGCTTCCTACTTTTTTGTTGGAGAAACTTAGTCTTCTCGGAATCCCAAGCCCAGTTTTCGTCAAGAGTTTTGATAGTACTTTAGACTTGATGGCCAAAAACGCCATGCCAGGACCCTAGGTCTCACCAGCTTCACCGTTAGTTGAGCTCTACATTGTAAATTTGTCCTTTTCTTTGTATTTTAATAGTCGGGAAAAGCGTGGCAAGCGGGAGACATTGTTCATCTATGTTGTTTGCATCCGCTCCACGTTGCCACTTGTTTATGAGTATGACGAACCGAATTGAACATTGTCGTGTTCTTTGATAGCCGGTTCAATCCGCTAAATATGAAGAAGGTGAAACTAAAATAGAAAAGCTTGACGAGCTGAATGAAACAGTTTGGGAACTACGTCAATCAAGGGTGAGGCGATCATCGCGAATGTAGCTGAATGAGGCAGTTACACGGCTTATGCGAATGTGTGGTGCCCACTAAGTGTGGATGATTAGACTAGGTTTTCCGGATATCTGAAGACCTAAGGAAACTAGAAGTGTTTAACTGTAAAAATGTTGAGTAGGCACCTTGTCACAACGCATTGTTTTTTCCGCAAATGCGTTCTGTTCAAGCCAGATCGCAAAGACGAATGAGCAGCATGGCTGACAGCAGCCTATCTCTTGCCCGTAAAATATTAAATTGAAATGGAAATTATTCTGCAATGAGAGAGCGCTAGGACGAAGGCATGTAAAATATGTTAGAATGGCCTAAGACAGACCTGACCTCCAAGTACACAGGGGACACAAAAAAAATCAAATAAAAGCATGCGAACAAGTACAATCTATGAGAATAAATATGTAGGAGTGAGAGAGAGAAAACATTATTTGCGCATAACATGAAGCATTCCAAATGTTCGGGCCCATATTCCAGGGCTCCGCTGGCCCTAGCCATTATCTTGATCCGTAAGACCAGCCAGCGCTGATCAATAATGGCCGAGCTGGACAGCAGTGTCTCCCATTGTTCCTCAGTGTTGTTCATCTTGTGGTGTTCTTCATTGTGATGCGTACACTCCCACGTGATGTGAAACAGATTTGGTGTGTCCCCACACCACGGACACATATCTCTGTATGCTGTGGGGTAGAAAACATGTAACCTGTGTAAGTTCTTGTATGTGTTTGTTTGGATTCTGCGTAATGCCATCGATTCCATTGCTGAGAGTTTCTTATGCGGTGCTGGATACAGTTTTCTATTATCCCTGTAATACTGAAGAATTGTGCCAAAGTTAGGGTCTAGGAGCATTGGATCTTCTATTGCAGCGTACAAGGAAGCTCTGTGATTTGTGAAACTTCGAGCCGCCTCATCCGCAAACTGATTCCCGGTGACACCCTTGTGCCCTGAGCGCCAGGGCACGAGGGCGTCACGGGGTTTCGGTGTATTCAATTGGAAATTCTTTACGAGCTTTGGTTATAATTTGGAAGGCCATCATACATATTCTACCTTTTTCATATTTTCTACATGCAGCCTTCGAATCTGTGATAATTTCTATTGGGGATTTTCTCTCCCTAGCCTCCCTGATTGTCAGCGCCATTGCTATCTCCTCCGCTTCTGTGATAGAGGCCTGGGCTATGGAGGCACAACTTGTGACGTTTCCTTTTCGGTCTGTGACCGTGGCCACCATGTTGTTTGCCACCATGTTGATATGGTGCAGCGCCAGTAAATCTCGCCGTATTCAAATATTTTGTCTTTTTATCTATGTAAGCGGTTCTTGCTTTACGTGTTCCAGCCCGTAAAACTGGGTCCATGTTCTTCGGTAGGGAGCATATCTTGTACCAGGCTCTGACTGAGCACGACAATTCCCTTGCTCTTCCATGTACCTCCACTTGTTCACCGAGGCTGATCCTCTGAAGAAGTTTTATGCCGGTTGATATCTGTAGCAGGTGGTTAATCTGGGTGGTTATTTGCGCTTCAACCAGCTCATCAAATGTATTGTGAAGTTCGAGCACTAATAGCTTCGCAGTTCAAGTGCTTTGTTGTAGTCGCAGATCCACTTTATACGCTATCCCTATTATTTTGTCTGCTTTTTCTTTCTTCTGTCTATCATGTTGTTGTAGGGTAGCGAGTATGTTAGCCTGCTGATGACTAAGCTCCTTACCAAACAATGCACGTCTTGTTCTTACAGTTCAGCACGATTGTTCATTATTCGAACTATTATACGAACAATTCGTTGAACTGTTCGTTTAAGTATATTCATTGTGTTGAGACATCGCTGATTGGACTGTAACCACATCCCTAAGATTCGAACGGTCGCTTTTTCTGGAATATTACTGCCGCCTAGCTTGACCTCAAGGCAAAGGCTCGAGTCTGTCCGTTGTTTTTTTACGCTTGGAGAGCCGAATGAGTTCGGATTTGTCTGCTGAGCACTGAAGTCCCCTTTCTTTAGTGTATTCTTCAATTGTTTTAGGTGCCAGTTAAAGCCACTCTTCTTCTTCTGTCAAGCTACATTTGGTTGTCCAGATAGTGATGTCATCCGCATAGAAGAAGTGCCGGATGTCGGTAATATTTTCAAGTTTTTTAGCTAGACCAATCATGGCTATGTTGAAAAGCGTAGGCGAGATCACAGCGCCTTGTGGTGTGCCTTTGCTCGGTGAGTGGAAGACATTGGATTCGTCTTCTCCTAATCTGATAACAGTGGTTCTTTTAGTAAGGAAGTTCTGTACATATTTGTACGTCCTTTGACTGCAGTTTGTCGCTGCTAGGTCATCTAATATGGCCTTATGGTCTACGTTGTCGAAAGTGCTTTTTATGTCGATGGCCATGAGAATGCTTTCTCCTGCTTTTGGAACATTTGTTAGTACTTCCTACTTTAAAAGCAGACGGATGTCCTGTGTCGAAAGGTTCAAGCGGAAACCAAACATGGTTTTTGGGAACAAGTTAGTTTGTTCAAGGTGCCATTGAAGTCTGTATTTATTAATCTCTCAAACGCTTTGCCTAAGCACGAGGTAAGAGAGATTGGCCTGAGGTTTTCTATTGCCAATTTCATTCCTGGTTTGGGTGTCATAATTATTACAGCACGCTTCGATCGCTAAGGTATAGTACCATTTACCCAGTGTTTATTGATGAAGTTTAGAAGCGCTGTTATGGCTGTCATTCATGTAGCGAATCATGGCATTGGTGATTCGATCCGCCCCAGGCGCAGTGTTGCGTTTCGTGCTGACGATTGCTGCTCTGACATCACCATGCGTGAAAGGTGTATCCACTTGTGAGTTTGGGAGCCCAGTGTATTCAGCCTTTTAAGGAGCTGTGATGGCTCAAGCGCTGAAACACTTAATATAGATGTCTTGAAGGAGGTCATCTCGTGTGCCTGGATATGTGTGCAATTACCTCTCTAGAGATTTTTGTCCTCCGCTTTTAGTTTTCAGAGGATCAATCATGGCTCTGAGGATATTCCATGTCCTTGCTGTTCTTAGGGTTCCATTTAGTGAATCGCAAAATTGTTCCCAGTTGGCTGTCGTGAGTTGATTAGCATACTGTTCGTCTCGCTGCGTTATTTCTTTTATTTTCGCTTTGAGCTTCTTATTTCGCTTTTGCCTTTTCCATCTTTTAGTGAGGTTTCTTCTTGCTTCCCACAGGTGGAGAAGGTGAGCGTCTACTTCGGGGGTGTCATCTGTTCTGGCGACAGTTTTGGTGTGCATTCGCTTTTCCTTTCGAATTACTTTGCACCACTCGTCCAAGTCGTCATTGGTAGCCGCGTGCGCGTTTGGCAATTTTCTTTATGCATGCTAGTCTGCAATTTTAGCTGTGCCGATGTGTTTGCGCATTCGGCCGGTGCGGATTGTGGTGCTTAGTATGTAATGATCACTGCCCAGGTTTTCAAGTGTGTTGTAGTAGTCCATGTTGTGGCAGTTTTGTACTATCGTCCAGTTCGGACTTGTGTTCCTGGATACGCTGTTGCCTATTCTCGTTGGTATTGCAGGGTCAGTTAACAGCTTCATTTCCAGTTTCTCTATTTGTCTTGCGATATTCTTGCCTTTGGTGTCTTGCCTCTTATATTCCCAGCTTGCATGTCTGGCATTAAAGTCCCCAACAATGATTAATGGATTCTCTTTCGCCAGTTTTGCTGTCTCTTGAATGAGCTTAACGAGCGTTGCTCTCTTTTCTCTTGGGGCACTATAGATATTAAGTATGACGGCGCTTTTCCCATGGCTCCCTTTGTAGGTTATTTCTGTCATGATATGCGGGCTATCCGCCTCTTCTATGGGCTGATGACATATTGCTGTAATTGAGTTATCGACTAATGTAGCAACTTTCCATTCTGCGTCCCCGGTACTACAAGTTTCGTAGCCCCGTAACTTTGGTTGCATTCTGGCTTCCTGGACTGGTGTGAAAGCAGGTGGCTTTTGTTGCGGCGCCCACAGCTGCAACAGTTGCCCCCTTTTCCGCCGGAAACCACGGCAGTTTCAGTGCCATTTTTCGCAGTTTTCCAAAATATGTAGGACTTTCAGAACATAATGAACTTGTGTATATACGCAATACGTCTAATCGCCTCTTCTCTCGAACATGTACATTTCGTGTATATATATATATATATATATATATATATATATATATATATATATATATATATATATATATATATATATATATATATATCCTCTTCAGACCCCGCGTACATTAAAATGCACATTTGTTTCAACCTCAATTTTGAATTTCGTGCCACTTCTGTAGCAAAAAGTGCATGTGCGATTGCATCGCCCATCATGTGCTGCCATCTGGTGAAAAATACAGGAGCCATAGCACAGAGAGAGCTGAGTTCTGCGCTGTCAAACATGGCGTCTTTCTCGACTTCGACATTCTACTCGCGGCGTCCAAGTAAGTTGCATTATACTCACTACTGGTCATGTAATGATTTGTAAATATTGTTATAATCTGGTTGTTAAGTGCTGAGGAGTAATTCCTGCATGGTGCGCAACATTAAAGGCCTGTATTTTTGTTTCCACAAGCTGTTTTCTTGAAGTGTACATTACAATGCACACTCGGTCTCAATGCCTATGTATATCAGCGTGTGCATCTAATGTTTTCATTCGTTTGATTATTCTTTGGCGTAATACTTCGGCTTTTATTTCACATAGGACTCAGTGATAAAGAAGCGGAGCGGGTCCTGGAAGCAATAGCCAGCAACGACACTTCAGACATAGAATTGTCCGATGATGAAGTGGACGACCCCTCTTTTGTTGTCGGTGATGCCGCGCCTCTTCCACAGTGCTCCGATGGTAAGCGATACACTAACCATTTTTATAGGTGTACCAAAGTTGTTCATTTTGACTGATGAGGAGCGTTTTTTACCAGATGTATCCAGTGAGGAGGAAGAAGAGCAGAATTCGAGCAGTACGCGCTCTCGAGACGCTACGTGGAGAAGAGGAGTCTCATTTGACTCGGCCATCAGCGACGTGCGGTGTGCACCGGACACGTCACCCGATGTCAGACAGCATTGGCGGCCAAGTGACTATTTCCGACAATACTTGTCAGACGCCGCGTTTGAAACTATACAGAAAAAGACAGCTGTCGCGTTCCACCTAAAGACGGGGAAAATTCTTAATTCCTCATGTTCCGAAATGCAGAACTTTCTGGGTGCGACGTTGATGATGAGCTGTCTTGGCTACCCACAGATGCGTCTCTATTGGGCACGGGGCACAAGGGTGCCTGCCATCACCGACGTCCTCACCCGAGACCGGTTTTTCACGCTTCGCAGCAACTTCAAAGTTGTTAATGATCGGGACTATACCGAACAAGACCAAAAGAACGATCGTCTCTAGAAGGTCCGACCGATCTTAAACGAAGTCCAAGCAGCATGCCGCAAGCTCCCAAGACCACCTTCCGTGTGTATTGACGAACAAATAATACCATTTACAGGCGTCACTACACTCAAGCAGTATGTGCCTGGAAAGCCTCACCCTACAGGCTTGAAAAACTTCGTGATTGCCAGCCCCAGTGGACTCGTCTTGGATTTTGACATTTACCAGGGGAAGACTTTCCTCAAGATTGGCAATAGTCCGGACCTTGGGCTCGGGCCAAATGTTGTGCAAGTCTTTGCAAAAACACTGCCTAGTGGAACATCGCTCTTTTTTGACCGATATTTTATGACATTGCCACTTATTTAACAGCTTAGAAAACTGAATCTTCGAGGAACGGGTACGATTATGAAAAATCGTGTACCCAAAACAGCAAATCTCGAGGACGACAAATGCCTATCCAAGCGAGGTAGAGGAACGAGTTCACAAACCGTGAATGTCTCCACGGGTACCTGCTTAGTGAAATGGCTGGACAACAAGGTCATCACATTTGCCTCAAATCACGTTGGTGAGGAACCATTTGGGTAGTGCAGCAGATGGTCCAAAAAGGAGAAGGTGTACCAAGACGTTCCTCACCCTGCCGTGGTGAAGGAGTACAACCGCAACATGGGTGGGGTGGACATGTCAGACAGGATGCTAAGCCTGTATCCCACGACACAGCGTACAAAAAAGTGGACTGTCAGGACCATGATTTTTATTTGTGATCTTGCAGCTGTGAACTCTTGGCTGCAGTACAAAGAAGACTCTGCTCTTCTTCATGTGCCAAAGAAAAACATCTTTGGACTGCTCGAGTTCAAGATGTCGCTTGCACACTACCTGTTGTCAAAAACCAGGTGTAGCGAAGAATCTGGAGATTATGAGCCTCCATGCAAAGTGCTAAAAGCTAAGGTTGTGCCCCTGCCTCCTGAGCCGAAAAGGACAACTAAAGCAGACCACATGCCAGAACTGGTGAACCAAGGATCGTCATCGAGGTGCCGAAACCCAGGATGTTCGCAGCAAACAAAGTTTCGATGCACAACATGTAACATCTTTCTCTGCATTACAACCGCGCGGAACTGCTACAAGCAATTTCACACGAAATGATGGCACTTTTGGTAGCAGCAGTAAATTTCAGATAAAAGTGAATTTTGACACTTTCTTATGTGCTGAGACCCAGTGTGCATTATAATGCACATCCTGGTGTGTGAAATCTGTTCATGCTAAAGTTGCAATATTTTTCTGGGGCAATAAAGTATATGTAGATGTTCCAAAAATGTGTTTTGATTTCACCTGTGTGGCGAAAAATTCACTCGGGTGAGCTGCAACAGTTGCCCCCTTTTCCGCCGGAAACCACGGCAGTTCCAGTGCCATTTTTCGCAGTTTTCCAAAATATCTAGGACTTTCAGAACATAATGAACTTGTGTATATACGCAATACGTCTAATCGCCTCTTCTCTCGAACATGTACATGTGCATATATATATATATATATATATATATATATATATATATATATATATATATATATATATATATATATATATATATATATGCATATATACCCAGTTTCATACACGGGTGTATGAAACTGGTTGTACAAACACCCATTCGTCGGGCAAGCTGTTCTATTCTGTACTTCGTCTTTCTTTGTTTCTTTCAGCTAGCTCCTCGCACCCAGAGCCCCGATTCCGCTGCTGTTAGTCGTCAGTGCTAATCACACTCGTCCATGACTGCGAGTGCGTGGAGCTGCCGACAGTGCTTCATGTGGGCGCGGTTGGCTGCATCGTGGTGGTCGGACTCTTCCACGCTTGAGCTTCGTCTGAAAATATTTTAGAGCAAAATCCAGTAGCCGATATTGATTGTGTCACTGTGGTCGTTCGAAATGTCGGTTAAGACGCCAAGATTTGGTGAGGTTTGGCGTAAACTTTGGCCGATAGCGACTCTGGGTTACGACTCCGCGTTGCGGCGGTCTACAACCTCGGCCATGTTGCGACGCTTTCAGTGCGTTTTCCGACGGGTGGAATAAATTCTGTCGCTGTGGTTGATCTCGTCCAAGATTCGACGTCTTTGGAAGGATTTGTGAAAACAGTTCTGGCGGGTGGCATTGACTTCCTCGCCTAGGCCGAACCCGTCTAGGCTGTGACTTAACACGCTGAGGCTGTATTTGTTGCCATGGTCGGCCACAGTGTCATTGTTGACGTTGTGCATTGGCATTCGCTCACACCTTGGTCGATGAAGACACGGGTGTATGAAACTGGTTGTACCTCGGTGGTCTGTCTTTATGATGCTGTAACATGGTGTAGAGATTTGGTGAGCAACAATGGGTGTGTTGGAGCAGTCGTTGCTTGCCGAGTAGACATTTATGTCGTCTGAGTGGGGTGTTGTGGTTTTTATGCGCATTTGAATGTCGAGCCGGACAATGCTTGCGCAACAGAGGTTGAGTGTGAGCACTCACAGGCCACTGGACACAATCATAACGCGACGTGCCCGCAGCTTCCTTGCTGTTATTGCTCTTGTTTTGACCGAGCTGGTCATGGCCTGAACAATCAGGGGCGATATTCATAGTGATAACTTCATGGGGATCTGGGTGACGTTCAGGTTGTACGTTGGGAGTCAGAATGGTGTGCTTGTCGTCATCGCCAAGATCGTACATCATGTTGCCAGAAAGGCAGATGCTGGCTCTCTTTGCCTGGAACGCATCGATGTAGCTCACACGCTCGGTCAATGACTGCTGATGTGGCACACACTGGTCCAAGATTGTCTCCTTGCTATCCACGGTTGTCTCCGACAGCTCTCTCTTGGAAATTGCATTGGTTGCTGGCACGGAAGTTCGTGAGATGGGTCCCAGTGTGGAACCTGGCATTGGAAGAGCGACGCCTGCCTTGGAGCCTGTTTCAGTGTACCCTGTGGAGCGTTCAGCCAAGAGGTCATCAAAGCTTATGCAGGGTACAGCTGCACATTCGAGATGGTTCAGTGTGGGTATGTCATTTGAGTGACGTCCTTCACGAGACCCGTCTTCGATAGTGGTCTTTTGCTAAGTTGAACTTGAATTGGACAGCGGCAAAGAGTCCGAAAGCTCAAGTGAACTGCAACGCATGACTGCAACCTGGAGGCGGAAACCCTCCTGCGCCTTATCCTCGGTAGTCGTCAGGTTGAACTGGGTGGTGGAAGGGAGATCGGAGAGTGTCCGACCGAAGGCAGCTATGAGCATGGAGCTCCACTCCACCCAGGACTGCTGCTTGAAGCCTTCATACCGGTGCCACGCCACTGCACCTTCCCGAAGACGGTGTACAGCCACGGTCCATTTCTGAGATTCCGTCCACGCCTCGCGCATATCTCTCGCGTTGACAGCTGCCATCCAGCTGTCGGCGTCATTCCGGACCCCGAGGAATTCCGGTAGTTCGCAGACAGCTGGTGATTGTAAAGTGGCAGGTGGCAACGCAGAGATCACCGACGCGAAGCAGTCGAGCTGGTGTGAGAGCTCGATGAGAGAAGACCGAAGCTCCCTGCGTTGCTCCGGTTTGCTTGCCTCAGGGTCGTGTGAGGCAGCTACATCCAACACTACGTTAATATCACATAATGCTGGCAACATAGTAGGAGCTCGCTCACAGATGGATGCTGTAAGTTCGTTAGTCTCGACGCGGAGTAACACGATGGTACGCCGCAGGTCCGTGGCGCTGTCGGGTGTGAAGCCCGAAGAGTCAGTGATTGCGGTCTTCAAGTAAGTAGCGGTTGCACCACTTACGCCAGTGAGATTAACGAGCAGGGAAGCCTGGACGGCGTTCAGTGGCGGCTCGTGTGTTGGAAGTGCACTGAAATAAGTATGAAGGTCATGGGAAGGGAGAGCGGCATTCTCAAAGAACAGAAGCCGGTGTGGATCTTTGCCGTGAAGCGGTGGCAAGGTGTCCATCAGGTCATGCCATAGAACAACAGGGGAGGCCTGGACGCCGTCCACAGGTGGTCTGAAGGGTGGATAAAGCGGCGGGTAGGACCCCATCGCTAAGGAAGCGTGAATGGCGTTCCTTGATGGAGAAGCCCGCGCTGCTAACGAACCACGAAGACACGTACTGGTGGCTTTCTGCAGAGGGTTCATTCGTCGGACTGCGCCATTGTAATCAGTGAGACAGACACAACACCCGTTCGTCGGGCAAGCTGTTCTATTCTGTACTTCGTCTTCCTCTGCTTCTTCCAGCTAACTCCTCGTACCCAGAGCCCCGATTCCGCTGCTCTTAGTGATCAGTGCAATATACATATATATATATTGTGAGCATTATTCATTCGCATCACCTTATTATATGTGCATACTCATCATTGTCAGTCTGACCTGTGTTGTGGGGCAGAGGCTTGGTAAGTAAAAAAAGTCTCTTGCAGCCAAAACGTTGCCTTACAAGTGATGGAGAGTGCTTCCCAGTCTTCTGGTCCTCTCCCTGCAGCGATTTTTCGTTATCTTCGACTACAAACCATCCCTGGAGCTCCGGAAGGGTCGCCGTCTGCGCAGTAAGTCTACGGTCATGTCGCAAGACGAGCACAACAACACGGCTCCATCCACCCCGCCTGCACCCCTGGGCATGCCTTCTTGGCTTGTCACCGCCCCTCAAAAAGATCCCCCGATGTTCACTGGCCTTCGCGGTGAAGACGTCGAAGACTGGTTGGATGTGTACGACCGTGTGAGTGCGCTTAACTATTGCATGATTCTGTGAAGCTGTCCTGCGTACCATTCTATCTGACGGGGGCTGGCTAAGACTTGGTTTTTCAACCATCAGCTGGATTTCCCAGACTGGCCTACCTTTAAGCAGCAACTCCGTCAGATATTTGCCAACCCTTCTGTACGTGCACACATAGCCGAACGGAAGCTTGCTGAACGTATTCAGCACTCCGGCGAGTCCTATACTTTGTACATTGAAGATGTCCTCGCCCTATGCCGTCGCGTCGACAGCTCGATGGCGGAGCATGACCACGTTCGCCACTTGCTCAAGGGCATAGGCGACATCGCATTTAACGCTCTTGCGGCAAAGAACCCCACCACGGTCGCCGATATCATCAGTACGTGTAAGTGACTCGATGATCTTCAACTTATACGTTTACAAGATGAAACAGCAGATCTCAGGCCAACGCATGTCGGTGAGTGACGTGCGTTGATACGGTCTATGATCAGCGAGGAGCAGCAACTCCAGGCCACCTCGTCGTCTTATGAGCACCTGATGACGCCTTCTGAGGGCAGCCTCCGCAACATTGTGAGGGAGGAACTAGCGTCCATAACGCGTGAGCAAGTCCCGAGCTCGCATACCACTCCAAAGCCGACGTACGCTCAGGTGGTTGCAGCGTCACCTTCTCAGCGATCATCGCAGTATGGGTCAACTATGCAGCCTTCACTGAATGTCCTCGCCCCAAGGGCAACGTTTCCTTCTTTTCAAGCCTGGCATCCATCTTGATCAATTTGCTAAAATAGCTGAATACGCGGCCGCATCTCACGGTTTTGTCATCGACATCAACAATACGAAAGGCGTGGGGATGGTGACTTCGAGAGGAATTAGTTTGCCCGTGCTCCACAACATCGCCACCCATACCAACTGTACCAACGCTGCTCTCCCTCTCCACAGCACTTCGATGCAGCTAGTACCTTCTGCTCCTCGCGCCGTTGGTCCCCGTCGCCTATGCAACGTTCCTCGTCACCACTTCGTCCGGCTACCACGGCGTCTGATCATCGCCCAAAATACTAAACAGTCAAGCTTCAGAAAGAACATATTGTGGACTGCATGGAACTCCTCCGGAGCGCCCCTCATATGTACTTTCAGTTTGTGTTGAGGGTACATGGACTGAAATCCTTGGTGGACACACGTGCATCGCTCTTAGTTATTAGTGTGGGCTTGTATTCCCGTTTGCACAAAGTGAAGACACCATATGATAGCGCTCCCCTTCGCTCTGCTAATGCGGCTTTTGTTCAGCCTTCTGGTGTTTGCACAGAACGAGTTTTAGATGCGGAAGCATCTTATATTCGCGCCTTGTAGTGTGCCATCCGCGCCGTCCGCACCGCTTCTCAAACATTCGACAGCTGACGCGCGCGCATGCGCCGTCGCGCCGTCGCCCACCATCTGTGCCGCGCGCGCTTCTCCTTCGAGAACATTCGACAGCTGACAGCGCATGCGCCGTCGCGCCGTCGCCATCTGTGCCGCGCGCGCGCTTCTCCTTCTAGAACATTCGACAGCTGACAGCGCATGCGCCGTCGCGCTGTATATATACTCAAGGTCGGCGCTCGCTCGCTCAGTTGCCACTCGTCCGTTGGTTTGTACGGCACGTCGACGTCCGAAGTCGCCGTGAAATGAATGCCAACGAATCCACAAACAGAATGATCGACGTCCCTAAGCCATCGTCCTCAAAGTTCGTCGCAATAAATAAAACACCGCCCTTTTGCATACGTGCCGTACGTGTTCACTCATATAACACCCCATTTCACAACCACGTTAACCAATTTAGCCATCGACCCAAGTAAGTCGCAATTTAACACCCGTTAACCAATTACATGCTTCCGCATCCTCCTCAGTTTTCCCCCGAGGGAAGCTGCGGGCAATTTTTTTATTGAGGGCATCCTTCATATAATGTTCCTCGTTCTGTAATCGTGTACCAATGCACTCATTTCAGGTTGGGACTTTCTCTCCTCGGCTTCAGCCGTGATATCTTGCCATCAGAGAGTCATTCGCATGTCTAATACTGCGCTTTCGTCTGATAAAGATGCTCATAGCCAGCGCTTCGTCACTGCTGATGACTGTTTTATTCCTCCAGGTAATGAGCATATTCTGATCCTGACATCAGATAAGATCGGTACTGGTGATGTGTTCCTAGCACCGTGTGGATGCTACATCTCTGGTGGACTTACCATCGCTTCTAGCCTGGTGCGGTTTTGTGGTGGCACAGCATTACTTACGGTAGTTAACCCTATTTCATTGCCTGTTGCACTGCCCCAGGGCACCAGTGGGGTTCGCTTCACAGATACCGAACCACTTTCTCTGGTGCCACTTCACGCAGACTCGCCATCTTTCTCCGCGGGTACTGATGACCATGCTACAACGGCTGCTTTAACAGCCGCAATAAATCCCGATCTTACGTCAGCCCAAAAGCAAGAACTTTTGGGTATGCTTAAAAACACAGCGCTTCATTTGATGTAAATTCCAAGCTTCTGGGTCGCACTTCTGTCGTCGTGCATTGAATTGAAACGGAAGAAAATACAATCGTACGCCGCCGCCCATATAGAGTGTCATCCGCTAAGTGGAAAATCATAGAGGACAACGTTGCTTATGTGCTGAAACGAGATGTTATCCGGCCTTCGTTCAGCTCGTGGTCATCACCTGTAATGCTAGTCCGAAAGAAGGATGGGTCGGTGCGATTCTGCGTCGATTATCGAGCCCCTAATAAGATCGCGCGCAAAGACGTCTACTCGATGCCACCAGTCGACGACGCACTTGACTCTCTGCAAGGCGCTGAAGTTTTCTCCAGCCTCGATTTATGGTCCGGGTATTGGCAAATACCTACGCATGAAGCGTACAAAGAAAAAACTGCATTTGCAACACCAGACGGACTATACGAATTTAACGTCATGCCTTTTGGTTTATGTAACACTCCTGCCATGTTTGAACGCATGATCGACATAGTTCTACGCAGCCTAAGATGGAGAACATGTCTCTGTTATCTAGATGACATCGTCATCTTCTCCTCTTATTTTCTTCAGCATCTTGATAGTTTAGACGAAGTTTTCACGTGTATTTCTAGTGCTGGACTTCAGCTAAACACAAAAAATGTCACTTCGCCAACAAGAACATCAAGGTTTTTGGCCAGCTTGTCAGCAAAGATGGCGTTCGTGCGGATCCTGACAAGTTGCTGCCGTTATACGCTTCCCTCGGCCAGAAAATCAGAAACACCTATGAAGTTTCCTGGGCCTGGTGCCCTACTTCCACCACTTCATTAGTCATTTTGCTGCCATCACGTCGCCACTGCACAAGCTGCTTGCATCCGGATCAACTTTCGATTGGAACGACTACTGCGAGCGTGTCTTTCAAGCACTCAAGACTTCTTTAACGTCCGACCCTGTTCTGTGCCATTTCGACGAGAACGCGCCTACATGTCTGCACACCGACACGAGCGGCCATGGCATTGGTGCAGTTCTTCTACAGTGGGATGCCACTTCCCGGGAAAGACATATAGCGTATGCTAGCCGTGCTCTTACGGCTGCTGAACAGAACTACTCTATAACTGAGCAGGAGTACCTCGCTGTCGTTTGGGGCATACAAAAATTTCGACCGTATCACTACGGACGCCACTTCACACTTATTACAGACCACCACGCCTTGTGCTGGCTATCGACCCTGAGAAACTTGTCTGGTCGCCTCGGTCGTTGGGTGCTCCGTCTACAAGAGTACAATTTTGACGCCATCTATAAGTCTGGCAAAAGACACCAAGATGCAGATGCTCTCTCTCGCTGCCTCCTTCCACTGTCATCATCAAGTACATCAGCTGATTGCTCGTCTGGTGGGCAACGCACTGCGTCACCCCACACATTATCACACCTTGCGGTTTTCGACACGCCGGCTTCAAATCGCTACCCCGAGTTCGCCACACGCCAGCGTGATGATCTATAATGAAATCGCATTATCCAACACCTAAATGGTATATCACCTACTCCTAATGCTAGATTGCGCCGACAACTATGGCGATTTAAGCTCGATAACAATGTGCTCCAAAGTTACGTTTCCACTAATGATGGACATCGCTGGGTTCCAGTACTTCCTCGTTCTTTAAATCATCAATTCATTGAAGCCTTTCATGACGACCCAATTATAGGTCACTTGGAATTTCACAAAACACAAAGCCGAATCAGATACCGTTTTTTTCTGGTCAGGCATCTCTGTCTTTGTGGCCAAATACGTTGCATCTTGTCATCTGTGTCAACGGTGGAAGAGACCAACTTCGTCTCCTTCTGGCCTTTTGCAACCTATTCCGTGTCCCGAGACTCCTTTCACCATCGTTGGCATACACGTACTCGTGCCTCTCCCCATCATGCCAGCAGGTAAGCGTTGGATTGGGACTGCTGTCGATCACCTGACACGGTACGCAGAGACGTCTGCACTACGCACAAGTTCTGTTTCACACGCCGCCGACTTCTTTCCCAGCGCCATTGTATTGCGTCACGGTGCACCTCGCGTCCTCCTGAGTGATCGCGGCAAGACGTTCCTGTCTACCACAACCGAAACCCTGCTCACAACCTGTGGCACTGTACATAAGCCGACGTCAGCCTACCACCCCCAAACTAGTAGGCTGACAGAGAGATTTCATCAGACACTAACAAACATTATGTCGATGTACATCGCACCGAACCGCGACAATTGGGATACGATTTTGCCTTTTGTGACGTTTGCCCATAACACCGCTGTTCAAAAAACTACTGGCTACTCGCCTTTAGACCTCGTGTACGGCCGTTCACCGACATTTACCATCGACGTCTCTTTCCTAAATGTGCCAACTGACGCCTCGGCAAACATATCAGAGCAGTTCATCACAAGGCTCGAGGAACGTCGGCAATGGGCTCGCCTTAACACAGAACCCAATCAGCAAGATCGCAAGCAACGCTACGACAGCTCTAATCGCGACGTCTCCTTCAATCCGGGGGATGAAGTGCTGCTTTGGACGCCTATTCGTACTCCAGGATTGTGTTACAAGTTTCAGGGACGTTTCATTGGACCCTATACAATCAATGAAAAAACGACCCTAGTGAACTATTGTGTCACTCCCGCCGACCTTTCTTCGGATCGTCGCTGTCGTGGTTCGCAGATTGTCCAGGTATCGCGCCTGAAGCCATTCGTTTGACCTTCCGTTTCCGTCTACGACGCGTCTGGGCTGGCCGCTCACGCGTGGGGAGAAAATAAGTGTGAGCAATATTTATACCCGTCATCTTATATATACATACTAATCATCATCAGTCTGACCTGTGTTGTGGGGCAGAGGCTTGGCAAGTAAAAAGAAGTGTCTTGCAGCCAAAACGTTGCCTTACAATATATATATATATATATATATATATATATATATATATATATATATATATATATATATATATACGTGGATTATAGAGAGTCTGGCTTTGGTTGCCGTAGAATTAAGGAAAAATTAGTATACGCCTCTAAAAAACTGTTTATTGGTGACATTTGGATGGGAGATTGATCTTCAGAAGACAAAATTTAGTCGGCTCCGACGCGCAACGGCCACGTGTGCGTGCTACGCATAGCACGTGCATTTAAAAAAACCGCCCCTGGGCCAGGGGCAATACCACCCATTATAGACTGATATATAGTGAAACTACCACGTGTGCGTACTACCAATGGCAGGTGCATTTTGTAAAAAAACAAGTGGTCAAACAACATACAATCACGGCAAGTTTTTTGGTCCAGGTGGCTAAATTAAACAAAGTCCAGTGATAAAAAGTTTGACTCTACAGATTTACCCCTCATCAGCTTTCCCGGTAGCTTGTAAAGAATACCATAGTACATTCCTTGCGATCATTGTCGCTGTCGTGTTCCACCTGTTCTCCCCCGGCATAGTTGCTCTTGAAGCCTGGTGAGGAGGGCTACGTCAGAACGATGTGATAAATTAAAAAAGAAAAGAGAGAACAACAAACAAGTGCTACGCGTGTCAAAGCTCCGCACGTGCAGGATAGGCACATGCCAGGCAGCTACGATCTCCGGTCTGTGGCTCAAGCATATTAAATATATACTGGAGGTTGTTTTTCAAATTTTTACTTCGAGTGTTGAATGTGTAATTTTACTTGGTTGTATGGTGAGTGATTTTTTTGAGGGGGAGGGGATAGTTAAGGATTCTTCGACTGTGGTCCACCTTTCTCGTCCACACCAGGCATTTCTCTTTACCGAAGAACATGGATCAAATTTTACATGCTGAACAAGAAAAGCAAGGGCATTTTACAATGGCAGAAGTACAATACTTGAACACGGTGAGACACACAAACGCTGCCTCATATAAGGTCAATGCAAATAACGTGGTGTTAATGGTTCCAGACCAAAAAGCCTTTATACCCACAAGTGCCCCAGCATCCACACCAGAAGCGGGAAAGGTAGCAATCACACTCTGGGTAGAGGAGGGTGATTGGTTAAAAACCACACAGACAATATTTACGGACTTGCAAGTTCTACGTAGGGACTTTTGGAAAAAGATCGACGAAGAAGAAGACGAGGAGTGGTGGCCTTGGGATCACGCACTGCAGCAGCCAATTGCACAGGAAAACAACAACAACAACAACAACAACCCATTGATTCGGGATGCAGTTTAGTGCAAATAAAGCCCTTTTTCTACGCCATGAGAGGCTCGATTTTCTACAAGTGGCACCGACAACTATCGGAACAGCGAACCACATCGATGAACCTCAGGTAATGGTCTTCCCGCTTACGGATTAGACCAACCGACCTACTTACAGCTGCTCATTGCATCGACGAAACATGGAAGCTCTCAAACTGAAGTGCGGATTTGAGCCTAATAACACGCATTATCAACGAGGCAGAGGCAACGCTCCGTCAAGAAAGCGTCATGGAAGAGGAGTTTCGCATTCTCCACGAACGCTTGAACTACCTATACACGTACTTGAAAGCCACCAACTTCGACATCATCCCTCTGCTATCAACCACAGAAGGGGAGACAGAACTTGACCGGGTCATGGAATGCAACGATCGAGCTACATTCACGTCAGCGAAGCTGAAGTATAGACTGCGTCAACTTCAAGATTCCCGGAAGCGTGCACTACTACCGGCAGCTCCTACTTAATCGGTGTCACGCACGTCCCATCCCGCTATCCAACTTCGAATTATTCCGACAAAGTTTGGTGGCCAACCTTCAATGTGGACGTCTTTTTTTTGGAACAGTTCAGTAAACTGATCCACAACAACGGTGGGTTCACCGACGTAGACCAGTACGCCTATCTACGTTCGGTTCTGACCGGCGACGCGGCATCGGCTATCGCCTGGTTTCCAGCAACGGCAAGCTTCTATTCAAAAGCCCTGGACATTTTAAACCAACGCTTCGCCAAGACCGAAGTCATAACTCAGATTCACATGCAGCGATTCATCTACATGTGATCCGTGCAGTCCTCCACCGATCTTCGAGGACTTCTATGCCTTTATGATACGGTTCAAACACAGACGCATGCCCTCAAGACTCTCGGAGATTCCGTGGACAGTTACTCCGCAGTGTTATACCTCATCCTGCTGAAGTCACTTCCTAAGGACATTGTCCTTGACTTCAACGCTACCATCGCACGCCAACTTACAGAGAAAACAGACAGAAAAGATAGCAAAGCCAACATTAGAAGTCGAGTATAAAGTCTTTACTGCCTTTTGTTCAACCGGGAATTGAGGCTCGAGAGCAAACAGCGCTGCGCGTTTCTGTGAGAGAGAACGCTTAGAAAGCCAAGCTAAAGATTTTCACACTAGCACGACGTCCTCTTCGCGACATCGATCTACCACAGAGCATTCGACCTCATTCGTAAAACCAGCTCATCAGAAGAACGCCTGCTTTTTCTGAAACTCAGCTACACATAATATTGAGAAATGTGGCTTTCCAGTACCATTATAAGAAAAAAAATGGCGCCTACTAGCTGCCAGTCGCTGCTTCTGCTGCACCTTAAAACATCATATAGCAAAACATTGTTGAAGAAAGGTCAAATGTGCCGCGTGCAATCGACGCCATGTGGCTACGATGCGCGACCCGCGGTTGATGAAATCGACTACCGATTCCCAAGCGTCATAAAAATCTGTACAACGCAAAATAAGTGAAACTGAAAACTCTAAACCAAGCGTGTATCTCCAAACTGCTGTTGCTTGAGCATCCGGTGAAGAAAGAAGAAAACAAAGTGCTTGTTCGAGTTTTATTGGACGGAGGCAGTCAGCGCAGTTTTGTGACGAAGCGACTGGCTGCCAAATTGCGTTCTCGATTACTCGGTCAAGAAAGTCTTTCAGTGGGCTATTTAGAAGGACAACGTGAAGATGAGCCCTTCTCATGCGTGCTTGTCACCTTGAGCTCAGTTCTTGGCTGCAAGTTGCAGCAGATAGAAGCCCTCGTCAAGGCGAAGATCGACCATCAATCAATCCCACGAAAAACAAGAGTTTTTATCGACAAGCTCCGACACCAAGGACCTCACTTCTTCGACATCAACCAAGCCGGGAGCCCAGACAGTGTTGATATCTTGATCGTCAGTGACTACTATTGGTCGTTTGTCACAGGAAATATCGAGAATTTTGAAAATAGACTAAAGGTCGTAGAGACCTCTTTAGGCTTGACGTTACATAGGCCAGCAGCATCTTGCCCTACCGCCACGCATTGCAACGAAGTCATTGTACTGAAAGGGACGGTGAACCCACACAGAGAACACCCAGAAGTTTCTTCAGTCGAAAATGCGTCGCAACATGGGTACAAGCTAACGAAATATCGTATGTCTCTGTGAAGTTACACAAAGGGGCCTTGGACGATCAACATGTTATTAGACTGAAGTCTACGCGACCCCTACAGTTTAATCTCGCTAATGTGGAAAATGTACGGAAGGCCTTGAGGCCTACGGTAGAATGGCCACGGCGTATTATCATGTAGTGGGAGAAACGCTAACAAAATCATTCAACAAAAGCTCGACAAGAAACTCTTCATCCTGCAGACGACATCTCGCTTACGCTACCGCCGTGGCAGCTTGAAGGCTTCCTCAGTTAAGAGGAAGTAGAACCCCGAAAAACAGAAGACTGGTGAACTGCTGAAAAGGGGATCATCTACTCGAGAATGGTGGCCAGGACTCAGAGGGCTTGCTTGTGAAGAGAATTAGTAGTCACCATGGCGTAGCTTCATTAACTCTACCAACCCGTCAAAGCTTGGCTACTACAACATTCTTCCAATTTCAAGCCGAAGAGTGCATTTAAGCGAGCCTTCATGGCGAAAGAAATGAAAGCCCGCGCACCATGCCTTTTGGGGAACATCGATTTGACGGATGCCTTTCGGAAATGAGAATAACGTAAAGCCGAAAGTCTGTACCCCGTTCACACTGGTCAAGCGAGTTCTGAAAACTACAGATTCTTAAAATAGAAGAGTTCCAAGACTACCGCGTATAGCTACTGTGAAACCAGCCTGTCAGCATCTGTACCCGCTGGAATTTAAGGTTTTCTGAAGTTATTCGTGCGGGGCAGTTTGTTGAAAATAGATTGACGAAGAAGACGAGGAGTGCTGGCTTTGGGATCGCGCACTGCAGCAGCAACCCACGAAGTCGGACTGCAGTTTATTGCAAATAAACCACTTTTTCTACGCAACGCGTGACTCGATTTTCTACAGGCACAACCAAAGGTGTATAATACTTATAAAGACGTGCCAAAACTTGGCCAAAGCTCATAAGGACTTTCCCATTGAATACGCTCAAACCGTAATTAGGGTGTTCTTGCTCAGAAACATAACAGCAACCTGTTGGCGGACGAGGTGGCTCGAGGTTTCAACGATCACCGAGCGTCCACAAACATTGAAATAAAGAACCAGACGCTCTTGTACCCAAATGTTTCTACAATTGTTCACTAACAAAGGGATACACATATGAATCTCTCAGCAATGTCTAGATTGCCACGATGACAATTACATAAATCTACTTACAGAATCGGCATACAGCCTCTGGGGTGCGGGAACACGAAACCTATGTTTGCAATTACGTGGTAGGTAGTCTACACTACGTAATTATAACGACACAACCTGAAGAACATGCGGCAACGATGGGAGGAACTGCTGTTCAGCTGGTCTTTTGTGGATAGGCTTTCGTAGGTTCAATAGCCAGTGATAATGACTAGTGCATGCAGAGTTGTGCAATAAGGGCTACGCCCATTAGCAGGGCTCAGCCTTTCGCGAAAATAAGGTATCATTCTCTCAATCTTTTCCTTAGCCATTGTATCCCAGCGTCAAAAAAACACACTGAAGTTACGCGTGATTAAAGAAACGAAAGCTTCTGCAGCAACCATGCATCCCCTTTCAGCTGTGCATGCGCCATGTGACTGCATCAGCGGTGTCATGGAAGTATTTATTTGGTTTGCTAATGAACTTCTGGTAGAATACTAAGCAGCTGCCAGTGAAAGAATGTCGCAGTCGCCGCCCATGAGCATGAGATCAAGCGTCTCGATGGAGGTACACAGACAGTCTCCACTCCATGCCTCAGTAACAGAGGCGAACATTCGCACTGGCAAGATGGCTATACTTAATACAATGCCAGGCAGAACCTTCTGTTGCATTCCAAGTTCACGGCTGAAGTGGCACCGACGTGCCATGCTGAAATAAATTTTCCCAACCATGCTCTTTCGGATACGGGATTACGTGTCCACCTATCTTGCTCTAAATGTCAGTATTCCGAGCCCCCCCCCTCCCCTATGAAATTCTTTTCATACCTTTCCGGGTGCATCCTTCTCTTCATTGTGGCCTTTTTTGTAACTTTGTTGTACTCCACCAACTCCACCGGCTTTTTCAACTACTCTCTGACAATCGACCGCACTTATAAGGGCTGAAAACAAGGCCTATCTCACTACAAAAAAACGCATCAGGTACGCGACGCTACGGCATTACTCTACAAAAAACATGTATCTTTATGGCGCGTATACAGTTCTCGCTGCCCCGCTGCGGTAGTCTAGTGGCTAAGGTAATCGGCTGCTGACCCGAAGGTCACGGGATCGATTCCCTGCTGCGGTGATTGCATTTCCGATGGAGGCGGAGACGTTGTAGGCCCGTGTGCTGAGATTTCGGTGCACGTTAAAGAACACCAGGTGGTCGAAATTTCCGGAGCCCTCCACTACGGCGTCTCTCATAATCATATGGTGGTTTTGGGACGTTAAACCGCACATATCTATCAATCAAATCAACAATGCTTGCTGTCAGCTTTGGCATGTTGCGCTGAACATAATTTTTTTCGATCGTTTGGAGTATTTCAGCAAGCCATTCTTAGAAATAGTCTTCCTTTTAGAGATTTTTTAGTGCCACTGGTTCATTTTCTTAATATAGGTTCACCTACCGCTAACGAGGGAGTAGACGCAATATGTAGGACACTGCCTGCCCCTCTGCCTTCTGCTTTTTGCAGTCCTTCCTTCCATACTTCCTTCCTTCTAAGTGTGAGGCACTGTGATGATGGGCCCACATGTTACTATAGTGGAGTGATTCGAAAAATTTTTACGTATATTGTAGTGGCTCTGGTGATGGAAGGGTCTATACATATAATGGTCTAGTCTATGTCACATCACCATGAGTTGTCGCTAAAGTCCATTAACAGAGAGTAAATCTCCAAATATAAAATTTAAGTTACAAAGAGCAATTTATATGTAATGTATAGTCGTCATACATGCCGGCTTAGAACAAGCGAACTTGTCACGTTACGCAAGCACATTTCTTTAACATCCTATCCTGTAATCAGACAAATAAGAACGCCCGCGGCGGGCCACGCAGAAAAGCTTTTACGAGGATTTCATTCTTGTCAGACATACCGAGAAAAAGGCTTCGAAATGTTTGCACTTAACGCACTCACTGCGCCGAAAATTCTGCAAGTGTTGCTCAAACGCGTGAAAATATATGGAGGAAAAACAAAAAAAATATTGGCACGGTAACAGCAGATCAACCACCACTCCTACAGCTGTCGCGGCGTGATCTGTTTGCATGAAAAAAAATTGCAACAATCAATCGTAACAAAGACAAAACACGGGATTGTCTTCCGCACGAAATAAATACGAACAAAACAGTGCGTGGAGCTGGTGTAGCGGCAGGGTTGAAATACAGCTCAAGAAGAAGGGAATGTAATGTTTATAATAATGCCTGTTCCAACAGGCTTGCCTCTTCCTCGATGTTGCACGCCGAACGACGTAAAAGCGCGGAGTGAAATATTTATTTTCTTCGTGACAGCAAACAGCGAAACAATAAAGCTGGCAGCCTCTTACAGCTAAGCGCATCGTACACTGTCGCGTTCAACGTAAGCCGAAGCGTGCGAACCACGATAAGAGCACTCAAGCAGGGCTCGACTGAAAGTATGACGGTCCCGGTAACAAAAGAGTGCACGCATTTTTCCACAGTTGCACAATGCGCTACGTTGCACTTTACATTGTGTACTGCCTTAATCCTTTCAAAAAGCCATAATACACTGCTTGTCCACGCTGCGAAGCTGAGCGACATTTTTAGCTGGTAGAGGCAGTGTCCTTCGTCACGGCACACCGCAACACTATAGTTTTCTTCGAAACAGTTTTTTTTTTTGTGCGCAGGCGTTTCTCTCTCTCTTGAGCTCACGTCCTGTGCTTTTAGTGTTTTTATATTTTACAGGGTTATTTTTATAACACAGTACGTGCTCCGAAAGCGGTAGCTACTGCTGCGTGATGGGGTAAGACAATAAGATGACTGAAGGTATAGGCTCTTACAGGATAGGCGATGCTTTATCCTCTTTCCTCTCGAGAGCGCCACACGTCGGAATAATTAGAGAGCCTCGACACGCGCAGTTCAGCTCATACCATACGCGAAAACATACACCTGTGCCTCTCTTAAGTATGTTCCTCAACAAAAAAAAGGTTAATCTCACACGACAGTGCACATATGTGGCGCATATTGAAGCCTGCCGCTACTTCGCAGGTTATCCTTACTGCTCTTCAAATTATCGAGCGTTACCCTGTGGAGTGGCTCCGTGAAAGCAGCGGCGCGTTTTCTCCAAAGAAGCTGGTGTAGCTTGCAAATTGCAGAAATACACTCACTTTTCTGGTGTGATTACGCTTGTTTGTCTGCTTAAGTGGCTTGAGTGTCCTCGAAGCGTGCGCGGAATAAGATTTAATAAAAGTGACTCCAAAGCTTTTCGTGTCAGAGTGCTTCACAAGGAGGTGCATTAACAGAAACACGTGTGGGTTCGCACAGTGTGATGCTTTGTTGTCGACGATGAAGGCTGCAAAAATTTTCGCAACGAAATATCCCCAGAACCGGCATCGTGCACATGTTGACCCCGGATTCAGGAACGGCGACATAAATTTGAGACGCTACGACGTGACAATAACTTAGCGCCATGTATTAGCAGCGCGTTTCTGTATTATTTGTCTGTTCAACACAACTTTTAATTTCCTTGTGTTATGTTTCACATGAATCCGTCACAGTGCAGGAATGCTTAGCCTCAACACCAATGTTGTCATTGCCAAAAAAAACTATTTTTAAGTTATCGCGTCTATGTTGCAAAACCAAAATTACATGATAAAGGCCTCTATAGCTGAAGCCTCCGAAAATTTTGACTGCCTGACGTTCTTTAAAGCACAATGCCAGAGCACAGTACGTAGACTTCTATTATTTCGCCGCCATCGAAATGCGACCACCGCGGCCGAGGATTGAGCCCATGACCTTAATGTCAGCTGCCGAGCATCGAAACTACTACACCATGCACCGCCTTATGACAAGCTCGGATAGACTGCCTACTGTTATATCTTCAATTGTCTATCGTCACACTTGAGAGATGCACCCGTCAAACTTTAGGAACACCAACAGGACATCATTGCAGGTGACTCATGCTGCGGTTGGTACAATCCTGAGCTATAACACTTGGTAAAACATTATTAGAAAGAGGACGAACGAACATCCTTCGAGAAAATGCATGCTAGCACACCTTTTTAATATAGTCTTTGCTGTATCACAAACACACGGATCACCTCAATTGTTCACCGTGTAGTCATATTCGCTCTAAAACAGCACCTATGCATGTAGATCTGGGGGCATCATGTTGAAACCTATGCGGTCAGAAATAATGGATAGTGTCCGGCTACCGGTCGTCTCTGATATAATTACCTTTTTGTTTTCGTAGTCAAAACACGAAATTGTAACCCTTTGAACATGCAGCGCTCGCGAACTGAGTAAGTTATTACGGATTGAAACACTTGTTCTCTGTTTGGTATACCATTTATCGCCTGGTTAACACTGATGCTGATTAGATGTACTGATGTCCTTTAAGCAAGAGGGCATCAAGAAATAACCACTTATATGCTTTAATCGTACCTATAATGTTCTCGAATAACAACTTCATTCACATAGTTTTAATATATTATCATAGAAAGCGTTTTAGGCCTGTTTCGACCACGGCTCACTGACATTATTCCGTGTCGTATCTGATTTTCTAAATTTTGTACTAACATACTACGAAGACAAAATCGAGAAGAAATAGTTCCACATCAGGGTGTTGAACCACTGACATCATGCTCGACGCTAACCACTACGCTGCAGAATCAACCTGCTCAAACGTGTTAACGTAAAGCCACTTATATACGCCACACACCACTTGACAGTCCTCTGAGCTCCGAAACTTCAGTTCATTTTCGTCATCTGTAGCGGGATGACGTGACGAGCTCGCTTTGGGCGCGCTCTAAACGCCATCGCCTCTCGCATTTCGGTAAGCGCCACCTCCACGAAGCGTGGTCTGTTCTGCGCACGCGCTGAGCAGACTCGTGATTTGGTAGAGCAGAAAGGACACCTATCTTGCTGCCACGGCCGCGTTTAATAAAGGAGCTAGCTGCTCACACACGAAGAAGTACGAACTGTGACAGTTCTTCGCGCTCGTCCTGTGTAAACATGTGCCTTGATTTTTGCATCTTTCGGTTCGATTAGTGTGGTACCAATGTCGAGCTTTGACAGTTTTTGTCCGCGCTCGTTCTGCGTATTCTCATTTCGTACGTGCTTCCTGTTTGACAAGACAGATGCTTGGGCTAGTTGGTGATTTGGAATGAACATATTTGCACATCGGAAGACTACCACTAGTTACGGCGTAACTACGGCAGAAGAGAGAAGGAAAGAAAAGAGCACTGTAAGTTTTGCGGTGGTTGCTATTCTTCGCGTGACAATGCAATTTGTTTCTGTTGCATTCACTCCTTCACCCTTGCTGCGAAACAATGCATAATGAACGCTCAACTACCTCCACGAGGACACTTTTTTTTTTTTCGTGTTATAGGATTCCTGAGAAGAGAGATCAACCGAGTTTTTTTTAATGCGAAGCATTTCTTAGCGAACTTCGTGGACTTTGAGCGTATCTATCTATCTATCTATCTATCTATCTGTCTGTCTATCTATGTATCTATCTATCTATCCTTCTATCTATCTATCTATCTAGCCGCCTGCGACTTTTGCTCTCCTGGCCTTTTCGATAATGGTATCGATACCAAACTTGCTATGGCATAACATGACTGTACGAAGAACATATTTCATTAGTCAGAACATGAAAATCATGACATGTTTGACATGAATGCCATAATTTACATTTCATGGTCCTGCAGCTCTTGTGGTGGTTTCGTTCTCATGCCATGTTGCGAAATTGGTATGGTATGGCATGATTGCATGGAGAATACAAGCGACAGACACTAACACGAAAATCATGACATGCGTATAATGTAACAACATGACCACGCTCATGATGCGCTCGCGGGTGTATCGCTGGCGTCATATATACCAAATTTGGTATTGCACCACGTGAATGAATGGCGAAGGTATCTGACTGGTGCAAACATGATATTCATCAGTTGCGTGTCATGTAACATCATGACTACATGCCACGCTAATGACGCACTGGCAGCCATTTTGCTAGTTTCACTTATACCATATTTTGGTATTACCGGACGTGAATGGATTACGAAGGCATGATACTGGCGCAAACACGATAAACATGAGATGCGTGTTATGTAACAACATGACTACATGCTACACTCATGATGCGCTCGTGGCCGTTTCGCTAGCTTCGCACTTGCCAAATTTTGTACTACGTGACGGCAATGAATGACGAAGGTGTGTCACGGGTGCAAACATGACAATAGTGAGATGTGTGTCATGTGAGAACATGACTACATGCCACAGTCAAGGCACCAATACATTTCGACGTGACGTGGTGCGCGTGCTCCCCGGCGTTCATTTCAACGCGTCACGCCGGCGTTCACACGTCAGGCGCCGGTCCTTACATATACTCGCGGTCGTGCGCCGCGCTGTGTGCCTTTCACGCATGCGCGTTTCAGCGCATCCGGCGTCCCTCCGTCAAGAAAAGGTGGAGACGGAGTGTTGTTCGGGTAACGCATCGGCGCGAAATGCAGCATGTCGCATTTTGCACCGGTTGCCGTCGGGCTACGCCAACGGACGCTGGTCCCACCTGGCATCAGACTGTAGAGTGCTAGCGTTTTGCTAACGTAACATGGCTGTGCCCAGCGTGCGCAAACATTGCGCCAATGCTACATTGAAGTCTATTGGGCCTTTCATGATGCGCTCGAGTCCGTTTTGCTAGCTCCACACACACCAAGTTTGGTGTTAAGTGACGCCAATGGATGACGAAAGTGTATGACTGGTGGAAACATGATAATGCTGACACGCGTGCAATGTAAGAGCATGACAACATACCACGCTCATAGCGTGTTCGCGGTCGTTTCGCTAGCTCCAAACATACTAAATTTAGTATCACGTGACGTGAATAAATGACTAAGGTAAGCGACACATAAAAGTATTATAATCATGACGTGGAAGTAATCTACGGCATCATTTATCTCTACCTCGTAACGCTGGGCTGATTTTAAAGTGACATATCCAGAGTTGCCATTCGTAGTTCGCATATAATGGATTCCCACTGTACGTGAGATTCGCCAATTTTTTACTTTGTTTTCTTCGACTGCATATTTTTCAGTAATGGACAGCTTTCTAAGCGGACACCCATCCGTCGCTGTCAACCTAAGCCCCGTCCTTTTTATTCAAATATCTTATAGCTCTCTTTCCTTTCTCGACAGCTTTGTAGTTCACTCGTCCATTTGCTGTGAATATGATGAACTGTGAAAGTAGGAGTCCTGCAGGAACATTGCTGGTTGAATGGGATCACATTCCGTTACAATGCGCTTAAGAGTTTCATGACTTCTTCTGTTGCCGCAGACGCATCTGTAATTCTGTCACGAACAGTGGCGTAGCCAAGGAATGGCACAGACCACGTGCCCAATTCTTCGCTCTCCCGATGTTGTTTTTAGCCAATTGATATAGAGCTGGAAAAAATGTCCCTTGAACACTTTCACCTGCTTCGCACCCACCCAGCTCAGCGAAGTGCCCTCTCCCATTCCACTCTACGAAAAAAGGTTCTTTCTACGTATGTGGTCCGAAATGTTTGCTGTGGGTGTCTTCTGGCTCCTTGGGTTCCGCCTATTTCCCCACGAAGCAATTTACTTCCATTTTGGTTACTGCGTGAATTTCCTCTTCCGACTTGTTTTGTTTGTTTTATTTTGCCCTAACTCTGAATATACACAATCACCTTTTCATCTCCATCCTTCGCTGTCCTGGCAATTTCTTTTTAAATAACTCCTGGTCGTCCATACACTCTTTAAAATCAGATAGCTACCGTTATGTTGCAAATTTTCTGTTGTATTATTCCTGAATTTCATGGAATGATATTTGGGCATGTGCTCCACGTCAACATGCCACTGTTCTCAATTGACAACACATGAAGTGGAACGTTTACTTACAACAGCAGGGCTAAGCATTATTGAGACACAAGAGTATCGTGATAGTATGTCAGAGGTACATTCAAGTATCTATTTCTGTACGGGGATACTTTTGAAAATGCAGTCATCTCTCAGTAGCGAAAATACTTTCACCATGTACTAATCGTATTGCGATAACCTTCATGATGCATGTATCTTGTTGCTTTGTTTTGTCGGAAATAAAGAGACGTGTTTGCAAGGAGGTCATTGAGACTTCTTATGTGCGAAGCCAAGCCAAGGCGCACCGTCAGTTGGTGCCTCAGGGAGGGCGGCGAAAGTGGCCCAGATTAGCTCATGTTCTAATGCATTCGATGCCACTAAACGCTGAAATACCGAGTCAGTATTTTCAGCACTGCCGATGAAGTTCCTGATAAGGGTGATGCAGCAGCCCCAATGTTTAAGTGCGAAGGATTTCTTTGCGCACTGTAACCACTTTTGGCACCTATATGCTTATCTATCTATATATCTATCTATCTATCTATCTATCTATCTATCTAGCTGCTTACGTCTGGGTGCTCTCGTGATCACCCCCTTAACATTGCGTGACCCAAAATTAGTGATAGGGTAAGATGGTAAGGCGAATTTGAAGCGCTTGTCTCGTCAACACATGAATGTCACAATCCCGTCACGTCTGTAGTCAAACATTTCCCGCCAGACAATGGCACATACCCGCGGGTGGATAAGTGACACTGGTATACGGGTATGTGCCACAAGTGAATTAACATTAGCGTCTACCAAGGAATGACAAGAACAAAGATGGGGCAATATTAAGGCGTGAGCGTTAGGAAAAACCTTATCGGCAGCGTTGACCCGACGAAAGCAAAAAATTAATGTCAGGATGCCAGCAGCAGTTGAAGCCAACATTATACGTGGTAATTAAGCATTCTACCACAGAACCACGCCTGGCCTTGGAACTGCTTTTCAAGTACATCTTAATGTTCGTGAAATGTCAGTTGTGGTTGCAGTGCTGACTATTTGATTTGATAAAGCATGCATATGTGCTATTTTTATACAGCTGTTACGTCGGGTTATCGTCAATTTTAGTTGGGCGCCGTGCAGTGGAGTTGATGTATGTAGCACTCTCCAGCGCTCTCATTCTCGCGAGCACCAGCGCGTAATATCAGCTCATCGCCTCTGGTAATGCTATTACTCATGTTCCTGTTGGCATTGTTGTGCATGTGCAAACAACTGGTTATTTGAACATCAGCAATTCTGAGCATATGACTGTGCGTGCAACATTTATACATATATTTAGCGTCATTTCATACCCTAATGCTCAATAAAAAATAACAACATGGTCGCCTTCCCTCCGCATGTTTGCATAACGTCGATTCCCAAGATACGTGAGATCTGCCAATTTTTTTTAAGAGGGAGGGGAAGGGAAAGTCATTTTGTTAGGTGGAGGGTCTTTCGTTGAAGCAGAACCGTCTCCGTCTAGCGGACAACATAATTCAAAAGCTCTTATTGCCTAAATGCAACTAACGAAACTCCGTTCTCGCAAAGCATATCTTCTGAGTAAAATCAATCGATGCTTTTTGTGTGTTCACTCATTCTCGTTAATAAATGAAGCAATGCGCTTTGCTTGCAAGCTTCACTGCGACGAATCGTTATTGACATGAATACAGTACATTTCATGAATGTACTCGTGGACTGTGATGAAGCTCGAAACAAAGAATTTCGGTATTCGCACGTTCATTTAGTTATGATTCCATTATTTATACTATAGCATTCACATTACTCAAAGAAAATACAGTGGGGAGGAGTATAACACAATATTTCAGCTCAGAATAGACAATCCATTACTTCAAAATACAATAAAGAAGCAATTCACTGTGCACTTACCTTATAAAATAGGTTTGTGATACCATTTTCTACTCACACAACAGCGCCACTACACTACTGCACACCGTACCGTGAACATCATGTGAAGTGATTTCTGCTACTTCAGAAGGCAGCCAATTCCACTGGCCTATCATTCAGGGGAATAAATGACATAATTAATGCTTTGGTCTTGCGACGTATTTCCGTTAGAGTATTTGTAGGGTCCAGTCACTGTGAAACGTAATCGCTTTGCAAACGTATCGCCAAAAGTCCGGAGCTGTTAGATTTTGAATCATGATGAGAAAATTTTCAACATCGAATATTTCGAATCTTTGTAGGTTTGTTTACTGAAATGTTTTTGTTCTATCTTGAAATACTAAAATTCATGTTCAAGTCAGAGCACACAAACTCAGCAGTCATGTTTTGAGGCAACAAATCAAATAGTCCTGCGCAAACGCGTGTGCATTCGTCCATTGTACTAGAAGTGCCACGTGTACAGGTCAGCGCTTTCAGCACTGATCTGTACCGCACCGTTCATGTCTTGAGTGGCGTCACCATCGCCGTAAGTGGAGTTAATGATAGAGGTGAAAAAGAAAAGAATTATGTGCCCTGGACCAAACAGAATTTGAAGCAGAGCCTTTTACGTAGAAGCCAATTACTACAGAGCTACGCTATTGTGCTTGAAACTCTTCAGGAACGACACCCTCTACAGGCATCATATCTAGAGCTGAATCGTGCTAACTTGCATAATGTGGCGTGGCAGAAGTTGAATGATAAAAGTACTCGACACTGCTAGCCACGCAATGAAAGTGCAGTTTAATGTTCCCCACCCACTGAAATGTGCTCGGTCATGACTGTTCATCGTAATCTGCCGCGATCGCCACCAACATAGGGCACATGATTCCTCACAAATTTCTAGCGGCTACCTCCTGTATTCACATAAAGACGAATAAGGCCATAGTGGCCGCTGACTTACTCCACAAAAGTTTATCTACAGCGCAGTGAATATGTCGAGGTAATTAATAACTTCAAACAAATTTTGCTTCACTTTAACACCAAGCCATAATTGGAATTGGCAAAAAGGTAACGTAATCAGGTGTTAATTGTTTTTTTTTCTTGTTTTAAATGTGGGCCACAATACAAAGAATATAACTCGCCTTTCGCAAGACATTCCATGCGCAACCACTTTATATTGTGAAAGCGGAAGCTTAGTGACTAGTTTCTTTTAAACTTCTATTCTAATAACACCTAAATTGTTTGTCATCATGTAATGTGATTATTATATGAAAAGAATTTTTATCTCTGGAGGCTGAGCAAGAAACAAATAAGTATGCTACGGCCATATGAAAACACACTTCTTACCTTTTTCAAGAAATATGACTCAACGTACTGGGACCTTAAAATATTGATTTAGCTTTGTACACCAACACTGTTGCTTTCACCGGAAGAATGCAGGTGAGCCCTTTATCGCGTCCTTGCGTCCTATACCGACAAATCTAAGAGAGTGCCCTTATAATCATCTCAAGTGGAACGTAATTGAAAATACTTTTATATATGAAAGGAAGAACAAGCGCGCTGTGTCTGTTTCAACTCAAAATCCAGCCGTATCAGGTATACGTCTGGAAAAGACAAATGTACGGAATCTAACAAAGCAATCGTAACACGCCATCTAAGCGCTCGTCTCAGCATACAAGGGACGAGAGAAAAGGTAGAGCCCTCCATTCTTCTCTCTGTTTAGCCACACAGTAACTGTGGTTAGTGTTGTACAGTGGTTGTCATGATGCGCTATATCGTGCAAGAAGCATCCAGATCGTCGGTAAACAATTCAAAGACATTCCGAGTTTGACATCAGAGCAAAAGAAAAAAAACCCTGTCAGTTGCGGAAGCGGTTTCATTGTGCGGTCGCCAAATCACAATGAAGAAACTACATCATCAAGGCAGGCTGTGGTTTCGCAAGGACACCAAAAGTATAGAATCGCAACGCACGAACATTTGTATTTCATTCAATGAGGCATCCACTGTTTGTCTTTGCAGAAAGCACGAGCCGATGTCGGGCTGAGATAACCTAGCAAAACTCCTCACTACGATTGCTTGTGAGCAGACGTAAACGATATAAGCGTAAATTTCAATGGAAACGTTGCAGGAAACAAAAAGAACAACAAAAACAACAAGACCAAAATTTCCTTTGTGTGGATCACCATGCAAAAATTTAGCAAGATCCTACACGGAGACAAAAAAACACGTTAACTGTAATGTGCAGTTATACTTTCTGAATTGTGGCATACTTAAAGCAGTACAAATAGCTCGCTTAGGTTAGTGGATTTAATGCAATATGCAAGGTTTATAGTGAACATCAAAAGTCAACTGAGCCTTCTTGTCTTCTAATTGAGGACAGTTTATGAATGAATAAAATATTTTCGTGATCGTTAACCTAAACGTCGTTTCAGTACCAATATATATGCACACGAGGGCCTTTTCATGAAGGGAGAGCCTTATGATCTGCGCAGACATTACGCAGTGCTAGCGCAATTAACACGACGTTTAAGCATAGCTAGTATGTCCAAGCCTGGCACTTGCAAAAACTAGAAAGAATGCCAAAAAAATGTTTCAAAGCGTACCATCGCCTACTGCTCTTACGAGTTTGACTGAAGACCTCAGGTTTCATAAATGTTTAGAAGTAATTAAGCAAAGAGTGATTGCATGTGCAGTCCATCATGCAACCATTGTTTCCGCTGTTTACTTCTGGTTGTTGTTTTGTTCATTGTTCCACGCTGGTACGTGTTCGTCTCTGTGCATGGACGAACATTCAAATAAACTGTAAATTTATAGAGAAAAGGCGTGGACTTTAACGCTCTGCCTCTGGATGCTATGACGTTCGCGTGTATGGGGTGTTCTTTCATTGCGCCCTCAATTAAGTGTGTCCGCAGTGCCAAGGGATTGAAGCAGCAACCTGAAAACTAGCAGCACAAAGATAAACTGTAAAACTAGCGAGAATGACACCTTTATTTAGTGTTGCTTAAAGACAAGGCTCTACTTTAGCTTCCAGTCACATGAAGTAGCACGAAAAGCAATCAATGGTGCTAGAAAACGCCATATTTATTTCAGTTTTCGCCCAAAACACTCCCAACCGTATGCGCAGCACCTCCACCAAATGTAACGGAGGCGAGATGTATATTTGTTAACCCAGCGAGTCGTAAGCCAGTCAATTTGGCAAATGAGTACCATACGCAAGCGCTTCACGTTTACTCATCGTCTTGATCTTCGGTGACGGCCGCACTAGCTCAAGTTCATGTCACCCCGTATCGTCAATCTTGCCCTCAGTGAGTTGTGATTACTGAACCATGCACATAATAAGTACAGAGAAGCAATGCCCAGCAGAAGGAAGTAGTGATACCGTGGGCTGAATCAAGATATGCAAAAGGTGTCGTTAGTTCAGCTGCAAGTCAGTAGCGATAGTGTCTTGTCAAACGCCGAGACTCGTCATTCTAATACGCGAAATAAACGCTGAGAAATTATCTGTCTGTTATGAAATTGAGTATTTTCTTTACTTATAAGGCTATTTCAAAGACGCCCTCGTTCAACATGCACGCAGCCAAAACGCACAGGAACTTCACATTACAATGCTACTGGGAACAAGGAACTCAAAAAATGGTGTAAATTGCGTCCTAAAAAGTGTCGTGTTTCTATTACTTAGAAAGCGGCACACTGAAGTATTTTGTTCTCAGAAAATCAAACTCTAAAGAAAGAAGACGAAAGGTCAAGAGCAGCAAGAAATTTCACAGAAAAAATATCAAAAAGAGGGATGAAAATGCAGCTCATGCTCTCCTATGCTAATGTCTTGTGTCAATAAAATGCTAGAATCAATGACCAATTTTTTATTCACAAAATGAAACAGGCAGTACTAAAAAATGGCATCCCGACACTTTGCTGCAACTTTCATTGCACCTGTTAAAAGTTCTTTCTCTATACATTTCTCGACACATCTTGTTTTTTTCGTACTTCCTAGTCTATACTTCCCAACAGAACATTGTTCGGCGAGGTGGCTTGAAGAATAGTACCGCACTCAACGGAACGCGAATTCAATTCTCCAGACACGCGCGAACAGTGCTCTATAGCTCGTACACCTTTGTTCACGTGCGTTGTCATACGCAGTTGACAACTTGAGAAAGCTTGAAAATAACTAAAAGTTTGCCAAACATTCTAACATGCTCGCACGACATCCCCAGACCAAGCTAGTTGCGCGAGCCGTATCGACAATTCCTTTGCCCTCGGCAGAATCTAAATTGATTTCTAGTGAAAACGACCTTGCAGAACATTCCCGAGCTTCAAAAATTGTCTCGTTGCAACTACTTCATGCTAATGATGCATAGTCCTACAGTGTTCAGCTCACCAGCAAAGGGGTGTGGTAACCGCTTACTCCGACAAATCTCATCCAGGTAAATCCACACATGCTTTTAAATTCATCAGCAAAATATTTAAGGGTAACACTGCTATGAAATGAATTATGTACTTCGGTGAACCTTAATGCAGCAGCATGCATTTAGATGCGTTAACCACTCGCATGCCTCCATTCGGAAGCCCTACGGTGAGCCGTGGAGCCTGCGAGTGCATTTTGACGCAGCGGGTCAACTATGCTCTTAAACTGCTTGAGAGCACCAGTAGGAGATGAATAAGCGGGCAGGAAGGTACGGTGCAAAGATAAAAGTATGGAAGTACAAAAACACTTAAAGGAAACGCGCAGAGGTTATCCACAATTATTGTATGCCACTTACCTCGCGGTTGAAAAAGTATGAAAAAATATTTTTAAAATGAACAATGTAGGCAGTGATCGTAAATGCACTTTAGCTGTGTAAGTTGGCCACCGTGGTGGAGCCATAATTTCTATTGCAATAGCAATTATATCAACACCTTCGGATGACTTTTTAATGTCGCTATCACCGTCACGCCCCCTAAATGAATTATATATATATATAAATATATATATATATATATATATATATATATATATATATATATATATATATATATATATATATGTGTGTGTGTGTGTGTGTGTGTGTGTGTGTGTGTGTGTGTGTGTGTGTGTGTGTGTGACGTAAGAAGGCAGTGACTTGTTGTAAAAGCCAAGAAGGAATAAGCCAGAATGAAATAAACATGGCGAATGAGCCAGGCCACGTCTCCCAGTCATCGTAGCGTCACATGAGTCGGCAGGATGAAGACCTGGCAGCCACTTCATCACCAGTCGTCATCATCGATCACCTCAGCAAGACGCAGTGACTAAACGTGGACCACACTAGTTCATCCCAACCAACTCTACACCCTGACCAGCATCATGACAGCACCCTCAGCAGACCTTGACATCCCCAAGTACACAGGATCAGCGGACGACGCAGCCGTACAGGACTGGTTCAACCAACTTGAGCTCCACGCCACCGCTGCATCGTGGTCGGAACGGGAGATGGTCACCAACTTCACTGACTACATCTCCAGTGAGGCATTCAAATTTTACCCCAACCACATCTTCGAGAACAATGAGTTTCAAAAAAATATCAAAGAAAAAATGATCACTCATTTCGAAGAATACGTTGAAGACCTGTCCATACCTCATCAGCTGAAGGCTTTTACAGTTACGCGAGGTCTTCCTGCAGTAAGCGTATTTCTCAAACAAGACTTCAGAGTAAATATTCCATCATTGTACCAACATATCATTTGTCCGAATACGCGTCAAGCATTACGACACCGACTAGGGACTTGCACTGTCGCAGCAGACAAGATAATGTCACCGTATGCCGATTGAAATGTAGAACATTCTGGCAAAAGACCGAACTTACGGATTGATTTTTCTCGGGCACTTAAATCGGCATGTGTTTACGGCACCATAACACTCGAGGTAATACTGAACAACTTGAATCACTTGAAGCTTCGTGTCGTGCATATGGCCTACACGGCTTCGGATGCGTGACAGCATTTACGCGTGGCGAGTTCATGACTCCTCACAATACCAGCCCATACCCTGATGTTCCAGACCAGAGTCTTTCAAAAGACATTCTCGGCTTAATTACGCAGCAAAAAGAAAAACAAACGTCATCAGAAGCACCTCAAGCCATGCCTGCTGTGCTCTCATCTTCAATTGATAACACACATGTGAGTCGAAGTACTACAGTAGTTTCGAATCCACCAAAGCCGACGCATTGTGAACTGACTGAAACATGTACAATGAATGATGACACACAACCATCTGGGAAGCTTTCTAATCAGTTTGCCATGCTGCTTTTATCTCAAGAAAAGCCCTGCAGTACAGTATCGCCTACCGACTATCTACTGATCACATCCGCATGCAAAGAAAAGCAGACTCGTGTTCCTGAAAGATGCCCATCTGACCAACTTTCGCAACAAAATGAGCGATTTCAAAAAAGGCAACTCCATGAACCCCCAGCACTACAACGGCTACTCGAACAAGAACAACAATCAAATGAAACCTCCTCCCGAGTACACTTGTGGCTTAAAGTTCCTCAGAGAGAACACCAATTAAAGAAGCAAAGACAAAGTCAATGCCTAAGCCATCTTCACAGAAAGCAACGTCAACAAAATTTTCTGCACCAGTTCTCAAGACCGTGTCTGCGATTCAACAAACAGAGAGATCACCACAGAAAGTTACGAAAGAGATATGAAGCTACCACGTATACCGCGGGGAAAAAGCGACATCGCCCCATCAGCCTTGGTTCTCACGGACGCCAACTAGAAGCAAAGCGTCGGTTGCCACGATGGCGCTGGATCCAATGCCAAAGAGATCCGTCAATCCAATGCTACACAGATTCCAAGCGTTGTTCGTTCCTCACAAGACCTCAAGTCGTGTCATCATCAGTGCAGATGTACAGGGTGGGGTTATGCTATCCCGGGCCCAACATTCAGCCTCGTCCACCAGAGCTACCCCGGATATCACCGGACTGCTGCCCTCTGCTGTGAAGCTTTTGTTCGAGTTAAGAATCTCCCTTCTGAAATCAAAATACTGGGCATTTTTACATTCTTCACTTGATGCTTTTTGTTGTTTTGTTGATTGTAACGCGCGCATCCTTTCGGGGAGAGGGGGAATCCTGTGACGAAAGAAGGCAGTGACTTTATTAGAAGCCGAGAAGGAAGAAGTCAGAATGAAATAAGCATGGCGTATGAGCCAGGCCACGTCTCCCAGTCATCGCAGCGTCACACGTGGCCTGGATCATACCCCATGTTTATCCCATCTCACTTCTTCCTTCTTGACCTGTACCAACCCTCGCTTCATACGTGACATGATTCCCCCTCGCCCGAAAAAAAAGCATTTATTACGAACAAGAAAAAGCAAACAAGGAGAGGTTGAGAAGTCACAAATGTCAAAATGCACAGTTGGTTTCATGGCCCAGTGATGTTCCGTAAAGTCGCGAAACTTCAGAAAAGAGTGCAGCAGTTCGGTAAAAGGGCGAGTTTTGGTAGGTGAGGCTGGCTGTAGCGTTCCGGAGAAGGTAACCGCGTCTTGCAAAACTGCACTGATCATGACATCGGCTTGAGCAGCTGCGAGGAACGAACAAAGTTGGGAGTCCTTGTTGCGCTTGAAGGTCGAATGTCGTAGGTGCCAAATTATGTGTCGTACGCGCTGTAATCTGTGTCGCGGCTGAGACAGAATCCGTACTTGCAGCCTGCGTGTACAAGAACTGAAGTTTAAGGAATTACGTCTATGTTCGTGCGTTGTGCAAATTACAACGTTCAGTCTCTTTCGTAGTTTTCTGTGGCGTTGGCTCTGTCGATCGCGTCGTTGACGATGTTTGGATATCTGGTGTAGAAGACTTCCTTGACGTTTTTTTTCTGCAAAGATAGCTCGGATGTTGAATTTGTCCTTCAGTTAGGTAGTGTCGTTTTCGACGACCTTTCTTAACTCGTAACTGTGTTTGCGATGTCATTTTAGTTCGTCGTCGTGCTAGTCTATGTAACTGCTGTAGTCGCGGAATCTGGCGAGGTAGTTTTTTTTAGTAACACGAACCCGCTGTTCTTCCAACTTGATGTGATAAGTATATAGTGGGTACTCATTGGGGCCTCATGATTCTTGTCAAGCAAAGAAGGTTGCGGGATAAAAATAACAGAAAGATCTTCGGAGGCTTTCCCAACGCCGTTCTTAACGGACGATTTTGATTCGCGGCATTGTCTTAAAGGTGATGCTTCTGAGCCTCCTCTGTTGTTTGTACTCTCAGTTGGCTGGAAGCTGTACATCGACACCGTAACAGGCATGATTTTGTCAGGTATTACTTGTAAATGTCAGTCCGTCTGCGCAACTGAAGAGTTGAGCTCATCTAATGCGTGACTCTGTATTGAAGTGTCTGGGCTCGGTAGAGTGCCCTCCGAATTTCTCTGCTCTATTACGGCCATAGTGAGCGTTTTAGACATGAGGGGGGCGAAGTGAGCAACCAAAGAGTCAAGTGACGAAACACCAGGCGGTGAACCATGTATGCCAGATGAAGCCTGCTGGGCAGCAGTAGGGTAAGCAACGTCTTGTGTCATATGATGAAGCAACGATTTTGAAAATGCTGATTTTTGTTTAGAAGAGAAGCGTGCTCGATGGTTGAGTTTTTCTCAAAATACGCGTGGTCGCCTGTCAGGGTATTCATGTTCCACTCAGTGTTGTGGCAGTGATAGATTCATGCTGGGCGTTCGTAAGCTTGAAGATTGCTTGTAAAATTGACAACTGAGTGCGACTGCCTGTGGATGGTTGGTTGTATTCCAGTCTCCGTCATAGTCGCCATTGTATTCTCCAAATCGGGTGGTCATTTCTTCTTTACTATTTTTCCATGGCTCGTCATTTAATGAAATATGTGGGTGAGGTAGAAATTGAAAGCCTCACCAGAGACGTAGTCGGTGAACTTGATGACCATCTCTCGTTCCGACCAGGATGCAGCGGCGATGTGGAGCACGAATAGGTTGAACCAGTCCTGTACGGGTCCATCGTTCGCCGATCCGGTGTACTTAGGAATGTCAAGGTCAGCTGATAGTGCTGTCACGATGCTGGTCATGGTGTAGAGTTGGAATGCACTTGTGTGGTCCACGTTACGTCCCTGCAGAAAAGGAAAGCATAGAAGTGTGCCGCTGCTGTGGATGAGCAAACAGTCGTTCGCCTCGAGTGCCTGGTTCTTCTCGCGACAGACTGGCGGAGGTGCTGCCTACTGTGACGTTCTACGCCTGCTGGTTCTGAACCAGAAACAACCAACGCCAGTGGCACCAGGGTCTGTTGATCCATCGAAGCAGCCACCGCCTTCAAAGACTACCACCACAGTACGAAAGTTCTGTGAGGACAATGTTTGCCTCAATGGATACCCAAACTGAGCATGACCCGTTCGCTGGCGTGCCCTGTGTCATCAAGACGCCTCGAACACCCAACTAATTCCATGGCGATGCCGGGGAGAATGTCGAAGACTGGCTTCACCATTCTTACCGGGTCGCTGCCATCAACGACTGGGACAATCACCGTAAGTTGAAGAATGCGTAGCTCTCCCTCACAGACGCGGCAAGGGTGCGGTACGAGAACCACGAAGTTTCATTCACCAGTTGGCAGGAATTCCATCGGTACCTTCGCGAGACGTTTCGTAACCCCCCACAGAAAGAGGGAGCGAAGTGAGCACTTTCTTCGCTGCTTCAATTGCTGTACGAAAGCGTCGCTATGTTTTTCGAAGAGATGTCACGATTGTATCAGCGGGCGGAACCCCACACACCGGAAGAAAAGAAGGTGCGCCTGCTAATGTGAGGCGTAAAGGAGCAGCTTTTCGCGAGCCTTGTGTGCAAACCTCCAATGAAGGTGCCGGACTAAGGTTGCACGGGGGGCTTGTTGGTTATTCATGTTGTTCGAGGTATAGCTCATACAGGACAGGACAGACAAGAAGACACAGAAAACATACATGGCGCTAACTTTCAACAATGCGGTTTAATCCGAGAAACAGCAATACTTATACCAAAACATTGCGCGTCACATCCACGTGCTAGGACCAGAAACTTGTGATCTACTGCAACAAGTCATGCGACATCCAAATAATACAATTTTTTCAATGATAATGATACCGATGACTTGCTTATCGATGCGTCCCCAAACTTAGCAATGAATTTCGCTTCTAGTACTGGAGTTCATACGTGAAGCCACAATTATGGAGTGCATGTTTCGGCAGCGCTTGTCGCAGTATGAGCGTCAGACGGCTATGTCTGCTGCGTGTTCGCTTGTGCCAGGAGTTGATAGCAGTCTAATGAAACTCATACGGTAGGTTGTACGCGATGAACTCTAGAAATCTCATTGCAGCGTCTCCTCTGACTTTCGCTGTTCTTACTGAAGTCGTTCGGAACGAACTCAGGCAGTTGCTGACTACTCACCGCCATCGCCAGCCGAAACTCCCACGCTTTCATATGCCATGTCCTACGCGTCTCTACGCCGTTCACAGCACGTGTTATCTATCTATCTATCTATCTATCTATCTATCTATCTATGTATCTATCTATCTATAAGGGTAAAAGTGTATACCTAAGGGCTCGTTTTTCCGTGTTTTGACACAATAATACTGAGATCTAACAGACAATAATGCCAAGAAATGTATAGGGGAAACTATTAAACAATTGTAATGTGAATAAGATGAAAGAAAAGTGGGTGAAGAAATAACCAGCGTGAGCAGGAATCAAACCTACGACCTTCGAATAACGCGTACGATGCTCCCTCTCTCTCTCTCTCTCTCCCTATATATATATTATGAGACCACGTCCGGTACGGCAGCAACCAGGTTATCCTTCTTTAATCCAGGCGCACGAGCCAGAGAGCCAGCCCGCGTGACATACGATGATGATCACTACAATGGTTTGGTCATGCAGATGAAGATGAAGTACATAGTCAGCGCTCACACTATTTTCCCCCCTTCGCGAAAGAGGGCAGCAAGTTAGAAAGGGTTGGGACGCCGAATATATCGTTTCAGTCGAGAGACGTGGGCGATCTCGGTGTGGCGGCGACGACGATCAGAAGCCGCGTTGACAGGAGCAACGCGATAGTTGACTTCAGATGTTCGTTCCAGGACGGTGTATGGACCGAGATACCGGTGAAGGAATTTTTCGCAGAGCCCAGGTACACGAACAGGTGTCCACAAAAGGACTTCGTCGCCTGGGCGGAACACAACAACTCGACGCTTCGCATCAATGTCGATTTTTCTCTTGTCCTGAATGGTAGCGGTGTTGGCGCGGGCGATTTCACGGCAGCGGGCGACGCGAGCGGCGAACTCTTCCGGGAGAGATGAAGATGGATTGGAAGATGTGGACAAAAAGGTGGTGTCCAGAACAAAAGTCGGTACACGGCCATACACGAGAAAAAAAGGGCTAAAATTCGTTGTACGCTGTATGGCAGTGTTATATGCGAACGTGACAAAAGGAAGTATTGTGTCCCAGTTTTTGTGATCTGGTTGCACGTACATAGAGATCATGTCAGACAAAGTTCGGTGAAAACGCTCAGTCAGACCGTTAGTTTCTGGGTGATATGCTGATGTGGTCTTGTGGATGGTGTTAGAGGCCTTTAAGACTTCAGCAAGGACATGTGAAAGAAATGTCTTGCCACGGTCACTAAGGAGCACACGCGGTGCGCCATGTCGTAAAATAATGGCGCGAAGGAAAAAATCGGCTACTTCAGAGGTAGCACCAGATGAAAGAGCTGCCGTCTCCGCGTAGCGAGTAAGGTGGTCTACGGCAGTAACAATCCAGCGGTGACCGGCTGGCGTAAGCGGAAGAGGTCCGTATAAGTCTATGCCCACAAATTCAAAGGGAGTGGACGGGCACGGCAGTGGTTGCAGTGGCCCCGCGGAAAGAGACGTGGTACGTTTTCGGTGCTGGCATGACGCGCAGGAAGCGACGTACTTGGCGACAGAAGTGGAGAGGCCAGGCCAAAAGCAGCGAGTCCTGAGGCGGTCGTAGGTCTTGTGGAACCCTAAGTGGCCAGCTGTCGCATCGTCATGAAACGCTTGTAGAACTTCCAGACGAAGTGAGCGAGGAATGACGGGAACCCATTGGTTACCGAGAGGATGGTAAATTTGCCGACATAATGTTCCCTCTTGAAGCTTGAAACGGGCAAGTTGTCGTCTTAGGCGGCTGTTTGGAGCACGCAATAAGCCAGTGAGCCGATCGATGATTGTGCGGCAGTAGGTATCGGCATGTTGGAGCGAGGCGAGATCTGTGGACGAAAGAAGGTCCGCCGAGGCAACTAACTGTTTCGAAGGAGCAGCCGTCTGTTTGGTCACTTTGGCAGGTGGTGACGAACAGATGGAAGGTGACACTTCGGCGCTTTGCGAGAGCGGGCAACGGGACAAAGCGTCAGCATCTTGGTGCTCTCGGCCCGACCTATATGTGACACTGTAGTCATACTCTTGCAATCGTAGTACCCAACGGCCAAGGCGTCCCGACAAATTTTTGAGAGACGATAACCAACACAGAGCATGATGGTCAGTCACTATTGTGAAATGCCGGCCGTATAAGTAAGGACGAAACTTTTGGATGGACCACACGATGGCGAGACATTCTTGCTCAGTGATGCTGTAGTTTCGCTCAGCATGTGACAGAGTACGGCTCGCGTAGGCCACGACTTGTTCTTCGGAAGCTTGGTTCCGCTGAAGAAGGACAGCACCGATGCCAAGTCCACTTGCGTCAGTGTGTAGCACAGTAGGTGCTGCAGGGTCGAAATGGCGAAGCACTGGCCGTGATGTGAGGCATCGCTTGAGGGTGTGAAAAGCGGCTTCGCAGTCATCCGACCAGACAAAGGGTGCGCTCGTGGTCAGAAGTTTGTGCAGAGGAGCCGCAATAGTAGCGAAATCACGTACAAAGCGGCGGAAATATGACGCTAAGCCAAGGAAGCTGCGGAGGTCTTTCTGTGTGGTTGGTGTAGGAAAGTGCAGCACCGCGGCAACCTTGTCGGGATCGGGCTCAACGCCATGTTTACTGACGACATGACCTAATACCTTGATGCTGTGACTGGCAAACCGACACTTCTTAGTGTTGAGCTGGAGACCGGCCTTAGCTAAGCACGTGAGGACTTCGTCTAGCCGTTCCAGGTGCTGTGAGAAGCTCGACGAAAAAATGACAATGTCGTCCAGGTAGCAAAGGCAGGTCTTCCATTTTAATCCCCGCAGTACCGTGTCTATCATCCGTTCGAATGTGGCTGGGGCATTGCACAGGCCGAAAGGCATTACATTGAATTCAAAGAGCCCATCTGGCGTAGCAAACGCAGTCTTCTCTTTATCAGACTCGTGCATTGGAATCTGCCAATAACCGGAGCGCAAGTCGAGACTTGAAAAGTACTCGGCACCTTGTAAAGTATCAAGAGCGTCGTCAATGCGAGGCATTGGGTAGACGTCCTTACGAGTGATTTTGTTGAGTGATCTGTAATCAATGCAAAACCGTACCGAGCCATCCTTTTTTTTCACTAGTACGACAGGGGAAGACCATGCGCTTGTCGAAGGCCTGATGACGTTGCGCGCGAGCATGTCATTATATATAATTTATTGATATATACGTGTGTGTGTGTGCAAAAAAAAGAGATTTGCACAAAAATTTCAAGGCAACTTAGCAGCGACCGTACGCTCCCAAGCGGGCTGTCTTAGACTACTCGGCTAAGCTTCGTTCCATTCCCTGAATTGTCTCAGCCCTGTTTCATGTAGTCAATGACACGATCCGGCAAGGTATTGATCGTGAAGGAAAGAAAATGCTATATATAGACACCATTTAGCGTTGGTGGTATGCATATCTCGATGGAGCTTCAGCGTCTTTTTCTTCACGCTACGCTTCATCTTTTTTTTCTTTCTATTTAAAGACTGCCTCTGAAACATGGATAGCAAAGGGGCCCATTTTTACTCCTACTCACGATGTGGAACGAGAAAAGAAAATACACGAACCTCCATGAAGGGAATCACGAGGAGTGGTCGAACCTAGATTCTGAGGTGCATAATGCCGACGTTTAATTTCCCGACTATATTAAGAGGATCGTGCTCGTAAATTTTTGATATTGTTTTCTCACTATTGTCACTAATACTCGCCTATTTTTAAACCTTCATCGTATCTCGGATATGTTTCGAATAAACAGTAAGAATACCAGGGCATTGCCCCACATAATGTAAAAATGAGCATAAAGTGCCATGAAGAGTCGACGACAAAGCAACTTTTTTGATAAAAACTGAATAGAACGGTGCCGCACTGTGCGCGTGTGACACATGCTAACTATAGAGCTGCTAGAAGAGAAGAAGGAAGTAGTGGCGTTTCATCAATAAACCGTTGCATGGCGCACATCAGTCTCTCTGTCCTCTACATAGTTTGGTGCAGTGAAACCCGGGAGAAGACTGACGTCCTGCATCGAATATCAACCGCCTGAGACCCAGCAGAGGAATAGTCCGTGCCGTCGCTACAATGCTCATCACGTCCGTTACCAAAGCTCTACTTGCGGTGAATCCTTCTCCGGCCGATCTGCAAGTCTTCTTGGAGGAACTTCAAGACAAAGACGTGACACTTGCAGATTTCAACGATTGGATTGCTGACCTCATAATTGACGATTCCTAGTATGACGAGGAATTGAGGGCAGCTCTCCAATATTACGACAAGATCCGCAACATCATGAGCCGTTTCCGCTACCTTCTTAGCTCAGTTGAAAGGCCCGCTGACAGCAATGCACCTGTCATCGCTACTGCAACCAAGCCCCAAGAAGTTTCTGCTCATGGAAGTTACCGATCACCGCTGCGAGTGGCCCAACCGATGTAACAGGTACTCGTGTTCTCTGGGGAACTTCGTGAGTGGCAGGGCTTCTGGAAGCATTTTGAAGCCATGATCCACAACAATCGCGAGCTTTTGGACGTTGAGAAGTTCGCTTATTTGGGTATTATATAACCAGAGCAGAAAAACCTGCGATCGAAGGTGTTTGACTGGAGCAAGTAACAATGCGGTAGCTGTCAAGGTGCTCCAAAAAAGTTTTGGCCGTCATACAGCCCTCGTATACGAGCACATAGACAGCTTGCTTGCCATCGCTTCTGTGGACCATTCCTCCAACACATCACATTTACGCGAACTTTAAGAAGAAATACGCTTTCGCACCAGCTCTCTCGATAGCCTCGGAGTTCAAGCGTCGGAGTACGTGGTTATACTTCAGCGTGTTCTCATGTGATCGCTACCAGAAGCCGTCACTGTTCTATACCGGCAACGCATTAAGCAGGCCGAGGCGAACGATGGGGCTACTCCAAGGTCACGTCAAGAAGAGGTTCACGACATGATGAAGTTTCTTCGGATTCAGATTGAGAGCAGAGAAGAGAGCTCCCGTTCAAGGTGCCCACGAAAACCCAGGGCCACGGGAGACCACAGAAATGATCCTCACTTTAAGCCGCCGATATTTCATTAAGCCCTGAATTATTTCATTAAAATCTCAGTTAAATAATTTTGATAGCCTCGATAATTATGCTCAGTTTCTGTCTGGAAACGCATTTAGTAACATTGTATTTTTTGCCCCAACTACACCACTTGAAATTATTTCTTGCTTCAGTACTATTAGTAACAGCCGCTCTTTGGACACCGATGGTATCCAGATTTGCACCATAAAGCATGTGCTTGACATTATATGCCCTGTTCTTACCAATATTTAAAATTTAATAATATTTACAGGTGCAGATTTCATGCGTTTTTCCTCTTTAGAAGCATGGTGCTGAAGAGAACATTAACAATTATCGACCTATTTCAATAATCCCAGTGTTGTTAAAAACAATGGAAATATTATTGCATATCAGCATGTTATCATTTTGAATCACCACAATTTGCTCCAAGAATTTCAACATGGGTTGAGAAAACATCGCTCTACTAAAACAGCCCTCTTGGCTCATAAAGAAATAACCATAGAAGCATTTAGTGGTAAAAAAATGGCATTATGCAAATACGTCAATTTTTCTAAGGCATTTGACCTAATCAATGATTCCATCTTCCTCAGCAAATTAGAAAATTATGGTGTGCGTTGGACAGCGCATGCTCTTTTAAAATCCTAGCTTTCAGACAGAACCCAATTTGTAGATGCCAACAATGAAATATCTGCAAGGAAGCCGGTCGTTGTAGGTGTGCCACGAGGAAGAATTTTAGGGCCACTTTTATTTTTGATTTCTTGCCACGAGGAAGAATTTTAGGGCCACTTTTATTTTTGATTTCTAATAATGACATTGTAAACTGCACAAACAACGCAACATTTGTCTCTTACGCCGATGACACAACAGTTTTTATTATAGGGAGCATGGAAACAGAGATAGAAGAAATGGCCTAAAACACTGTCTGCTATAAGTACCTGGGCTTCAGTGAATTTACTCAAACTAAACCCTTCAAAAACACAAGTCATTTTGTATACGCCTAAAGGAAAAGCCTTTATAAATAAGATGAGTTTATTTCTGGGCTCTCAGCATGATTCTGTTAGTATTCTTGGTGTATATTTTTCACGACATCTTACGTGGAATGTACATGTTGATATTCTATACTCTAAGATGTCATCGGCCATTGGTGTCCTTGCACCTATGTGATCTCTTCTTCCCACTAAGGTGAAAATTATGATATACAACGCACTGGTATTATCTTTTTTACAGTACTGTAGCTTAGTGTGGTGCACAACTGCTGTGACGAATTCGCGCAAGATGCACTTAATACAAAAATGGGCCGTACGACATATTACAAAACTTCTTTTTTTACAAAACTTCTTTTTCTAAAATAAGATATTCTTCCAGTTTTCTTTTTGTACAATTACAGGCTGATGTTATGCTATAAAGAGTTTGTCAAACATGGTACCAATACCACAATAAATCTTGCTAAACTTAGCGCAAACACAAGTGTTCGACTCACCAGGCACAAAGAAGTTTGGTTTGTACCCACCCCAAGAACTTTTTATGACAAACAATCATTGCCCTGCAGACTACCTTCTTTGTTAAACTTTTTAAACTGCGAAGATTTTGATCCTTCCTCTGAACAAAACTGTCAAATTAAACACTTCGCCCAACTGATACATTTTCCTCAATGATACATCTCTAAGAAATTATGCCCATTCTTTCCTGTTTATTATTGCTTTTCATGTTCATGCCACTTCATTACCATACATTTGAACTATTCTCTTTTTATCTTAGCACCGTTTTCATAATTTTTTGTATTACTTGTTTGTGATACGTATACCTATATACCTACCTATTTGTGATGCCTACCTATATGTTTATTTCATATTTGTTGTGCATGACTATCTGCCGTTTCTGCTGCTTTGTCAGCTTGTGAACGGGGTCAGGACATCGTCAAGCTCTTGAGCTTTTAGTCCTGTACTTCACCTTATCAAAAGAAAATTGATTGATTGATTGATTGATTGATTGATACCACCAGCACTAACGCTGGCGACAGGGTCTCCAATGAACGGGCACGCCTGCTGCATACTATGCGGCCACCGTGAACGCACCGTAAAGGACCGTCAGACTACCATGACAGCCGACGTGATTCGGGTGAAGCTAATAGAAAACGCCTGCTGCTTCAAATGTGGCACGAAAGGACCCGTCGCATGACAGTGCCGCAACACAGCGTGGAATAAATGCAAGCACTGCGCAAGCCATCATCTTATCGTTATTTGCAAAATGTGGAAACCATACAACCAACTGAATGCTGACAACAGTGACACCAAAAAACCAACAACGTGCCAGTGATCATCAGTGCTACCTCAAGCAGTTTCACGTGTCCATCACTAGTGGTTCTCATGCAAACGGCTACAGTATGAGCGTCAATAAGGCACAATGCCGTGGTGGTTTATATACCGCTTGAAACTGGCAGCCAAAGGACATTTATACAATGTGACTTGTCCATAACACTCGGTGTACCTTCCATCGGCACAGAGGACCTGTCTCTGCTAACGTTTGGCAGTTCCAAACGTTCCCGCAACCGATGCTGAACCGTGCAACTCGAGCTGCAGAGTCGCTTCGATTTACACGAAATCACAATGAATGCTCTGGAGGTGCAAGAAGTATGCTCGGTGAACACGCCAGCAATCAGGCAAGATCTTCTGATGCAGTAGCACGAACGCAAAATGCTTGTGGCCGATGAACCGCAACTTGGTGATCGACCAATTCAAATTATCAGCGTCAACAACGGATCGGACAGTAATTGGCGTACAGTGACTGGGAGAATCGAATGCCTAATTAAGAGCCTACTGCCGTTTAACGTTTAAACAATATTCGTTTGGCTAGTGCAAGGCATCTATTAAGTAGACACTGCTAATGTCCTCAATCATGAGAACAGCACGTCAGCTATATTCCTTTCATGTGAGCACCTTAGCCAAGCCACACCATGCACGGCTGACCCACCAGAGAAGTCGCGACTCGGTGCGAGAGGTATCACCGACCCTCCGGAAGCCACGAGTGCATTGACGCGCAAACAACTGTAGTGTACCGGTCCTTCGTTGTCGCAGAATCATTCTTAAGGGACTTTGAAGATTTCATTCATTGCACCAACTGATGCAATTATTAGGGCGATCAGGGAAGTGACATCAACCAGCCCCACCACCCTGTTGATGCCATCTACGCACCCCTGTGAGCCTCTACGCCGCACTTGGATCATGAAACTCTACCGTAATGACTCGTCAAAGGAGCCGTATCTGACAGGACAGAACGCTTCAGAGTTGAACGAGGCAGAGATGTATTTGCTGAAGTTCATCGCACACACAACATTCGCAAGGAAAATTATGACTTTGGAAAAAGGACTACAAGATCCGAAGTCATCCAGAATATTGACTTCAGAACGATTTCTCGATCGTCACCTACTACTTTGTGTAAGAGGCAGACTTGAGCTGTATGACTACACCGATGAGGAGCAGCCTCTATTCTTGCTCCTACTGATCACCGATTCACCCAGTTCTTCGTTGACGCAGCACACGAATGCCTTCTGTATGGTGCAATTAAGCTCAGCATGCTGGCAGAAGTCGAAGCATCAGTTAAAGGTTGTCCACTCATGCACTCAGAGGCCATATCAATAGACGCTCTGACACTATCCCACTTGTTGGTCAAAAGTCACCCCACAGAACGTAAATATCTTGCTCCCAGTGTCGCTGCCTCCGACCTTCAAACACGAGCGTGGCATCAGGCACATCAACTACCGGACCTGTGGAAGCGGCGAAAGAAGGAATATCTTCTTTCTGTGTGCTCTCTATACAGAAAGTTATATGCCATCTTCTAGGGCCAAGCCCGATGACTTTGTCTTGGTAGATTTATTTACGCTGTCTCTCACGTGCACGGCGAGTCGTGTGATCAAGGCTTTTCCCGAAAACGACGGTACTGCGCGTTCTTCTTGATACTACTGACGGATTGTCATTAAGTGCAAAGTGCTGTGCAGTGACTCTGCGTTCTGAAGGCGCACTCAAGCAACGCGGCCGTGGGAGTGTGATAAAAACTGTATAGGACAGTGCGGTGTAGTGCGCTTGTGGCGCGTGCAGCAGGTAGAGCTGGTAGGAGAGAAAAAGGAAGTGGCGTTCCAGCAATAAACCGTAACCCAGTACACGTCAGTCTCTCTGTCCTCTACCGTCCTAAAGTCCGTAATGTTAAAATATACGTTGAAGCCTCCGACTAGTATACAGGGTTTGTTTTCCTATGGTCATTGACCAACTAAGAATCAGGGCTGGGCAGAGATACTCATAAAGGTATCCCGGAATACTGACATCGGAATACATGGACTGCAAGCCTAGGAATCAGGTACTAAGACATATTTGTCTGAGACGTACCAGGATATTTCTGAAATACTTTTGCAAAAAGACTTAAAAAGCACTCTAAAATACTGATACAGAAATACAGACGCAAGAATATCACTACTAGAAATGTTTGATTTTAGAAATACTGATGACAAGAATCCCACTTAGGCCCACGATAACATTGTGCTTGTTGTTTCGCCAAATTGAAACCTGAAAGTCACTCATATCCCTCGAGTCTCTAACAAACATCAATATATCGTAATAAAATATACGTTTATTCTAGGCACAAGATCTGTATTTCAGAGAAGTTGTTTTAACTGCACATGCCTAACAACCGCGTCTAAAATAGTTCATGGACGAAGCCAGGAGGTGGCACACAAGGCACGGCCTCCCTCCCCCCCCCCAAAATTTTTTCGCCGTGGCACAGTAGAGCAAGAAATGGTCATTTTGTAGAGGTACCCCCTCAAAAATAATTTCTGGGGACACGCCTCAACTAGGCTACCAGTTCGGCAACATGAGCTCGGCCAGAACAGCAGACTTGAGAAATTATTTACAGTCCCAGCCGTGCCCTGGAGCAGTGCCCACAATATTCCCCGAATGGTGCTTAAGCCCAGATTGCCCCTTGTGTGGCAGTTATGAGGACTTCGAGCATGTCTTGTGGAGCTTTGCTTTTGCCGGTCCCCTTTTCCACCAAGAAGAAATAAAGAAGCTGATTAAAGCTCCAGACCTAGCCTCTCAAATCCTGGCCGTTTAGAGGGCCCATGTGAGGGTGGTCATGTTTAACCTCACCATCCATGTGTGGGCCTCACCAGGTGACTATGAGTCAACTTGCATCTATTGTGGACCAAACAGATTTATTCTACTCACTCACCCACTCACCACCTCAAAAAGAGAGCGGTGGGGCACATGTTTCGGGAGACTGTGACTTTCATCGGGAAAGGTCGGAAACGCTATCTCCGCAATTCTGCCACCAGAGGCGTCCTGTGCCATTTCAGCCACCAGCGGTGCGCCCTTGCTTGTTTGAGCAGAATAATTAAAGCATAATTATCCCCACCCGTATTTTCAAAACACGCTTCATTGCATTGCCGCCAAAATAAAAGTTATGAGACACCCATGTGCTCCATAGTTTTGTGATACAGTCAATACACCGTAAAACTCTTTCACTACTAAGATACAATAATATTTTTCAAATGTATCCCGATAGGAAAATAGAGATACTCAAAAGCATCTCTCGAATACTATCACAATACTTTAGTATCATGTTAGGGCCAGCTTTGCTAAGAAGAAAAAATGCACCGCTGTTCATTTGTATAACGCTCATCCAAGGGTGGCTTCTCTTTACCCTGATGTAACAGTTACGATTAAGCAATAAAAATTTGACATGGCGTCAATCGCGATTAGAGGAGGGCCCGGAAACTTCACGCTAGTTCAGGTTTCAAGGAACATGAAAGCTCGTAGTGGTTTTTGGTTATCTTTAGATCTGTCTGACCCAAATGAGGTTAACGTAGATGTTCGCATTTATTGTCTTTCACCAGTTTTCTACGAACAGAAATCTTCGATGAATTGCAAAGAACTCATCTTTTGTTTATTTGTCTTTTTTATTCCTCCCGTGCGCTCATATTCGGTTGCACTTTCAAAATTTCTGGACATCTCTCCAGGCCAACGTTTAATGCTGTGGGAGTATTTATATGAGAAAAAAACACCGTAGGAAAAGGAGCTGCCCTTACACTTAGGAAATCAATTTCCGAACAACAGAATCCCAGTTCGTTAATTTATTCAAGCCCATGTACTTATGCACATCGAGCGTAATGTACAAAGGAGGCTCCGCAGCTATAACCTTCCATACGCAGATCACAGCCTCTCTTCAGTGAGCGCCTTGACCCTTGTTGCCACTCCGGGTCCTGCGGGTCTCAGTTTGGTAGCGGGTCCCCGTCCTTGGACCCATCGTCAAACAAGTCAGATGAGGCGCTCGTAAACACGACCACAATTTATTTACATGGTTAGTAACTGAGCATTCGAAACGAGAACGAGAAGTCAAAAACTCTACAAGAGGACTGTTGAACTGTAGAACTTCAAATATACAAGTCTTCCGCTTATATAGCGCCTCGTTGCCAACCCTGGGTGCATTGTCCGCAGCTTCAGCCAATACGGCGCTCCATGGTCTAGGAGAAACACTAACGAAGGCGGGGAAAGACACCACACAATGCATGTGGAGAGGGCACAGTCAACACGACGTCCAAATAAGGTCACAAATACTCTGCACCGACATTTCGCACACGTCACCAAGATTTCGCGCACGTCCGATGATCTTAGCTGACCTTGGTTTCCAAGACTCTTCTAGCAGTTGGGTGGGGTTCGAAAAACTGGCTGCCAGTACACATGTCAAACTTGCCTGATTATGTTCGGGTAGGACAATGTAGTGGTGTGCCAGCATATCGTGAAAATATGCCACTCCATTCAGCCGATCATATGGATAAAAGGGGGAAGAAGGAATAGTCAACTAATCCCTCCTCGTCGAGGCGGGCTCCCGCAAGGGCTGCAGCAGATAGTGCCTTTTCCTTTCCTTCCACCCCACATTCCATTCCTCGTTGTTTGCTAGAAGCTGCGGCTTAGCTGCGAATATCCGGGGCTCCGCTTTTCCTCGCAAGATGCAGCCACAACCAATTTGGCTTTAGCTTTCAGCCTGAACTGCGAATACCATGCTGGTTCTGATCTTTCTAGATCCTCGCTGTCCTCAAAAATGGCCCAGCTGCTTCTTGGTTTGCCTGGAAAGCCTTGCATAAAGTCGAATTCACAATGGCCTTTCTTGGCTCGTGCGCTTTCCTTGCGCAGACCTGCCCGGGACCCCTTTTTCACGTTTTGCTGACAGGAAACCAACCCGTCTTGACGCCATATCCTTGCTTGGAATGCATCTAAATACTTTCGATCAGTTCACAAATGCCGAAAGACTTCAATACGGATTACGGTCGTAACATGGATGGAAGATGGATGGATGCTATGAGCGTCCCCTTTATAACGGGGTGGTAACAAGTATGCCACCAGGCTCGACAAAAAAAAAACCTTTTTTTTCTTTTTTGATGTTGGCCTAATGCCTCTACTTCGATAAATTCTATCTTAATGGAAAAAGAGGTAAATTTTCAGCTTAAGTTCTCTGCCATTTACGGCACACTGTCCATATTTTATTTTTCCAATATTTATTTTTGCCCTTTCTCTCTAATTTTCTGCCACCAATACTCTAACCGTCTCTTACTTATTTCAATCGCGGGTGTGTTCAGCTTTCCATTGTTGTCCCTAAAACCCAAGGCTTCCTGTAGGCTCGTGCCCAAACGTACACCTGGGTGGATATCTCCACATTCAATCAGAACATGCTCCGCCGTTTCCTTATCTTTCCCGCAGCATGTGCATTGTTCTTCTTCTTTACTGAATCTTGCTTTATAACTACGCGTTCTAAGGCAACCCGATCTCGCTTCAAACAGTAAAGCGCTTCCCCTTGAATTATCGTAAAATGCCTCCCTCCTTATTTCATTTTTGCCCTTTCGGTAGTTACTCAAAGCCGGTTTTTTCTCCATAGCTGCCATCCAGTAAATCCTCTCCGCCTCCCTGACTTTTCCCTTAACGCTCTTTGTTGACATATGGCTTACAATACCAGCCGTATATTTACTAGTGAGTCTTCTAGTTCTTTTTCTCCACTGTGTGTCCACGCTCTTCCTATACAAATAACGGAACACCTTCTCTGCCCATCTACTCTCCTTCATATTTCTTAGCCTTTCTTCGAACCTTATTTTGCTCTGCGCTTCCCTCGCCTCAAAACCTGCCCACCCCATATCGCCCTTTACAGCCTCGTTTGTCGTCTTCCCGTGAGCACCCAACGCGAGGCGTCCCACAGTCCTTTGATTTACATCCATTCCCGATTGCACCTCTGCCCTCATGCACACCACTGAGTTCCCAAAAGTAAGCCCTGGAACCATTACACCCTTCCACAGACCTCGAAGCACCTCATACCTATTGTATCCCCACAACGCTCTGTGCTTCATTATTGCCGCATTCCTCTTTCCTTTTGCTGCCGAGGCTTTTTCCTGTACCTCCATGTATCTATCACTCTCATTTACCCATACTCCAAGGTACTTGTATTCACTTACCCTCGGTATTTCTTGGCCTTGTATGGACACCGTCTGATCACAGGGATCATTGAATACCATCAATCCACACTTCGTTACACTGAATCCTAGTCCAAGAGCTTCACCTTCCCTTCCGCATATATTCGCCAGCTGCTGTATATCATCTCGACTGTCCGCAAATAAGACGATATCGTCCGCATAAAATAAACCTGGAAGCTTCTGCTCAATAATCATGCCGCCCTGTTTGTGTGACAGATTAAAACCAATGTTGCTACCTTCTAGCGCTTTTTCCATACTCACCATGTACAGCATGAATAACAGCGGGGACAAAGGACATCCCTGTCTCAGACCCTTGCTAACCTCAACGTTCTCTTTGCTACGCATTCCTTCCCACTCTATGCAAACTGTAACACCCTCCCTCCATGAGCGCCATCTGTCGCATCAAATGGAAAGATTCCAGGTGGCGAACACAATCTGGATGCTGCGCCTGGTGCAGTGTCATCACATAACTTATTCGTACACGAACTCTTCAGAGACCATCACGAGTTGGAGCCTCGTCATGTGGTGTCCAGGTTTGGAGATGACGACCAGGTAGCGAGGTCATGTTTTGGCCTCCAAACTCTCTTCCTCTTTCTTCCCTATAATAATTGGATATAACTGTCTCTCCGGCAAGCCCACAAATGTTTTCTTCTGAACTACGATATCATCATCTTATGGCAGTTAGTGTACATGATTAGGGGCACTTCTTTTACTGCACATGAAATGGAAGAACGTTTCATAAAAGAAGAAAATAGAAATTCGGGGGCCCTTGAGCTTAGCTTTCGGAGGGCCAGTCAACAGGCTCTCACTTTTTTTTGCACCCCCCAAAGAAACTCGGCAATTCGTAGAGTAGACCTTGGCGATCACGTTTTCTGTATATTACAGCGTTAACTGGGCACCACGCAGCGCCTTCATGTCTGTAAACATTTTCTGAGCTCTTTGCTTACGCCTGACCAATCCTTTCTTCAGACGCAGAGACGAAAAGTTGGCGATTGGCGACTTGACGTACAATGCAGCTCGTCGATTGGTGTAAACCAGTCACGGATACGGGCTGCGCCTTCCCCTCTGTGTGAGGGAGAAGGCTTGGGAAGCCGCGCGAAAGTGTAAAATCAGCTCAAACCGATGTTCTCTGTAACCTTGTAAGATATTTATTAGAGTACGTATTCGCAGCTTTTTGCCGCAGCACGTTTAGAAATCAAAAGCGCACATATTTCTCCTCAAGACAATTTTTGATCTTCGGGGTTGTTTACTGGCCCTTTAAGAGTTGACTGTGATAGCCATATCCTGTCCCTATATCGCACTTCAACCACTTAAAGCGCACTTTTATTGTTGGATGTCGCCCGAGAAGCTTAAATTGTGGATTAGCATACAATATAACCAGTATAGTTGAAAGGGCCTTGTTTCAGTGAAACTTTCGCACATGCTGCATTCTGTGTAATGGTAGCGTGCTCTAAACCACGAGGGATTATGACAATACGTGGTCTTAAGAAAATACACGCAGTAACGTCTGGACCTTTTGTGATGGAATGACGCCTATAAGCCACATAGTCTTTATTATAATCACATGTTCTGACGGTCGATGGCAATGTACGCTTTCAGCACACATACTTATTGGGTATTCACGGTAGTCCTGGTATTGGGTATTGGGAAGCCACTATGCAGAACATGTGTGTCTGTACAACATGAAAATTATTTGCACTAAATTTCCAACCAGAGAAAGATATTTTAACTGTATATACAAGTATGCGCATGGCTGTGTGCTTGAACGCCTCTTTTCATGCCAAATACCCGGGATCAATGCTGACTCAGACCTGGAATTTTTTACTAGTTACTTTATTTGCATCTTTCTTAATATTTTGGTCACGAACAAGTTGGTGACCTTTCGCTTACAACCTACGTCGTGCACGCCAACACTGACGCTGGCGCTAGTATTTGAGGGGCATGACCTCATTATTGCTATTGCGTTAAAAAAAGAAAGTGTAGTTTGATAAGCAGATAGGTAGTGCCCCTAATCCAGGACTGTACTGGCCTCAGCCGCCCACTGCGGCTGTTTCAGGACAGCCACTTGGGTCTCATTTTTCTCGCTTGCGAGCAAGTCTTCCGCTGCTCCATTCTGAATAGGCAGCAGCTGCAAACGTTTTGTGGGATAGAAGAGCAAACAGATCCTCAAAGAAAAACGGCCAAATAATATGGTTTATAGAAATAGAGTCCGATGTTCGTCTATTTATTTTCAGAAATTTCCGAGTTGCACCCCGACATTTCATCATCCCTTTAAAGCAGATATCAGGGAGATTCCAAGCTGTCTGATCTACCTACAGATGATGGCTCTAAGACGCATTGAATGTAAAATATACTGTGAAGTTAAACTCTTGCCTCACAGAACCAAGCCTTGGGAGTTATGATCTAGCAGCTGCCGTAGTATAGCACCGTTCGTCAATACATACGGCGTGATCAGGGCGTTGGGAGAATGAAGTTCACAATAACATACTTGCTTGCCCAACTATAATCAAAGCCTTTAGGAGCTTGTGTGCATCCTGGAGACCAATGTTCATCTAGATATTTGTGAGTTATAGCTAAGAATGTTCAACGCCAAAAGTTTGATTGCAGCAGTTTTTTTTCTTGTGACGTAAATTTCTTAATTGCAACTTTGTGACATGCTTTTTTTGTTACGACGTGTTTGCGACCCTCTCGCTCCTAATATGTCTTCTGACCCCTGCCGTGGTCGCCTTCGTGCAACTGGGCCCTCAGGCTGAGATCATTACCCACTTTTTCTCTATAGAACATTTCAACAGTGATACTTTCTCGCTACCTCCGTATTCACTTTTTTGCAGCTGCGGGTATGTCGAAATGATTGCATCTGAATAATAATTAGAGCGAATGCGTGGTTGGGTTAAATTGAGGACTGGACGTTCTTCTTGCGAAGACAAATTATTTTTGTATTGTCTAAAAGAAGCTCTAGCTAACTTTGCAGGGTGATAAAATAGGATCCTATTCCATGGCATAACTGATCGCCAAACACGCAAGATCGTGACAGCAATGTTTATGATGACCAAGGGAATGACGGCATTGTTATAGATGGTGATAACAGTGGTGTCAGCTGTGCTTTCGGTAACAAACGTGTGGCATGTGTGATATCAAGGCAAACTGTACCCGTACACCCACGAACCCAAATGCATCGATAATTTATATGCATGCTGACAACCAGAATGACGTCACTGTTCCTGACAGCGATCGCAGTGGTGCAAGCTATGACTTCGTTAACACACGCACCATTTTATATAGCAAGTACTGCCAATCTGTACAACAGCTAAGCCAAGTAAATCCGGGATCTTGCTCATTGAATACGTGTCCTAAGAGACTGGCAATTCGTTCATTTCAGAGTGACACAGTGCATGTGACTTTGCCTTGGCGAGGAAGCAGTGAAACCTTGTGGCATGTTTTTCAACCACAAAGACTATGTTTGTAGTGAGCCCCACACTCCCAGACTACCCCGCGATGCACCACCCCCCTACCAAGAACGCCTAGGGCAGCACTGTCATACGAAAATGGCTGAATGGGGTTGCTTTGCAATAGTACCTATATTCAGCCACGAACTCTTCAAAGAAAATTTCAATACTACCATTTGACGACACCTGCCTCACTCCTTTAACTAAAATGTTTTTTCAATTCATTTTCTACAATTCCCAAGGCGCAGCTAACGTTTATAGTCATCGCATAATGACTGCCCTCCCAGACAAAATGGCGTAAAAACAAGTAAGCAAATATCCCACTTTCAGACACATTTCTTGACATAACATTTACAGCGAATGACGTAAACCTAGATATTGATAGGTTCTAGTGCGACATGACCAAAAGCATCCGGCTTCAACAGTATACGTTTTTAGGATGTAGACAGTAGATACCCAGAGTTGGTAGCCTAATTATGGCTGATCACATTTATTTGTTTAGTTGATATTCTTTACTGCCCTGTTTGGCATTTTAGTCGAGAAGGCTTCAAAGTAAATTAGCACAAAATAAAAACGGGAAAACTTAACGAGAAAGTTTTGAACACTTCATAGCTACTTCGTACACAATGCAGAATACATACTCAATAAATATATGATACAGACATGACACTGATACAAAAATTGAAATTCAGCCATTTCATAGATCGGTCTTACTGAAAGTGGCCATTTAGCCTGGATGGAATTTAGTTTGTCTGGGTTGGAGAAGGCAGCTATGATTTCAAGCAGGTTATTTTATAACCTAATTGTCCATACGAGTACTGATCAATGGAGTGTTAAATTGCGACCATCTGTATACAGGAAGTAAAGGCTTGCAGGACGAGTGAGCTTTACTTTGCGGAATAGCAAGCGTCAGCCTTTCGAACCCTGTTCGTATGGTCTTTTCCTTCCATCACCATACGTCGGAACCACAATCAGGAGGTTGGGAACATCTTTGCGCGTGACATTTGCCGTTGTAAGCTTCCCTAGGGGGAATATGTGAAATACAGCGGAGCAGCACCTATTATGCCATAATACACAATTCCACGATGTTGTGAAGCACTCGTAACGCCTCCTTACGGTAATACTCCCAACTACAATGCCGCAAACTTTGCTGATGTTGTGGCTGATGAATACGATTGGAATATATGTGTGAGCCTTTGTAATTGGTGGGCGGCTTTGTATCCTTCACTCATTTACTATTCACATATTCTGACGCCTGTGGCAGAATGTGAAGCCTTTCTTGCACTTTTGTAACGCAATAATACGTCTGTTAAAGTGACTCTTCGTCTGACAAGATGACTCTAAAGGGTCTTTCTTCAAAACAGTTACGAGCTTTAGTGTGCCTTTGAGGTAGTGCCTTTGAGATTGAATTTCTATCTGGCGTGCCTTTTGAAATAGAATTTCTCGTCTTGAATCCGTTTATAGCAGGAAGTTTATCATTTAAAATTTTAACTCACTGACAACGCAGCTAAAGAGTGGACAAATTTTCACTCGCTCTGTTGCGTTAAACCACAACAAAAAAGTAATAGTCTTGCCGCAATGCTGAAACAAGAATTACACAGCAACAAATAGCATTGTTATGAAATTAAGACTAGCAGCCAACTACTGCACTATTTGACCTCACCCAAGTCATCAAAATGCTGGCGCAAGGAAATGCAGCCGCAGGAGCGAGTGAAGTAACCTTCGTGCTGTCAATCAATTTAACGCAGAAAGGTGATGATGCTGCGCGTACTGAAGTAGAGAAGCAATTTTTAAAACCTCCTTGGATACTATGTTGTTAGGCGCCATCGAGCCCCGTTGAGCTCTAAACGAAGTCACCCTCGGGTGGTTGGCTGCCTTCTGCAAGGCTCCGACGCTGTTGGAGCTTATTGTGGAAGCTGTTATCGACGGGGAACATGTACACAATCTTCGCTCCCGGCAAAAATTGAGATCAGGAAGCATAGTAATAGATCCCGCGAACCTTGAATTTTGAAACTTGAAACTTTATTGATTCGAACAATGAACGTTTGAATTATTCAGGCCTTGGGTTGACAAGAATCTTCGATGACTTGACTAGGACCATAATCCTGTACATTAAAGCAGGTGTATCTAAGCATACAGGAAAATCAAGCAGTTTACAAAATCAAAACCAATTTAGGTATACAACCTTAAATAAAAAGAAGCAGTGTTATGGCTCAACAAACTTCAAATACGCGTGAGGCAATCATCTCTGTGAGATAGTTGGGACAAATAAAAAATGGTATAGACATAACGCAATATCGAATCATAAGAACTTCAACCAGACAGCATCTGTATACTGCGATACGGGCTTATAAAGGCATATGCATTTTGCATAGAATCATGGAAAAGGTAAAAAGCAGTGCTACAAAAACACAGTAAGATAAATTGGCATACAAGGTGCAAATCTCATTTTTCTTAATCCCGTAAGGTTAAACAAAGCTGGAAAAAACGCAAAGTAAATGAATTGTGTGTTTTAAAATACTCGAAGTAATATGGGTAACTAGTAGGTTAATCCAGATGAAACCACAAGGAAACGAATGCCATTCGTTTGGCGTAGTGAGTGAAAGTGCGTGGCAAATGCCAAGCGTCAGTGAAGCGAATGTTTTAAACAGGGCAACGGTAAGTTATTTTACAAATCGGGCCAATAATGTGATCACTTTTTAGTCCTGTATGATAGTGCTTCATAAGAATTGTGCAGGAGCAGTCTTGTGGTGTCTGCAGTTTCATTTCTTGAAAAGCGAAGAAGTGGCACTCTATCGAGAATAATTTAAGTGTCACCTATTGCCTTTTTTCTGTGTTATATGAAATTTATAAATGTTCATAACCATGGTTGTTCCCGACATCAGATTGATAATGCCACCTAGAGTTGTGAGCCGGCAAGCCCTAGCGAGCCGAAAAGGGCAAAGAGAACGAAGAAGAAGTGTGGTTAGCGCCTCGTTTCGAAGATACACGCTCGTGTCTTTCTGCCCCGCTGTTCCTGTCCCTTCTCTACGGCTCTTGGTACGTGACAAACTGGTGGAGGTGCTGGGTAATCTATGCACCGTACCCCTCCACATACCAGGAACACAAGCGTCGTACCGGTGGTCACTTCTGTGCACCGCGCCAGCAGAAGGATCCGAGGGCAATCCCCTGAGTTTGGACTGCTCGCAAACAACATGGCAGCTCCGACCAGCCATGCCGACACCAATTCAACCGGTACGAACGGCACAACGCCGCTCCATTGCACCTTACTAACACCGCGAACGCCAAATCCTTTTCATGGCACTGCACTTGAGGATGTGGAAGATTGGCTTGTTCATTACGAGTTCGTTGCCGTGCACAACCAGTGGGACGACGCAGACAAACTGCGGCACGTCTAATTCAGTCTTTTGGACGGCGCACGTGTCTGGTACGAGAACCGGGCAGGTATTCTTACATCATGGGAAGACTTCAAACGCCGACTTCTTGCGACATATGCAAGCCCTGACCGTCGGGAGAGAGCTGAGCGCGATCTGCAGTCCCGCATACAACTACCAAACGAAGGGGTTGCGATGTATGTCGAGGAAATGACGCGCCTCTTCCACCGAGCTGACCCCGGCATGCCAGAAGAAAAGAAGGTACGGTAAGGCGGGTGCATGTCGTCCGCCTAAAACCTTATATTACGCGGTGATACTCGTCTTATTATGCCCGGGCAGCAAACATTTTCGTTTTTTTTTACATTGCCCGTTGGGTCTCGAACGAACTGTGAACTCTGTTAATGTTTTTTTTTCTCTTATGACCAACCTCAGACAATTTTTTTTTGCACCTGCATATGCCCTGTGCACTATAGCTACCGTTTCTCTTTTTTTTTCCCTTACCGACCCTGCTGTCCCCTTGTGTATGAGCATCGGGTCGATGCTCTAATGGGAGGGGGAATAATGCCACCTAGACTTGTGAGCCGGCAAGCCCTAGCGAGCCGAAAAGGGCAAAGAGAACGAAGAAGAAGTGTGGTTAGCGCCTCGTTTCGAAGATACACGCTCGTGTCTTTCTGCCCCGCTGTTCCTGTCCCTTCTCTACGGCTCTTGGTACGTGACAATATGCTTCATGGGAGCTGAAAACAAGAATTTGTAGACGAAAATTTACCTTTCTTGTAAAGCATAAGTGCTTCTTTATTTTTCTTTTTGAAAATTATTCAGCGCTGAAATTTAGCCAAAAGCGCACCGGAAAGAGTGACTACAAGGGCGCTGCCACAGGAGCCGTCCCGCTATGTCTTCTTGTGAGATTCCGCGTGAATTTCAGCGGCGAGTATCTACCGAAAAAATTGGCAGATCTCACGTGCTGTGGGAATCGATTATATGCGAAGCACTAATAAAGAAGGTTGAAATGTCTTTTTCAAATCAGCACAACCTTTCGAGGTGGATGAAAATATACCGTACATGTCTTCAATGCTATGATCATCATGTTTGGATTTGTGGTTTACCTTCGTCGTCATTCCCGTCACGTAATACGAAATTCAGTACCACTTGACTTTATAGGTGGAGCTAGCTAAACGGCCAGGGTACCTAAATAGGTATATGCGGAGATAACGAAGAGGCCGCGTGCCGCTATGAGCGTCGCCTGAAATTATGTTTTACATGACACGCATGTCATGATTATTATGTTTGGACGTGTCCTTTGCCTTTGCTGTCAATTCACGTCATGTAATATCATATTTGGTATATATGAAGCTAGTGAAAGGGCCATGAGCGACACATGAGCGTGGTATGTTGTCATGTTATTACATAAATGACGTCATGATGATCATGTTTGCACGAGACGTGTACCTTCGGCATTCTTTCATGTCACGTAACACGAAATATGTTATATATGAGGCTAGCCAATCAGCCGCGAATGCATCATGAGCCTGGCATGTAGTCATGTTGTTACATGACACGCATCTCATGATTATCAATATTTGCGCCAGTCATGTCTCTTTGTTAATCACTCACGTCCCTAGTACCAAATTTAATATGTGTGAAGCTAGTGAACTGACCGCGAGCGCTTCATAGGTGTGGCGTGTAGTCCTTACTAGTTATAACACGAAAATCATGAGATGCATGTCAGGATTTCCGCGTTAGGGTTTGTGACCTATGTTCGCCATGCAGTCATGTCATATCATACCAGTTTAGCAAACGTCATGTGAACAAAAGCACCACAAGAACAGTAAGATTATGAAATGTAAATTATGACATTCATCACATACATGCCATAGATTTCATGTTATGACTAGTCCATTATACTCGTCATACAGGCATGCTATGCCATGCCAAGTTTTGTACCGAGCTGAAACTCGTAGGTGGCTAGCTAGCTAGCTAGCTAGCTAGCTAGCTAGATAGATAGATAGATAGATAGATAGATAGATAGATAGATAGATAGATAGATAGATAGATAGATAGATAGATAGATAGATAGATAGATAGATAGATAGATAGATAGATAGATAGATAGATAGATAGATAGATAGATAGATAGATAGATAGATAGATAGATAGATACCAAAAGTGCTTGCTGTACGCAAAGAAATGTTTCACATTCAATGTAGGCACTAAGAGGTTAAAGAACGCATTAGGAACAGGATTTGGCTTTTCCATTGAATTTTTAAAAGTGAAGCTTCAGCATCCCCCTACCCTCCCTTCTTTATCTTTTATCCTGTGTGTTTAGGAAAAGTGGTTGACGATTTAGAGTACTTTCTTGTGGTTAGCAGCCCTTTATTTTGTTATTAACCTTTTGTTCTTGTCATATGCTTTCATTTATAGGCAGTAAAATGTCGCTGTTTGTACGGTTTCATTACCTCTTACTATTTCGCTTGTCTTGATTAGTAGCCTTCTGATAAAATTGGCTTTTCACAAATGTTGCGGTTTTTTTACATACACCTGTGCTAGATTTTGTTTAGACGATAGCGACGCAAGCTCATTGTGCGTTCTTAATTATTGTGTTTACCCCTAAAAATGGCACCATAAATTTATCATTGTGCAAATTGGCTAGTACGACAATGTAAGTAATATGCTTCAAAAAATAAATGAGTGAACTGTCGATAACCAAACATCTCGTGGATGAATGATATATAAGATACATTATGCCAATGAGTTGGCTTGAGATGTTGCAATGTGTATCAACGACATGCTCCAAACGTCAGAATAATCCGACTAAATCAGACGCGCACTTTGATTTTGTACTAATCCTTATTGAGTGGAAGGCATGACAGACCTCGCTTGTCGCATGGCCATGATTTGTGTACATTATCATGCTATTGCTTATCTAGCCCAAAACTAATGGCGATATAGCATATAAGGCAAGCTTTCAATAATGCCAATCTGAACAAAATGATCACCGAAACGCTGCAGCGCTCAACCATGCCATGCTTCTACAAAAATTTTAGCTGGCGGTCTAAAATTTTCGATACGCTGTTTCGTCGTCGTTGCTATTTCAACCTTATGAACAACTCCGAATTTTATGCATGTTTCGAAAGTGTGTGCAAGTCACGTTTAGTCGCTGAAAGTGCAGCGAAGTTTAAAGTGGCGCGTCGTTTCAAATTTTTTGCCTTTGCTTATTTTGAATTCATGCTGCATTTCAGAAGAACAAGGGTTAAGGAACCATTTACAACATAGGGTGGAGTGAAGTTTAATTTACATTTTTTATGGCGCTGAGGTTTAGCTACGGACGTCAGTAGGGTCGTCGTCGTTGCTGCTTACATGGCGAATGTACAAGGGCAGTCAGCCGCGGTGCAGACCCCCAGTAATAGAAGTGATGAAAATGAAAGAATACCCTACAACGCTAGGAGAAAAGGAAATTTGATCACCCTCTTTGGGCTCTCGGTCGATCTTGTTTGTTTACATGGGATACGTGAGAAGAAGTGGAAAAACGGCCGCGCGTGGAAAGAATGAAATACAGGTTCGCCCTTTTATTTTGCAGTTGCGCAGCGATGAAAGTACAAAATGCAGCCAGAGAACAACAGGCGGTATTTTTTTCTATTGAATTATTGCTCTCTTTTGAACCGAGTGCCCCTGTCAATATGAAAGAAATCTATAAAAACGTTATTTATTGCCCAGGAAGGTCAGGACGGCCGATGATCAAAGTTTTATGGCAATTTCGTTTCTGCTACGTAAAATATTGAGGATGTTTATAACACGCCATATTCCTTGCACCTTTTGAAAACTTACTGCCCCCTGGTGTGTATTCTCAAGTTCTTACGTGTTCAGAATACTGCATGCTAATACCGTATCCTCAATGGTACGTGGTTGATTTATCTTGATATGAATCGGATATTATTACTCTTCAGACGCTCTCGATCGATATGTGACATATTGAATTCGCACAGTTTTCGGGGCCACTGTGAGGAGTCAATTTGTCAACCGACACTTCTGGGAATGACCTCAGTAACGAGAACGCTCAGAAATAAAGGCCAAACGTGTTTACATACACAACTTGGGGCACTTTTTCGCAGTGGATTTATACTAACAATTGTCGATAGACACATCATCCATTCGTAGTCGTGGGCGCTGCTAGCAATATATTATTAGAGCCATTTATCCCAAAATATGTTCCGCTTTTTCCCAAGGAGAATTCGCGTGAATATAGGTACAGTCACCTTTATTTGACACAGTTTCACGCGAAAAAAGAAAAATGCGGGGCAGCTTGTGCAGCATAGCACGTTATTGTATTTTGGAATTATTCCATGTCCTTTTTTTCTAAGTAATACTGAGTTGCCAAAATTAACCATGGTTTCCTTCTAATGTTACCGAGGAGTGGACACACTATGAACGTGGTATGTTGTCATGTTCTTGCATGACAACCATGTCATGATTTTTATATTTGCACCAGTCATATACTTTTGTCATCTATTGACCTTCCTAACACCAAATTTGATATATGTGAAGCTAGCGAAAAGGCCGCGAGTAAATCATGAAGGGCCCGTTATACTCAAACGTAACATCGAAGCGCGCGCACGCTGGACACAGAGACGCTATACTTTCGCAAAACGGGAAAAGTCTATAGTCTGACACCAGGCGCGACCGGCACAATCAGCGTCCGTCAGCATGGCCCGATGCCAACTGGTTCGAAATGTGACATGCTGCATTTCACATCCACTACGTTACCCAGACAGCATTGCGTCTGCCTCTTTTCGGAGTGGAAGGACGCCGGACGCTCTTAAACGCTCATGTGACAAAGCAACGCAGCCCGGCGCGTGCCTGCGAGTATATGGCAGGACCGGCGACTGGCGTGGCAACGCCGGGGTGACGCGATGGAATAAACGCCGGCGTCATGCCGGCGACCACGCCCACCGCGTCACGTCGAAATGTATTGGAGTCTTGACTATAGCACGTATTCATGTTCTCGCATGACACGCATCTCATGATCATGTTTGCTCCAGTCATATACCTTCGTCATGCATTGGCGTCACGTAATACCAAATTTGGCATATGTGAAGCTAGCGAAACGGCCATGAGCGCATCATTAGTGTAACATGTAGTCTTGTTGTTACATGACATGCATGCCATGATTATCATGTTTGTATGTATCATTTACCTATGTCGTCCATTCGCGTCATATAATACCGAGTTTGGTAAATGTGAAGCTAGCGAAATGGTCGCGAGCGCATCATAAATGTGTAACGTAATAATGTTCCTACATGACACGCATGCAGTTACTTTCATGTTAGGGTCTCTGGCTTGTGTTTGCCATGCAATCATGTCATCCATAGCAGTTTTGCAACATGCCATGTGAACAAAACCACCGCAACAGTTGCAGGACCATGAAATGTGAATCATGACATTCATCACACAAATGTCGTGATTTTGATGTTATGACTAGTCAAATATGTTCTCTATACAGTAATGTCATGCCATACCAAGTTTGTTATCGATATTATTATTGAAACGGCCAGAAGAGCTAAAAGTCGTAGATAGATAGATAGATAGATAGATAGATAGATAGATAGATAGATAGATAGATAGATAGATAGATAGATAGATAGATAGATAGATAGATAGATAGATAGATAGATAGATAGATAGATAGATAGATACGCTCAATTTCACCGATGCTCGCTAAGAAATGCTTTGCATTTAAAATTATGACATGTATGTCATAAAAGTCATATTTCACATTTCATGGTCTCGCTGCTCTTGCGCTGGTTTCATTCACAACATATTGCAAAACTGGCTTGGTATAACATGATTTCATGGCGAACACAAGCGACAGACCCTAACGTGAAAATTATGACATGCATGTCATTTACCAATATGAATACATGCCACACTCATGATGCGATCACAGCCGTTTTGCTAGCTTGACATATGCCAAATTTGATATTACGTGACGTCGATGGATGAAGAAGGCATGTGGCTGGTGCAAACATGATAATCATGAGATGCGTGTCACGTGACAACATTAATACGTGCCACAGTCAAAGCGCCAATACACTTTGACGTGACATGGTGCGCATGCGCACCCGTGTTTGTTTCCTCGCGTCACGCCGGCGTTGCCACACCTGTCGCCGGTTCTCGCAGGCACGCGCTGGGCTGCGTTGCTTTGACTCAGAGGTTTTCGCTAGGGGGCCAGGCAAGGCTGGTGTGCCTCGCATGGGCTCCGTATTCTACGAAGTTTTTGTTGAACCAAGACTGCTTTTTTGGTGCCTACAGTGGTCTACGCTGCTGGTGAGTGCCTCAAACCTTTTTGTTCTTGAGGAGCTTTGCAAACTTCAACTCTTGCTGAGCGAGGGAACGCCGCCTCGTCAGCCCTAACACCACCGGCACCGGTGTCGGGCTCGCGCTTCGACGCACGTGCACAAGTTCTTTCGGCAACGCAATGGCATACATGATGAGCAGCACGGCTTTACCTGCCACAGAATTTAACCCAGAAGAATGGAGTGTAGTCCTGAATGCCCGACAACGCTCACCTCGACAGCAGTCAAAAGAAACTGAAGGAACGCAGTCAAGTAAAGCGGCGTCAGCTGCCGAAACGCCAGCATACAAAACGGAATCACTGCCCAGCGTTTCCTCAAAGCTCGACCACAGAGCTGTGGCGCGTCCTCGCTTAAAACTACAGCCACGGTTGCCAGTCGATGACTTCAAGATTGTCTTTCGTCCGAGTGCGGGCGTAGATCTGGCCCAATACAAAGATGTAGAGTTACGAGCGGCTGTAGTCGCCAACAGCGGACTGCACTCTGTGGTTGCCGACGAAGATTTTGTGTGCACCAATCTGGCCAAGAATATTTTCACCGTGTCCACATCTTGCGCCGACCGAGTTGCCAACTATGCAAAAATACGAGAACTCACATTACGTGGTAAAAAACTGGGATTTTATGCGTCCCCCGGACGGGGCACGGGCAGGGATCATCTACCGCGCTTGGAATGTTGAATCACCTCAGGACTTGTTTCAAGAATTACGTCGCGCGAATCCCCTTCTACCAATAGTCCAAGCAAGGCACATGAGGCGTACCTCACGCTCAGTGCTCATTCACTTCATGGCTGAGGAGCTTCCTCCGTCAGTCAAAATGTTTGGCATCCTCTACGCCGTTTTCAACTTTCGACCGAAGATGGAAGTGTGCCTAAACTGGAGACAAGTCGGCCACAGACGAGATGTATGTCCTTTGCCAAATCGCCTCACTTGCTCAAGCTGCGGACAGAAACACCCGGAGGACTGTCCCTGTACTCCGCAGTGCGTCATCTGTGGCGACGCTCACATGACGGGGACAGGGCATGCAAGCAACGCTTTCAGCGTGGCTTCAGCCGTCTCTCTCGGTCACGAAAAAGGCCGCAATAAGAGCACCAGCAGGAGCAGCGGGAGTTTCAGCTCGAGAAGTAGTTTTTTTTTTCAAGCATCGACGATAGATATTGTAGCAGCAGAACCAAGAGTCCTGGACGAAACCGAAGCAGCAGAAGCAGAAGTCCTGGATGAAACAGTGGCAGCAAAAGCAAAAGCCCCGGACGAAGTGCATCACAAAGCCGCGACTTCAGCACCAAACCCAAAAAAGTGAGCTGGGCAAAGCAAGCCTCCTGCTCCTGTTATATGCTCTCTGACGGTAAAGAAAATTCTAAAACTCAGGAGACTATCGAACGTCTAATGCGAGAGAATCAATAGCTAAAGCAACAGTTGGCTCTGGTGCTGGAACGTTTGAATACACTTACAGCTGCCCCACCCACGTCTCCCCCACCCCTATTCATCTCCCCCTCTATCATAGAGCCTGGTATGGCAGCCGAGTCAGGGACCGATATTAAAAATTCCTCTCCACAGCCAGCAAAAAAGAAAAGGACAGAGCAGCCCGAGTCATCGGAGGATGATTTTAAAAGCACCTGTCCAAAAGTTCGGAAAGAACACCGGAAACTCAAACAAAAGGTTGATTTAGGCTTTACGCAAATTTCTGAACGCTTCAATAAGATAGAGAGTATTCTAGACGTGTTAGTTGCTTGGCTCGAATGTCTCCCACAATCTCAACCCTCTCCAGCGCCTTCGCAGCCATAACCCCCTCCGGCGCCCTTGCCTCATCTTCACCATCTTGACTCTGCATATGGCAATGGAATTGCCATGGATAAGGAAACAAGAGAGACAACTTTTCACTTTATATACAGCGGTCTACACGGGCCCCTGATGTCATCTCCGTACAGGAGCCTTTAAAAGCTTGCAAACTCCTCGGCTACCAGGCTGTGCATTCGCATCCTAGCTCCCCATGGGCTACCACATCTATACAGAGGAATATCTCATTTATAGCGCATGATCTTTCCGATCTTTACAGTGACTGCCTTTTTCTTGAACTTCTCCCACATCGTACAGGACAAGGCACATATTTTATTTTGAACATTTATTCTCATCCTAGAGATGGCCTCACTGCTGTTTTTGAAGCAATCGATAGGGCCAGCCAAATAGCAAACTCTGCTCCCGTTGTTGTAATGGGTGACTTTAATGCCCCGCACGTAGATTGGGGTTACAGGAGAAACACTCGGAAGGGCACCAGCCTTCTTCAATACATTAAGCCAACCAGGTGCGCTCTAGTCACTGACTGAATGCTACCAACACGAATTGGCAACAGTGTGAGCAGAGAAACCACCCCTGACCTTACTTCCACTAAAAATGTGCGACAAGCTAACTGGGCACACAGTGGGGTCAACCTCGGCAGTGATCATTACATCCTAACAATTACACTGTCCCAAGCCAATTTTTGTCCACAGTTTCATTTAAAACCTATTGTTGACTGGGACAAATTTCGCGAAATCCGAGACCGAAACCCGAAAAAAGAAATTCAATACTACAAAGACTGGGCGTCTCAGCTTAAACAGGATGTAGCTCTTAGCGATAAAGTAGCCCCAGAAGCACATATCAACGATCCAGTAGACAGCAGGCAACTCCACCTATGGGAGGCCTATCAGAGCTCGGAGAAACGATGGCTCAAGCAAAAATATAATCGCAAACTAAATTGCAAAATGTCACAAACACTCCAGCTTGTAACTGAACACGCGGCCGAACTTTCATCGCAGCAATGGAACCAGATATGTAACCGGCTCGACGTTACTCTACATATGAATAACTCTTAGTCCCTGCTTCGCCATATGTTAGATCCATGCTCCTCGCGATGTGAAAGTAATAAGCGAATTACGAAACTCTTGTTTGAAGTAGAAAAACAAGGGCAAGACGTTGAAACTGCTCTTAAAACTACGTATTTCCCTGGCCCAAAGCGAGAATCGTTACCTTCCTACGATGGAGCTCCCAATGCAGACTTGGATGCACCAATTGCAGAGGCGGAAGTTTGGGCTGCCCTAAGCAAACTTCGCACCACATCTGCTCCAGGACTAGATGGAATTACTAACAAGAAACTCCGAAATTTAGAGTCCAAGTCAGTGGCAGCTCTTACCGATTACATGAATCAACAATGGAAGCAGGGCATGCTGCCCCAGGAATGAAACTCAGCTAAGGTTACTTTCACACCCAAACATAATAAGCCGTTAGACCTTAATAATTTAAGACCGATCTCTCTTACCTCATGTACAGGAAAACTGATGGAGCATGTAATTCTCAATCGTCTTAATCACTACATGGAACAAGAAAAACTGTTTCCCTCCACCATGTACGGCTTCCGAGCGGGACTCTCCACTCAGGATGTGATACTGCAGCTTAAGGAGGACGTGCTAAATCCTACTTTTCCACACATCACCAGAGCCATCCTTGCATTGGACCGGACTAAGGCTTTTGATACTGTTTCTCACGCCTCAATTTTACAATCTCTTAGTGAAGTAAACGTAGGCTCTCGCACGCACAGGTATGTCTCTGCCTTTCTCAGCAATATGTCCGTCCGCCTACAGTTGGCCACTTTCAAAACCGATTCCTTCAGGCTAGGTAGCAAGGGAACGCCCCAGGGATTGGTTTTGTCCCCATTTCTTTTTAACGTTACTCTCATACCGCTAGCGTTGGAAGTTGCCAAACTTTCTTCAATCAATCACTCCTTGTACGCGGATGACATCACCATCTGGGTCAATGCTGGCAACCATGGCGAAATCGAATCGAAACTTCAGTTGGCCACTGACATTGTTGTTAAACACGCCAACAATATTGGGCTCACATGCTCGGCGGCTAAATTGGAACTCCTAGTAATTGACTTTAAAAAGCAAGATAGATGTCCTATTCAAGTCATGCTTGATGACACCCCTATTCGCAGGGTCAATATAATCAGTATTTTAGGCCTTAATATTTCTGACAATGGTCCGAACGCTGACACCATAAGGTTAATCCGCACCTCAGTTCATGATACAGCTTCCCTCATTAGGCGCATATCCAATAGTCATCGCGGCATGAGGGAAGCAGACACACGCCGCCTCATACAGGCCTTTTGCCTATGCTGAATTACCTATTCTATCCCCTACCTCTATCTCTCACTTACGGAGATCGAGCAACTTAACAGACTCATTCGTAATGCCTATAAAACTGCGCTCCATCTCCCTGAATCAACAGCCACGGGTAAACTACTTCAACTTGGCGCATCTTTTCAAGAGGCGCATCTTTTCAGCAAATATCAAAGACTATCACTCCCAGAAACAGAACAGGTACTCCTGCGCCGACTTGGAATCAACGTTCCTGGTCACACCACGGCCACGCACGCAGTTCCCGTCACTGTTAGCAGCAACCTATTAATCCCGCCACTCTCCAAAAATACTCACCCAGAACATAATCGGGCGCGACGGGAAGCTCGAGCCAAGTCCCTTCAGAAGCGCTTACCTCCTAATTCTCCCGCAGTTTATGTAGGCGCGGCCGAATATGTAGATCATCGAGCTTTCGTGGTAGCCGTCGTAGATGGATTTCAAAAGCTGGTCGCTTGCGCGTCCCTTCCATATTCGACAGAATCCCTGGAAGCAGAGGAGGTGGCAACTGCTTTAGCCATTGTTCACTCCTCCGCTGAGTATATTTTTTCCGTTTCAAAAACTGCAATTCGTAATTTCGCCACTTTCCGAATTCATTCTCCGGCTGCTAAAATTCTTGAATCATCTTTTCCGCATGATCGCCTCATCACCCTCCTCTGTGTCCCTGCGCACTGTGGACACCCAGGCAACGCGGCCACTCACACCCAAGCCCGAGCACTCGCCAACCGGGCTCACAGCGACCTGCCTTCACTTCGAGGTGCCAGGGATAGACTCCTCAGCTATCACGATATCACGCTATTTTACCAAAATTCCCGCCTAAGGTATCCCCCACCAAATAAATCTCTTTCCAGAAGTGACCAGGCTTTGTGGCGCAGACTTAAGACGGCCACAGTGACGACTCCTTTTCTTCTCTCCCTTTTTACAGATGGTGAAACCTTCGCCTCATTGCAACTTATGTCCTAGCACCAGAGCCAACTTCCAGCACATATTTCTGAATTGTCCAAAGAAACCCAAGCCCCCGTGGCAAGGGTCAGAACACCAGGAGCGATGGGAGGCTGCTCTGCGCAGCTCGAAACCGGGTTTACAGCTCCGGACAGTGAGCTGGGCCAGAAGGGTCGCCGAAGCACAGCAGTGTCCGTCCACCTAGAGCGGCCCGAAGGCTCATCGTCATCCTGATTCCACTTCCCCTACCACACCCCCCCTCAAATGATTCCTTCGTGAATCAATAAAGTTGATTACCTACCTAGCTTGACACATGAGCGTTTCAGTGCGCCCAACGTCCCTCCTTCATGAAAAGAAGCAGACACAGTGCTGTCTGGGTATCGTAATGGGGGTGAAATGCAGCATGTCGCATTTCATGCCAGTTGGCCACGGGCAACGCCGATGAGTGGTTGCGCCGGTAGCGCCTAGCATCAGACTATAGGGTTTTCGCATGCAGCTAAGGTAGCGTCGCTGTGCCCAGCGTGCGCACGCGTCAACGCTACATTGGAGTATATTCGGCTCTTCATGATGCGCTCGCAGCCGTTTCGCTAGCTCCACATATGCCGAATTTGGTGTTACGTGCCGTCAATGAATAACGAGATATATGACGTGCAAACAGGATAATCCTGACACTCGTGTCATGTGAGAAAATGACAACATGCCCCGCTCATAGCTTACTCACGGCTGTTTCGCTTGCTCGATATATGCAAAATTTGGCATCATGTGACGTGAATAGATGATGAAAGTAAGCGACACATTCAAACATGATAATCGAGACACGGAAGTTGTGTACGGCATAATTTACGTCCACCTCGTAACGTTGTGGTGATTTTAAAGCGACATATCAACCTAATTTGTGCTTCACATATCGTCGATTCCTACTCCAAGTGGGATCGGCCAATTTTAAATGCGAAGCATTTCTAAGTGAACTTCGGCGACTTAGAGCGTGTCTATCTATCTATCTATCTATCTATTATCTATCTATCTATCTATCTATCTATCTATCTATCTATCTATCTATCTATCTAGCCGCTTACGACATTTAGTTCTGCTGGCCGTTTCGATAATGGTATCGATACCAAATTTGCTATGGCATAACATGAATGTATGAGGAACACACTTGAGTAGTCACAACATGAAAATCATGAGATGTATGTCATGAATGGCATAATTTACAATTCATGGTCCTAAGCATTTGCGGTAGTTTCGTTCACATGGCATGTTGAAAACTGGTATGGTATGACATGATTGCATGTGAACACAACCAATAAACTCTACCATGAAAATCATGACGTGCGTGTCATGTAAACACATGACTACATGCCACGCTCATGATGTGCTCGCGGCTGTTTCGCTAGCATCACATATATCAAATTCGGTGTTACGAGACGTGAATAGATGACGAAACTATGATACTGGTGCAAACATGATAATCATGAGATGCCTGTCATGTAACAACATGACTACTTGCCACGCTGATGATGCGCTCGCGACCATTTCACTAGCTTCACATGTACCAAACTCGGTAGTACGCGACGCGAACGGACGACATAGGTGAATCACACATCCAAATATGATAATCACGACATGCGTGTCAGGTCACAACATGACTACATGCCACACTCTTGATGGACTCGCGGCCGTTTCGCTAGCTTCACATATGCCAAATTTGGTGTTGCGTGTCGCCAATGGATGACGAAGATATGCGACTGGTGAAAACAACATAAACATGAGATGCGTGTCATGTGAGAGCATGACTACATGCCACACTCGAGGCGCCAATACATTTCGACGTGACGCGGTGTGCGTGCTCGTCGGCGTTCATTTCGTCGCATGACGCCGGCGTTGCCATGCAAAGCGCCGGTCCTGCCTAATACTCGCAGGTGCGTACCGTGCTGCGTTGTTTTGACGCATTGGCGTTTCAACGCGTCCAGCATCCCTCCGTCACAAAAAGCGTTGTAATTACGTTGATGGTAGTGTTGTCTGGGTAACGTATCGGCGCGAAATGCAGCACGTCGCATTTCGCGCCGGTTGTCGTCGGGCCACGCTGACGGACGCTGGTCAGGCCTGGCGTGAAAGTATAGAGTGCTCGCGTTTTGCTATCGTAGCGTCGCTGTGCACAGCGCACACGTGCGCCAACGCTACATTGGAATACATTGGGCCCGTCATGATGCACTCGCGGCCGTTTTTCTTGCTCCACATATACCAATTTGGTGTTACGTGACGTCAATAGATGACAAAATATATGACTGGTGCAAACATAATAATCCTGACATGCATGTTATGTAAGAACATGACAACAAACCAATCTCATAGCATGCTCGCAGTCGTTTCGCTAGCTCAACATATGCTAAACTTGGTATCACGTTACGAGAATAGATGACAAAAGTAAACAACACATCCAAACATGATAACCATGACACGGAAGTCATGTACAGTATCATTTACTCCAACCTCGTAACGTTGCGGCGATTTTGAAGTGACATATCAAAATTTCTCATTCGCGCTTCGCATATCATCGATTACCACTATACGTGGGATCTGCCAATTTTTAGGGGCGAAGCTCCTTATGGCGTGGCTTGGGCGTCCCTCGTATGTAAACACCAGTGGCACATACCCGAAATAGGTATAACACTTGACCTCCAAGGTGGTGCCAGTGAGAGATTTCTTCTGTGCGTTGTTTAACAATAAAAAATAGTGCTCAATGTACATTCCAATGGCTGCTAATGGGGAATGAGAGACATGAGCATTCTGCTTTTAGTCAACGCGCACGCTGCGATCCCCATTAGCAGCCATTGGCATGTACATCGAGCACTATCGGACAAGAAAGGGATGCTACATTATACTCGCTAGGTGTAACCTCCTTAGCTTTAGAAAGGTTTAGCGAGCGTTGAGCCGCGGTGCCATGAATACAATGAACTTGTATATACCATGAATGAACTCAAGGTGGTTAAAAATGAGAAGTAGATACGAAGCGCAAGCCATAAGAAAGTAAAAGCCGAATTCTCCTGTCTCTCATTTCTCATTAGCAGCCATTGGCATGTAAATTGAGCCCTATCTGACAGGTAAAGGTTGCTACGTTATACTCGCTGGGCGTAACCTCCTTGGTTTTCGAAAGGTTTAGCGAACGTTTGGTCGCAGTGCCATGAATACAGTGAACTAGAATATACCATGAACTCGAGGTGGTTAAAGGTGGGAAGTGGACCCAAAGCGCAGGCCGTAAGAAAGTGTGCGTGTGCCACCTCTCGTTTAGTCCTTGGAATGTCCGCTGGATGGCGGTGCTTCTATATGGGGAATATATGATAAAAAGATGCGAGATGGTGGGACTTGGAGTGTTGAATAGATGAACGAACGGACACACAAACAGATGCATGGATGGACGCATGAACGGACGCAGGGGCGGATGCATGAAAGGACGCAGGGGCGGGCGCACAAACAGACGCAGTGACGGTCACACAGACGGACGCATGGACGGACGAATGCTTTGCCCCACTCTCCATCATTCACTCCGTGGATATGCTGCCATTTTTGTATACTCCTCGTCCGTGCACGCGCTTCATCTCAGACGAGGGCTGTGTGTCCCAGCGACGCTGATGCGCGTTTCCTGCAGCGCACACAGACGCCTCTTGCGTTCCTGGAGGACGCGGACAGCGTTTGACCATTACGCCAATGAGCGTCCTTTGGAAACCATCTCCTTGTTGTGCCGGTCATACCACTTCTTAACTAACACTTTCTGGGAGGTTGTGCAGGAAAAAAAAGGAATAAAAACAAATCATTGATCAAAATAAATAACAACTGAACAATACTTCACTATTTCTTTGGCGTCACGTAGCACGTCAACTTCTTACGAGTGGGCAGCTCACCAATAGTCTCTAGTATACAAGCTGAAGGCACCAAATCTGCCAGTACGACACCCTCATTAATGAATACTGGAAAAAGAGTATACATAGGGGCTCATTTTTTTCGTGATTGACACGCAAAATTGAGATCTAACACACAATTTTGCCAAGAAAAGTACGCCAAGTTATCTTTTCACCACTTTTTTTTCTTCACATTTACATTGTCATTCGGTCTAATAACTTCCCCTATAGGCACCAAAAAGGATTAAAGAAAAATTGATGGAGTGGAAGCTGCCGCAATGCCTTGCCAGCAGAAGTGAAGCCACCTTTGGCCACTGCCAAGATGACGGAAACATGTTCTTTTTTTATAGTGCCCACTTAAAATCAATTGGCTTTGATATTTTATGTAAATGCTACGTTAGTTCTATATTAAAAGCTAGTTGTTCCCGGCGAAATAACACGCACAAACGAGTATCGAACACGCAGAAACTATAATCTTCAAAAAACTTTGCCTCCAATTACAGGCTCACTGAGGAAAACTAGTAACAGTAAAACGTACTTGGAGCACTATGTGACCCGAAAAAGTTCCCACATTAAACTTTTTGGGCGTGCGAGGGAAACGCTTCGTTTTCAATCGCTGAACGATGATACTTTATCATGCCCCTAGTAAGATGGCCACCACAACCGTCATCTTGCCAGAGGAACGGCTTCACTTCTGCGCAATCATTTTCACTCCAGCAATTTTTTAAATCCTCCTTGATAGGCACCTGCCAAGGCAGTTTACGAGTGATGCTAGCGCCAGAACACACAACCTAGCGATTAGGCGCAGCAAAACTGAGTCTTCCAATGCGTAGCCTAGCGAGTAGACGCAGCAAAACCAAACTTGCACGTGCATATTATTTTCTTTTTTTTAGATGTGAGTAAGTGGTCACGGCTGATTATGTAAGCGCCCAGGAAGCGTTTTTGGAAACGTGCCAAAAAAATTGACAGCATATCCACGGAGTGAATGATGGCGAGTGGGGCGAAGCATTCGTCCGTCCATTCGTTCTTGCTTCCTTCCGTCTGTGCGACCATCCATGCGTCCATCCGCCCGTCTGTGCGTGCGTCCGTTCCTACGTTCGTCCATGCATCCGCCCCTGCGACCGTTCTTGCGTCCATTCATGCATATGTCTGTGTGTCCAATCGTCCATCTATTCAATACTCCAAGTACCACCATCTCGCATATTTTCATCATATATTCCCCATATAGAAACACCGCCATCCAGCGGACATTCCAAGGACTAAACGAGAGGTGGCACACGCACACTTTCTAACAGCTTGCGCTTCGCGTCTATTTCCCACCTTTAACCACCTCGAGTTCAAGGTATATACTAGTTCACTGTATTCATGGCACTGCGGCCCAACACTCGCTAAACCTTTCAAAAACCAAGGAGGTGACGCCCAGCAAGTATAACGTAGCAACCTTTTTCTGGCAGATAGAGCTCAATGTACATGCCAATGGCTGCATGAGAAATGAGAGACAGAAAATTTCGGCTTTTACTTTCTCACGGCGTGCACTTCGTACCTACTTCCCACCTTTAACTACCTCGAATTTATTCATGGTATATACTAGTTCATTGTATTCATTGCACTGCGGCTCAACGCTCGCTAAACATTTCTAAAACTAAGGTGGTTACACCCAGCGGGTATAACGTAGCAACCCTTTCCCTTCAGATAGTGCTCAATGTACATGCAATGGCTGCTAATGGGGATCGCAGCGTGCACGTTAACTAATAGCCGAATGCTCCTGTCTCTCACACCCCATTATCAGCTATTGGCATGTACATTGATCACTATCTTTGTTGTTCAACAACGCACAGAAGGAATCTCTCACCGGCACCACCCTGGAGGTCAAAATGTTCGCAGGTCAAAGCGTAAGACTGTCTCTATACTACGACGGGACGCGGGACGAACGGGTGCCGCTATAAGGAGCTTCGCTCCTAAAAGGGCACTGACACTTCAGCTTGTCACTGTTTAGCGAGTGTTCCATTTTATTAGTATCTCTGGCGGTCGGTAGCAACAATGCTGATGTGGCCCAAAGTAAGGTCCCTAGATGAAACAAGGTAGCGTCACTCATTGTTCTCGAGCCGTCCTCCTCACTCTCTCGATTACTCCTCTTTTTCTCTGCCATCCGCATCTGTAATTGGTGCAACACTTGCACGTAATCTTGCAAATGGCTGGTGGTGTTATTTATTATTATGCAAAAGGTTCAAAACGTGTACGCATGCGCATATGGCTCCAGCCGGATTCTCGCCGTGACCAGAAGACAAAATCGTAGTCAGAACATAAACTGAAGTGGAGGAGCGTTTCGGTGTGCGCTAAGTCGACCAAGATTGTTTCGCCATGCTCGTTCAATGCAACATCTGCGTTTTTCAGCAATGCTGCGTTGCCGTAAACAACAGAAAATGGTTTCCCTCTCTTCAACTTACCTCGTGCTTTCCGAGATGAAGCGCACCATGAAGTGCAACTATGAACCATTTCACGCGAATGCTTTCGTGCAACTCCGTCAACGTATGTCGACGCGGATCTGCGAAGCGAGTTCACTTGTCGGTTTCTATTGAAACGCCAGGCGCGCGTCTAATGCGTGTCTAGTGCATGCCAGTTGGTACAAATACATGTGGGTATGCACGTATACAGAGCAGCTGTTGGTTGTAATCAACGCACCTTCAGAAACATTTCACTCTTGACCAGTTCCCGCTTGAGCCGAAACGCGCTGCTTCGAGACACCTCACCAGTAGAACTCTCACTTTAGGAAGTTCCCAGCACCGCATCAGAATCACTTGGCATCACGATTGTCCAAATGGGCAAATTTAAAAAAAAACGTCATCGCAGTGCTGCTGGACGAGTGTTCGTACCAGTCTGGTCGTAGTTTTTTTTCTCGCGTGTGCACAAGCCGGTTGTAATCAATCGTCACAACGTCACGCCCTGTGGCCACTTACAGGATCCAGCAAGAAGCACGTTCACAGTGTCACAACACGAACAAAACCCAATCGGAGAAGTGGACTAGTTAGAACTGGACGAAATACCGCGGCCGTGGAACTAAAATGTACTACGCGAGACGCCGTGGCTAGTGGTATAAAGTATAGAACTGCACAACGTTGCCGGTTGAGTAACGCACATCCCGCTTGCTCTTGTGTTGTGCCGTTTATGTTCACAAAGGTAACTGTTTGTTCTACGTCTTATTTTGTTCCATTTTATTTCATTTACATCTATTCACCGTAGCAACAGAACCCAAACATTCGCTTTTGGACAAAAGTTTTAAACCTTCTAGGAGGTGCTTCAGGCAAATACGCGAGGAGGAAAAGGGAGGGTCTCGCTACCTTGGAAACTTGTTTCATCTAGGGACCTTAGCCCAAAGAGCTTCGTCGCGCCCTCTGGTCCACTTTCGGGTGCCTATACTTTCCTTGGCATTAAGGTCTTTTGCATAAAAAGCAAAAAAAGTATCTCGGAGTGCAGTAAGAGAGACACAGATGGAAGATTACAAATACTGGAATGTTGTTTTTATTTCGATAGTGCTGTTGCTTCAATGAGACATTTCTTAGGTACAGCATAACAGTTTAAAAAATGTAGCGACCAACTGCAGCGCCCAATTGAAGACTATTGCTGGAGTCATAAGAAAGTGGTAGTGCATTGAAAATATGCATACTATAATCCTAACACAACGTCGTTTTTTTGCTGAGAAGGTCAGTGCGTAAAGCAGCTTCCTTACTTTAAAGATGACATCACTACGTTTCACGAGGATAAGACAACACGGGCGCTAACTTTAAGAATCATTTGTGTTTGCGCCAGTGCTGTTGTGTTCTTCTCTGTCTTGTCCTCGTCCAATGTAGTGCTACACTTTTTAAAGTAAGAACGCATAAAGAACTAGCCCTACAACGTGCTTTGTCAAACCACAGCTTCTCTAGCACTGCCTTAAAAAAGACTGACGAACTCGTTAAATTCCTTTTAGCTATAAAAAAGTAAGGGTTTGAAACATGCCGACAAAGGATTACAATTTTGCTTCCGTAGTTCCGCAATCAGCGGCGTCGGGTGTTTTACTACATTCGACAATGTGTGCCTATGAGGAATTCTTCATCGCCCTTATTTTAACGCTCATTGGCAGTGCCCTTCTGCATACGTTAGGACAACGAAATGTGCCTTCCCCGTTGGGAACGCGTCTGCTCATTTGCAGAAGAAAAAGCAGAAAGATTCTCGTAGGTGTCGCGTTCTGCATTATATCGCGGTATAACCAACACAGTAGAAATATTTCACCACTGCAATGCAAAGCAATACGTTTCTAAAATGTACACAAATACAGAAATACAGATGCTCAAACGTATCTTCACGATACTGCCATGATATATATATATATATATATATATATATATATATATATATATATATATATATATATATATATATATATATATATATATATATACTCTTGTATCGTGACACTATCCAACTTTGTTTTTGCTGTCATTGACTGAACATGGCTAATTTTAGCTATAGTTTTTCATTTTGTAGGCTGCTTTTCTGTTTGTAACCTTGCATCTTCACAATTTTCTGATCCTGCGCGTCATGTCGGATGGCGAAAGATACACGTAGAGCAGATCCAAAAAATGGAAAACATAGGTTGATAAATTATGAAGTTTGGGAAGCACCATTTTTATATTGTAAACCTAACAGAAAAAAGTTTCACGCTTCTTTTTATCTAGTTATTCACCTTTTAGAACTGTCCGCGTTTAAAGATCATATTTTCTTAATGATGTTAAAGTTTGCCGTAAAGCCTCGCAACACAACGGTATAATTTGTTCGAGCGAGCACCGCCACGCTTCAGGTTCTTCCCGCTACTTCAAGCAATAGGAGATGGTTTAACTGAATCGGGTCATTGCACTCGCATGAAGGTGTAAGTGTTTTCTCAATTGCGAAAACGGTATAAGGTTTCAGTGCAAGCCACCAGCATAGTTGAAAAAAAGAGCGAGTTCACAGACCCTATGGCTACAACAGAAGCCCTTTTTGGACAAAAGCTTGCCTTTTTTGAAGGACATTAGCTGTGTAAATAAAGAACCCCTTCACCACGAGACACTATATTGTGACACCAGCTATGATACTATAGCAGCTGCTATGATTCTTGAGCAGTTTTTCTGGAAAGTGCGGTGGTCGAGCATCATTGCACTTCATCTTCCCCCACTCTGAGAAACATGCTGTATCTGGTTCGCTCCTTTGCTTTGATCGACACGTCACGTCAAGGCGAGGTATTTTGAGGGCCACTTTTTATGCGTGGTATTCTGTGTACCGAGAGTCGTTCTGCGCATATAGTAAAATAACACAAACACAGGCCTTCTGTCAGATATCTAATATCTGCTTCAACAAACTTACCCAAGTGGCTCACAGCCAAATTTTGTTATTGAGCTTGTCGATCACATGGCACTTCTGGGTTATTTTTTTATCTATCTTTCACAATTTCACTTCACATACTCGAAAATAGAACTACGTGCGCAGAAAGGCACCGTGCTCTTTGTTCCTAGCGTTCATATAGTTATATAACGAGTTTCGACGAACAACACAATTTTGAGGGCTTCGATTTTGTAACACAAGCACGTTATTAAATTATATGGGCAATAAGACTTGGGATAATTCACTTGGGATGAAAATTTCATAAATCTTTACGAAATAATTCGTGAGAAAAACAAGATTGCTTGCAGGGATTTATTAAAGTGAGTAAACACACATTGCCCAGAAAAGCACCACTACGTAAATGTCGGTATCATTGCGCAATTCTACTCCAGTATGTGCTCTATCCTGATACACATCCCTGGAAACAAAAGATGGCTAGCAAAGCTTATTGGATGTGCATGGTGCTCTGAATTTCCCTGTTCATTTACTTTTATTGTATGCTTTAACTCCTTAAAACAAATTAATTATTGTTCTCACAATGTTGCTTTGTTCTCTACTTAGTTATGCACCCTCATGTATGAAGGTATTTCAGTTAGGCCGCGTGTCACAACGTGGAGAGCTGAAATTTCCAGTAATACTAGATTACCACTTTTTACCTGTATATACACTCTTTACAAGTGGTGTTTCATCATGACTTATTGTTTGAAAGTAAACATCAAGCTTAGAAACCTAAATCTCCGAATATACGGTGCTTCACTGTATAGTTACTGCAGCTGTATTTCTGTCAGGTAGGAACGAATCTTTCCGCAAACCACAGTGCCGCACTAGCCCCTGGTGTTCGAGCGAATGCTCTGGGAAATAAGAGCGCGCCGAGTAGAGTGAGCCACTCTCTCTCCAATGCTAATCCTACCATGTGGTGGCGCAACACTGTCCATGTGGTGACAGGTTTTGATAAAGAACGAACGCATTTTATTCCACTATCTTCATAAAAACGGAATCATCAGGTGAGAAAAAGGGTGGTGGACAAACCAAGAAAGAAAGATGAGGCAATTTATATTTTATGAAGCCTCTTTTGCCTTAAATTACACCTATTACATATTACCATGGCATCCATGAAGCAGGTGTGTTTACAGCTAAGTTTACGTTCAAGTAAGTTATAGCTTCATACCCCACTAACAAAAAAGTTACTGTTAGGATAACACATCAAGCATCTTTTCATTACTGCTCTGTATATTGGAACCGTAAGTAGTAAGCATATTGGTAGTAAAGCTACTAATTTGAAAGAACGTAGTACTTGCAGTTACTACAGAGGTAGTGAATATTTTGACAAGTATTTACTGCGTCAAACTTAGTAAATGCTCTGGCTTCACTATTCGAGTGCAGAACTTCCACACAAGTGGTTTATCACGTGTGTACAGTTTACTTACTGCAGGAGCCAGAAAATGGTGGTATTTTATTTACTATACATTGTGTTTCTCGTATCAGAATGCCAATGTTCTCATAACGCCGATGCGTTGGTTGTTAAAATTCTTTAAAAGCAGCCTTATTCCAGTGTTATCGTTATTTGTCTCAACTGACACTAAAGCGTAGCGACCGTAATCAGCTAAAGCGAGAATTTATTTGCGATTCGAACAAATATGCCATGCGAAAATCACAAAGCACAAACAATCAATGTTTATGGCAAAAAATTTTTGAGAAAAATTGGCGGATCCCACGTACAGTGGCAATCGATCATATGCGAAGCACGAATGAGAAAGGTTTATAAGTCACTTTAAAATCAGCACAACGTTATGGGGTGGAGGTAAATGATGCCGTACACGACTTCCCTGCCGTGATTATTATGTTTGGATGTGTTATGACCTTTGTTATATATTCACTTCAAGTGATACCAAATTTAGTATTTGTGGAGCTATTGAAACGGCCGCGAGCACGCCATGAGCGTGGCATGTTGTCAGTTCTTACATGACACGCGTGTCAGGATTATCATGTTTACACCAGTCATATATTTCGTCATCTATTGACCTCACGTAACACCAAATTCGGTATATGTGGAGGTAGCAAAATGGCCACATCATATAGGGACAAATATACTCCAATGTAGCGTTGACGCACGCGCACGCTGTGCACAGTGACGCAACGTTTGCAAAACGCGGGTACTCTAGTCTGACGCCAGGTGCGATAAGCGCGACCAGCGTACGTTGGCGTGGCCCGACGGAAACCGGCACGAAATGCGACATGCTGCATTTCGGGACGATGCGTTACCCAGACAGCACTGCGTCTCCCTCTTTTCGTGACAGAAGGACGCTGGACGCACTGAAACGCGCATGCGTCAAAGCAACGCAGCGCGGCGCGCGCCTGCGAGTACATGGCAGGACCAGCAGCTGGCGTGGATACGCCGGTATGACGCCACGAAATAAACGCCGGCGAGCACGCGCACCACGTCACGTCGAAATGTATTGGCTCCTTGACTGTGGCATGTAGTCATGTTCTCTCATGACACGCATCTCATGAATATCATGTTTGCGTCAGTCACATACCTTTCTCATCCAATGACGTCACGTAATACCAAATTTGGCATATGTGAAGCTAGCTAAACGACCACGAGCGCATCATGAATGTGGCGTGTAGTCATGTGTTTAGATGACACGCATGTCGTGATTATCATGTTTGGATGTGTCATTTACCTATGTCGTACATTCATGTCCCGTTATACCAAATTTGGTTAACTGAACCAAGCGAAACAGCCGCCAGCACTTTATGAGCGCGACATTTAGTTATGTTGTTACATGACCCGCATGCCATGTTTTCTTATTAGGGTCTGTCTTTTGTGTTCACCATGCGATCATGGCGTACCATACCAGTTTTGCAACATAACATGTGAACGAAAGCACTGCAAGAGCTGCAGGACTGTGAAATATAAATCATGACATTCATGACATATATATCATGATTTTCATGTTCTGACTAGTAAAATATTGCCGCGAACGTAATAACAGACAGCGACGCATCGACGTCTTGCTTGCCTTCGGACCAGGACGCAAAAGCCCTCTTCTTTCTTCACTTCCAAGGAATTCCACCTACAGTTGATGGCTCATACCCATTACCTGTGACATTACTCCCTCTCCTCGAAAAGAATCGGCTTGATGCTGGCAATGAGCGTTGAGAAAAAAGTGAGAAAGAAAAGATGCTACCATGGAACCCAACAACTCCGTCGTAATGAAAAAAAATGGCCTGGTGTCAGAGAAGTACTCAATAAAGAAAGGAGTTAGTACACAAGAAAATCAAAAAGAAACCAAAGTGACAAAAAATAGTCAATGCATGGTAAGTTAGTCCACGCTCGATGGATGACGCGAGAAATATGGCTTGAGTCTTGACACGTGCACCACATCACTTTGTGTAAACCGACGGGAACGTCTTGAGGTGCCCTCAGGGAGAACTTCATACGTAACGTCACTGAGTCGGCGCAGAACTTTGTAAGGGCCGAAGTAGCGCCGAAGAACTTCTCAGAGTGACCACGCTGTCGGATGGGAGTCCACACCCAAAGTTCATCGCCTGGTTGGAAGGTAACCTTTCGGTGTGTAAGGTTGTAGCGGTGTGCGTCGGCAGTTTGGCGAGCCTGAATGCAGCATCGGGCGAGTTGACGGGCCTCCTCGGCGCGTTGAGCGAACAATGCGGCGTCCGCGTTGAACATGCTCAAGTTGCTGGGAAGGAGCATTGCGTCGAGCATTGTAGTGACCTCTCGACCATGAACTAAGCGTAATGGGGAGAAACCTGTACTCTCTTGGAATGCTGTATTGTAAGCAAAAATTACGTAAGGGAGTATATCATCCCAGTTCTTGTGATCAACAGCCACGTACAATGACAGCATATCTGCAATAGTCTTCTTCAACCGTTCAGTGAGTCCAATAGTTTGGGGGTGATAACCTGTGGTTTTCCGATGTTCTGTACCACTTAGTCTCAGCACTTGTTGAAGCATCTCTGCGGTGAAAGCTGTACCACGATCAGTGATTATCACAGCTGGCGCTCCGTGACGAAGTACGATGCTGGTGACAAAAAACTGCGATTTCGGCTGCGGTAGCCTTGGGCAAGGCCTTTGTTTCGCTGTAACGCGTTAAATAATCGGTGGCAACCACAATTCACCGGTTTCCAGACGAAGAGGTGGGAAATGAGCCGAGCAAGTCAATGCCAATTTGATTGAATGGTGTCTTCGGCGTGGCGATAGGCTGTAGTAGTCCTGCTTGTCGGACAGGTGGAGTCTTACGGCGTTGGCAGTCGCGGCATGTGCGGACGTACTGCTTGACTATCTTCGCGAGGCGGGGCCAGTAGTATGAGCGGCGAATTCTTTCCAATGTGCGTGTGTAGCCAAAGTGTCCGGATGATGGTTCGTCGTGACAAGCACGTAAAATATCGTCCCGAAGCGAGGTCGGCGCAACCATAAGGTAAGTAGCCTGGGTATGGTCGAAATTTCTCTTATAGAGGACTCCATCCCTGATGCAGAACGAGGCTATCGAACGTGCGAAGTTTCGAGGAAGGCAGCGTTTTCGGCCTTGGCGGTAGTCAATCAGCGGGCTTAGTTTCATGTCGTCGCGTTGTTGAGCCAAGTCGGTTGCTGATACAGAGGAAATGAATATATCGTCCTCTTCAACGTCCGTGTTCGTACTTCCAGTTGGTGCACGTGAGAGACAGTCAGCATCAGTGTGTTTGCGTCCTGACTTGCGAATGACTGTAACGTCAAATTCTTGCAGCCGAAGGCTCCAGCATGCTAGACGACCGGAAGGGTCTTTGAGGTTGGCGAGCCAGCATAAAGAATGGTGGTCGCTAACTACCCTGAATCGTCGACCGTATAAATAAGGGCGAAACTTTGTTATAGCCCAAACAGCAGCTAAGCATTCTTTTTCTGTTGCAGAGTAGTTTTTCTCTGCAGATGATAGTGTTCGACTTGCATAGGCAATCACGCGCTCTACGCCATTTTGCCATTGAACCAGTACAGCTCCAAGTCCGACGTTGCTGGCATCCGTGTGTAGCTCTGTGGCAGCGTTATCGTCAAAGTGACCGAGCACAGGTGGGGCTTGGAGATGGTTTCGTAGCGTGTCAAAGGCGTGATGCTGATCATGACCCCAAACAAACGGTACGCCGTCTTTCGTAAGTTCAATTAGCGGTTCAGCGATTTTAGAAAAGCTTTTGATGAAGCGTCTGTAATATGCGCAGAGTCCCAGAAATCGGTGGAGGTCGCGCTTGTTCGTTGGGACAGGAAATGCGGCAACAGCTTTCGTTTTCTCAGGGTTTGGGTGTATACCGGCATGGCTGACAACGTGACCAAGAAATTTCAGTTCCTCGAATGCAAATTGGCATTTCTCAGGTTTGAGAGAAAGTCCAGCTGTTCGAATCGCCTGAAGAACTGCCTGTAAGCGCTGGACGTGCTGTTCAAACGTGTTCGAGAAGACGACCACATCGTCAAGATAGACAAGACACGATTGCCATTTTAGCCCAGAAAGAACCGTGTCCATCATTCTTTGAAAAGTAGCTGGCGCCGAGCATAAGCCGAATGGAAGGACCTTGAACTCGTAGAGTCCATCAGGATTAATGAAGGCGGTCTTTTCGCGGTCGCGCTCATCAACAGATATTTGCCAACAGCCGCTGCGTAGATCCATGGAAGAAAAGTAGCGAGCATTGCGAATGTGGTCCAGCGAGTCGTCTATTCGTGGTAAAGGATACACGTCTTTCTTCGTGATTTTATTCAACTTTCGGCAGTCGACGTAAAATCGCAGAGTACCGTCTTTTTTTCTTTACTAACACAACAGGGGACGCCAAGAGACTGGTCGATGGCTGGATGACATCGTCCTTCAGCATCTGCTGGACCTGTTGGCGTATAACGTCTTGTTGTTTTTGCGAGACACTGTAGGCATGCTGTCGAATGGGTCTCTCGGTAGGCTCGGTGATGATACGATGCTTGGCAAGGGGTGTTTGGTTAACTTTTGAAGTCGTAGCGCAGCAGTCCCGAAATGAGCCGAGTAGCTTCAAAAGACGTTCCCGTTGTGCATACGGTAGACCCTGGTTTACGTCGAGAGTGCTTGCAAATGTCATGACGGAATCGTCGCACGACGAAATAGCAAATAATGTAGAGGGACCAGGGACGTCGGCAATACCCTCAAGGTATGCGATCGCAGTGTGTTTGGTAAGATGGTGATACTCCTCGCTGAAATTCATGACTAATAGGCAAGCCTGCTTTCTACTGGGCTGAACAATACCTCGGGCAACGCAGATTTCTTGTGCAAAAAGTAGGGACAAGTTTCCTTCTGCAGTTACAGCATCGGGGACGTCTTGGTCACATTCAACGTTGATAAAAAGGCTGCTGCGGGGAGGCAGAGTAACAGAATCGGAGGATGCACGTAGGTTAGTTAGCCTTCGATGAGCGGGCGTTTTCCGGTTCAGAATGAAACGGGTCTTCGAACGACACCTGCAAGTCTCGTAGGTCAATATTTGCGCCGTGTTCGCGAAGAAAGTCCAGCCCCAGAATGAGTGGACGGGAGCACACAGGTAATACGAGGAAAGACCCTGTGAACTTCGAAGCATGGACTCGAACACGGGCTGTGCACATTTCAGTCGGCGTGACGAGTTGGCCCCCTGCCGTGCGCAACGGCAGTTCTTGCCAAGGGGTAGTTACCTTCCTCAGTTGGAATGCTAGGGCGCTGCTCATAACCGAATAATCGGCGCCAGTGTCGACGAGGGCAGTAACGACGTGATTATCGACGTGTACGGTGATGTCGGCGGAAACAGTCTTATGACTTTCTGAAACGGTTGGAAAGTCGGAACGGTCTTCGTCGCGTCTTTGCGTCGGAGTCTCTTTGACAGTTCGTTGGGACGCGGCTTCACCCCCAGGAGCCGCGGTTTCTAGTTTCCCCTGTGGGGACTCGGTGACCGGCCTCTGAAAAAAGCATAAGACGACGAGGGAATGCTAGGTGACGTGGGGCGGCGATGTGATTGTGATCGTGATTGGGGGCATTGACCAAGGCGAGGAGCTTGCTGGCCCGTAAGGTACACTACGATTTCGCGGGGACGCTCACCGTAACGCGGGCACCGAGCATCAGGGTGAAAGCCACGGAGACCAAGTTGGCGGTACTGGCAATTACGGTAGACGTGACCCGCTTCGCCACAGTGGTAGCAGAGTGGACGGTTATCTGACGTATGGCACACGCTGGCCTTTGCGGCGTTCTGCCACGATCCAGACGGACGATAAGTTGGTGCACTCGGAAACCTTGAGGCGGGTGGCGGAGTCGAAGAGGTGCCCTGGAATCGATGGCTAGCCTGATCCATTGTCCCCAGGGTGGGATCAGGGCCATGTGGTGTAGGAGATCGCAGAGCCGCCGCATAAGTCAGCACAGGGGCCTCAGGTCTTGTTGGCGTGAGTGGGGTGACCACCCGTCGGATCTCATTTCGGATTAAGCCTGCGAGAGCACTTACGGGTGGTTGGGGTCCCACTGCTTGGAGTTGGCGCAGCTCGTCCCGCACGACGCTTCTTATGAACTCGGCGAGGGCATGCCTCTCGCTGTCAGCCCCGGTAAAGCATGCAGCAGGGGTCACGTCGTGACGTTCATACTGTGACGACCGATACTGGAGAGTACGCTCCATTGTTATTGCCTCATTTATGAACTCTGCCACAGTCGTCGGTGGATTGCGCACGAGTCCGGAGAAGAGCTGCTCTTTTACCCCACGCATTAAATGCCGCACCTTTTTTTCCTCGGACATTTCAGGGTCAGCACGCTTGAAGAGTCGAAGCATGCCCTCGACAAACATCGAAGCTCTCTCGTTTGGTCGTTGGTTCCGAGACGAGATAGCCTGCTCCGCTCTCTCTTTCCTTTCAGTGATGCGGTAGGCATCACGAAACTGACGGCTGAACTCATGCCACGTCGCAAAGGAACCCTCGTGATTCTCGTACCACGTTTTGGCAGAGTCGTCTAACGCAAAGTAAACTCTCCGCAGCTTGCGAGCTTCATTCCATTCGTTGATGTTGGCAACTCGATCGAAGTGGTCAAGCCAGTCGTCAACATCTTCATAAATGTCTCCATGAAATGAACGTGGTGTTCGCGGCGCATGAAAAACATGCGGGAGAAAATAATAGGCGTCGTTTGTTTGACTCGCCTGGTTGTTAGTTGAAGTTGCCATCTCGTCTTGAGAGAGGGGACCGTATTCGGGAGATAGTCCTCGCAGGCGGCGACTGCTTCTTGTCGTGGGAGCTGTAGCTGTTTCCAAGTAGCTCGGTGTGTGGGCTGAAAATCTGCAGCCGAGGCGCATTTACCCCGCACCTCCACCAGTGCCGCGAACGTAACAACAGACAGCGACCAATCGACGTCTTGCTTGCCCTCAGACCAGGACGCAAAAGCCCTCTTCTTTCTTCACTTCCAAGGGATTCCACTTACAGCTGATGGCTCATACCCATTACCTGTGACAATATGTTCGTCATACAGTCATGTTATGCCATACCTAGTTTGGCACGGCTTCCATCATCGAAACGGCCAGGAGAGCTATAGGTCGTAGGCGGCTAGATAGATAGATACGCTCAAAGTTGCCGAAGTTCGTTAATAAATTAAAAATGGCTGCCTATTTCTGTGCTTCACTTAATATATGCTGAAAGTTGATTGTCGTTCTCTGGAGGCGCTACGAGAGATATGGCATCATCTGGCAGTAACAAAAGCAACGAAAGTTTTTTACTACACGCAGCCACTGGTAGGTAGCCGCCTTGGGTCGTCTCAGTTAGAGCCCCTGTATCTTGTAGTGAAGAGCAGAAAACACCCGCTTTCTTTTTTTTTCGTGGTGTTGCGTTGTCAGCGCAGCGTAATGAACACTTCGGTGTTTAGTTACGTATCTATGCATTTTCTAAATAAAGTGACGCACTGCCTAACGCTTGTGTCATGATGTTGCACCGGGAATGTGCGCAATATTTCTGCTTAGTTGAGTGTTCACAACTATGAACGCAGCCACCAGTTCAAGATGGGTGGGCAGTGAGCAAGAAGTTCAATTTTTGCCGGGTGGCCGAATCGTTGAGCAGACACCAGCAGAAAAACAGAACAAAATTCTTCTATCGTAAGATAAAATGACGCCTGTTTTGTCTGCATCGTTAGAGTGTGTCTAAGAAGGCAATGTTCTGTTGAGTGTTATTGACGTTTCTGGCAATAATTTTTTTCTAAACAGAAAGACTATCGCTTTCAACAAAAAAGAAACTGCGGTGCTCGTATCGCTTCGGCTAAATACACCACGCTGCTTCGATGAGGATAGCCTGCTGCATCAGCCTCCTAAAGCTTGGTGTCAGGTTTTATTTTGTTTTTGCAGTTTTCTGGCAACTATTTTTGCGATTGCCGTCACACTAATTAGGGGTAAGAACATTACAACTTTGCTACTTTGTATACACTTACAGCAAGAGGCCTCGTCACCACCACCATTTCGTTTATGGGGCCGGGTGGTTTCGCGTGGAGGTTAGCGATTGATGAGCGTGTGCTGAGCGGACATCATTTTTTCGTAATCAGGGTGAGGCGTGTTGTTATGTTGAGGCTAGCTTTATTGAAACGTGGCAAGACTGTGATATCATTGTCCAGAGCAGCGTGTTTGTACAAGCGCCACTTCCTTGAGAGCATGAAATCTGCTTACTGTGCGCTTGGCTCTCAGTGCACCGATTGCACTGCTGTTGATGTTTTTTTTTTCGCTTACAAGAGTGTTATTGCACTGATGACTTTCGTAAGGCTAAGTGCAACTTAATTTAAGTACACAGCTTCCTAGTAGCGTTAAACTTGCGACAATGCTACTTCAGATTTCGGTAACCAAAAAGCAGCAGTTTCGAAACGTATACGTTTTGTTATGTTCAGAGCAGCCCTATATGTCACGAACAAAAATTACCATTACAAACCGGTACACGTTGTTTTCGTCGTCTTCGTAACAATCGTTGTTTTAATTCTCTACTTCGCTCTCCGCATACGTTCACCGATTTATCCGGCGAGGGATGCAATAACAATGAAGGCGAGAGAACGAGTAGTGACAGAGAGAGATACAAAGAAAAACAGGAACAAAGGTAAATATTTCAAGTCGGTGAAACAAGTTTTTGGTGCAGCGGCGTTCCGGCTGCGTACCTATACGGTACGAGGGAAAGTGGCGTAGCCACTTGGCAATTCCAGCACGCAAGCAGAGCTTAGCACCACATTTTATACCCTAACTTGGTATAGGGGATAGGTGAAAGGAAACTGGGGAGGAGGACGAAAAAAGAAGGTGGGTAGAGAGTAAAGCATAGCAGTGATTTGTATAGTACAGTACACCGAAGATGCAGCAAAGAAAAGCGAGAGAGAGAACCAGGGAAAGGAGAACTGGAGAGGGCGAAATACAGCAGAGTAAAGTGTTACATATATAGTATAGCAAATATTGAGAAAGGAAAGTGATGTTGAAGAGGAGGGCAACAAAAAGGGGAGACACACCAGTGCCGCTGTTTGCAGTCATCCCGCCATTTGTGCGTACTTGCCTTCCTTTTTATATAGTAAAATTTCACTAAGTTTACTGTTTACTTGAGTAAGCAGCTGAAATTATGAAGCAGATCTAACATGACCAACAATGTGTCGGAATCAACGAGCTATGCCAGCTTATAGGTCAGAGTATTAAACATAAGTTGGTTGCGCTAGACAGTTGCAGTCTTAGGTTACAAACGCTCGTAGTTTATGTAAGCTAAGCGACGATTGGTTAGTTGGCTGCAAGAAATTGCAGGAGAAAATAGTTAGCTCTCACAACTTCTACAATCTACAGTGGAATGTGTAAGTCAGTTCCCAGTAAAGAGGAGCGAAAGTCGTACAAGTGAATGACTACACGGGAACATACACGAGAAACGAGAATGAGGAGAAAATGTGTTTTAAGTACAGACACCCGCAGGTGTTTGTTTCTATGTGCAATACGACAAAATCATTTGATAACCCAAACAGAACAAACTGAAAGCCTGGGACTCGAGACACTTTGACTTGATAATAAAATCGGAGTATTATGTCCGAGAATCAAGATACCATAATGAAGCCCATGTAGTGGAGGGCTTCGGAAATTTCAGTGATTTGGAGCTGATTAGCTCGCACTGCCATCGCAAAATGCACGAGCCTCTCCATTTGATCAGCGCAGAACTGCAACCGCCGCAGCCCGGGTCAAACCCACGACTTTCGTGTTAGGAGCCCGGCAGCGCAACCCGTCATTCATCTTGGCGGCCGATTTGGAGATGAGGATTTCGGAACATTATTCAAGGCAACAGCACCGCAGCCGGCAACTTTATTTTTTCGGTGGAAGAGGGGGAACTTTTCTACCGCAGCTTTTGCACGTCTGTTAAAGCAGCGCTTGTCTTTGTGCAAACTTGGAACAAAATTGGTTTAAAAAAACAAAAAAACAGGGAAATGTTGAACCAACCATCCTCCCCCTCAACGCAAGAGCTAAGCAGGACAAACTCTCATCTTACCTCGATGTAATACTCATCGCCCTGGAATTTTAAATACGTTAGGTTAAGTGCAAACACAGATATTCGTACGTGTTCGTATTAAGAAGAAGAAATGGACACGGGCCGGGTGCGTAGCACGTAGGAAGGATAACCGCTGGTCATTAAGGGTAACCGACTGAATTCTCAGAGAAAGAAACGCACGAAGGGGAGACAGAAAGTTAGGTGGGCCGATGAGAATAAAAAGTCTGCAGGTATAACAAGGCATCGCCAAGCACAAGACCGGGTTGATCAACAGATCATGGGAAAGGCCTTTGCCCTGCTGTGGGCATAGTCAGGTTGATGATGAATTAAATAATGCTGATGATGACGTGTTTTATGTCAAAGCGTATAAATGAGGTTTCTCACATTGTTGTTAAGAAAATTGCCTGAACTTCGCTCTCTGACTTCCTAATTTTTTTAGGGGTGAAGCTCCTTAGGGCGTGGGCCTGCCCATCCTCCATTGTTGTCGTACGTAGCCTCCAGCCTCCATCGTTGTCGTACGTTGTCGTATATGAGATGAAAGATGGTGGTATTTAGAGTGTTCACTAGATGGACGCATAAACGGACGCACATACAGACTAGCAGACAGAGGGATGGATAGATGGACTCGCGGAGCGGGTATGTGCCCCAGGGGATGCAAGATGTGTGATGGCGGTACTTGGAGCGTTCACTAGATGGACGCGCGGATGGACAGTTGGACAGACAGACTAGAAGACGGACCGACGGATGAACGGACGCGTGGACGTATGGACAGATGGACGCATGGACAGACGGACGGACGCATGGATGGACGCACGGATGGTCACGCGGATAGATGGAAGCAAGAACGAACGGACGGACGGACAGAACACAGACCGGCTGACGGACGCTTCGCCCCACTCATCATCATTCACTCTGTGGATATGCTGTGATTTTTTATGTGGCAGCAGACAGCTCAAGGTGTATGTTCTTTTTTTTAGTTAAGTAGACCTGAAGGAGTAAAAGACTGAATGTTAAATTGATGCGCAGGGGCATAATGATTGCCTACCGTTGTTCAGCGCTAACAATCATTACTGCTACATATTGGAACTTCCTATGACATACCGTGCGCTACTGTGATTCTCGTCACCGAAATGCACTTCATGCTGCAGCGGCTTGCGCAACAGGTTACCCGCCATGGTCGTCAGTGGATGCTCTGCTCGACAGCTGACCCGCCGCTCATGAAATCGAATCCCGGCCGTGGAGTGATTGATATGTTGGGTTTAACGTCCCGAAACCACCATATGATTATGAGAGACGCCGTAGTGGAGGGCTCCGGAAATTTCGACCACCTGGGGTTCTTTAACGTGCACCAAAATCTGAGCGCACGGGCCTACATTATTTCCGCCTCCACCGGAAATGCCGCCGCCACAGCCGGGGTTTGAACCCGCGACCAGCGGGTCAGCAGCCGAGTACCTTAGCCACTAGACCACCACGGCGGGGCGGCCGTGGAGTGGCATTTTCAAAGAGGCGAAAATGCTTGACGCCCGTGTCATAGATTTGGTGCCTGTTAAAAACCCCTGTTGGTTGAAAATTTCGTAGCCCACCACTACAGTGTCTCCGATAATGATATCGTTGTTTTAGAACATCAAATCTGATTGAATGTAAATAATGTGAACAACAGGTTTGCTTTTGTTCATGAAGATAAACTGCTAGAAGTTTCCAAGAACTGCTTTGCCATTTCTTCGTAGCATTTAAATGATATGTTTAACTTGCTATCTGAGCACCATAAAATTTAAAGATCATTAAGGGAGTTTTCTATTAGAAAGCCCATATAAACATCGTAAACTGCAATATTACATTTGCGATCGTTTTTGTTATTACTCGGGCAATAAGCAAGTTCTGATGGAATATCAATTTTTGTGCTTTTTGTACTTACGTAAAATACTCTATAGCCCTCCAAATATGAAAAATGATTGTCATTGGGGCTATATTACTTGAACAAAAAAAACGCCAAACTTTCGCGGAAGGTGCAGCGCAGTTACAACAAAAGCTACAAAAGTGGCCTTTCGAAGCATTTTAAGAGCACTCATTGCGTAACTACTGCAAGCACACTTGCTTGATACCCACTACGACATTATTAATATTTTTGGGGTAGTAGGCCGGCATTCGCTATGATATTTTTTGTAATTCTTCTGAGAGGCGTGGTATGCGCTAAACACTTGCAAGGAATTTCGGGCCAATTCTCCATGCAATGGCTGACGACGACAAGGAATTATAGCTGAAGTGGGTACGCGCCCAGTTAACAGAGGAACAAGACCAAGCTTTTGCAATAGGTTGGAGCATTTAATGGCTCACTCATTACGCTATTCACATAGTGCGATGACTGGTTGTTCTTTCGCTGTTTTAAAGCGCTTTTCAAATCATAATAATGCTACTGCTTTCCCGACATCAAGCCTGTCTCAGGAAAGTTTGCAAACAAGTCACAAGCAGCGGCGTGGCTCAGCGGTTTAATACGGGGCTGGCACGAAGCGAACCCGGGTTGCAGCCCCACTGTGCCATTGGTGCTAAGTTTTATTTTATTTCTAATTTCGCGCGATGTGGTTACGGACACCGGCGCTGGTGGCGGACAGCTGCGCGTGATTCGATTTGTGATTTCATCAGAGCTTTCGCTGTAAAAAGCATACAGCCTGCACACGCTTTATTTGGAAGCGTCGAACAGTATCGGTGCTCCCATATTCAATGCTATTACGAGGCAGAAGGGACCAAGACAAAGAAATTCAACATTAATACGAGCATCACGTTTCCTCTCGCGCTTCCCAGTAAATGTAATTTTTACGAAGCTGCATTGAAACCGTCACTTCAATATCGTGTGGTTATTCGCACTCCAGAAAAAGATGTTACCTTTGCGTTTCAGCCGAAGTGCAGTGTCCTGTAGAAAAATTGTTTTTCTAAAACACCGGGACACCGGGATAAAGTTTTCTTGCAGAAAAAACTGACAATGCTGTGTCGAACGCTTTGCATGGCTTTTCTTTTTGACGTAGAAGTTACATTGACTGGGAAGCGCATGAGAAAATTTGATGCTTGTATTATTCTGGAATTCCTTGGTCTTTGTCCTCTGAATCGCAGCTGGAGCCCACAATATATAGAATTTGATCAGATGAAGCCGCCAGGCGTATGTCTCGAGTGGATCGAGTTTGGCCTAAAAGTGAATGATAGATAGAAAAGCGCTTTTGTGTGAGATGAATGTTAGCTTTCTGTTTTTTTTCTTAAGTGATATGCCCATGTGTATGCTGTGATGACTTGTATGGATAGTCATTGCGTTTTATTCAGAATAACTGTATTGGTCTCATACCAGCAGCAGCGTTTTTTTTTCTTTTGTCTAGTATACAATATGCTATAATGGTGCACGTAGTATCATTTGTTATATCCGAGCAAACAACTGCTCACATCGAACATTGTAAAAATATTTTGCCCTAATTAAATGACCTGCCAGACCACACGTCGGTGAAAAGTAGATGGAATTCATTTATATTAACTCGCTAATTATATCCTGTGTTTGGGACTGAGTCTGTGTCAGGCTTACCGAAAATACACTGAGCTCGACTCACGGACTCACACTCCTGAAACTTGTCTTCAGCCGGACTCACTTGACTTGAAGTGCACTAGAAATTTACTCACCCGTACCCACACAGACTCAGCCTCACGGCTTGATCTGAGTGTCGGTGAGTCCAAGTTAGACGACTCGTGAGTTCGTTCACCTGCTTATGGCCCGGAGTGCTAGTTGTCTGAAAATGTTATATGGAGCTTTGTCTAATAGGAAAAGTCCGTAAAATACCTTATTTTGAGGTTGAACAAGCTCGCAGAAGCAAAAAAAAATGGCAGCATATCCACGGGGCGAATGATAGAGATTGGGCGAAGCATTTGTCCATCCATTCATCTGTCCATCCAAGCATTTGTCCATCCACGCATCTGTCCATTCATTCGTTTTTGCGTCCGTCCGCCCATGCGTCCGTCTGTGTGACCGTCCATGCGTCCATCCCCCATCCATGCGTTCGTCCACCTATTCGTGCGTCCACACGTCCATCTGTGTGTCCGTTCCTGCGTTCGTCCATGCATCCGGCCCTGCGTCCGCCCATACGTCCATCCGTCCGTGCAGGCATCCGTGCGTTCGTCCATGCATCTGTCTGTGTGTCCATTCGTCCATCTAGACAACACTCCAAGTACCACAATCTCGCATCTTTTCATCATATATTTCGCACATAGAAGCACCGCCATCAAGCGGACATTTTAAAGACTAAACGAGAGGTGGCACACGCACACTTTATTGTGGCTTACGCTCTGTGTCTACTTCCCACCTTTAACCACCTCGAGTCCATGGTATGTACTAGTTCACTGTATTCATGGCACTGCGGCCCAACGGTCACTGAACCTTTCTAAAACCAAGGAGGTTACGCCCTGCGAGTATAAGGTAGCAACCCTTTCTTGTCAGATAGTGCTCAATGTACATGCCAATGGCTGCTAATGAGGGAATAGGAGACAGGAGAATTCGGCTTTTAGTTAAGGCGCATGCTGCGAATTTTTTATTGTTCAACAACGCACAGGAGAAATTTCCCACCAGCGCCACCTTGGAGGTCAAAACGTAAGACATGTTGTGCACTACTACGAGGGACAAACGGGTGCCGCTTTAATAATTGATTTATTGATTGATATGTGGGGTTTAATGTCCCAAAACCACCATATGATTATGAGAGACGCTGTAGTGGAGGGCTCCGGAAATTTCGACCACCTATTGTTCTTTAACGTGCACCCGGAAATTTCGACGACCTGGTGTTCTTTAACGTGCAACCAAATCTGAGCACACGGGCCTACAACATTTCCGCCTCCACCGGAAATGCAGCCGCCAAAGTCGGGATTCGATCGCGCGACCTGCGGGTCAGCAGCCGAGTACCTTAGGTACTAGACCACCGCGGCGGGGTGCTGTCGCTTTCAAGAGCTTCGCCCCTAAAAGTCACAGCTTTGCCGCAAAGGCGAAGCAATGGAGGCGATAGCAACAAATTCGAAGGTCACGTGCAAAATGAAAGCAGATCGAAACGTTCCCCGCGTTTCTCACGCACAAACACAGCACGAAACATACTCACAGGTAAAGAAGAACGCGAATAAGCGTTTAAGTTGTTACTTCGCTGGGTCTGAAAAGTGCACCCATTTCACAAACGGAGGCTGTGCAATGATTGCAGTGGCCTTTGTGCGCCCGGTAACTATAATATAATTGTTCTGACGAAACTCAAAGGCTAGCCAAGACGTATGACTCTCACCACTGGAAGATAAGGGCGCGCAATCTAGCGTCAACCCACATATTCTCTACGCAGGCCAAAGTACGCGTGAGAGATGAAAGCCGCCACGCGCTCACTGCACCATCTTGCTGATAATTTTGGAAACACAATAGCCCCCCCCCGGAATGCCCGCCAAGAGGGTAATTTGTAGATATGAATACCTTCCCATTTGAGCGTTGAAGGAGATATCTCTCGGTAGCTCAGTGGTTAACGCCTCGCATTCACCATCCCGAGGTCCCACGTTCGATTCCGCGCACCGAAGTCTTTTAAAGACGATAGTCCTTTGAAGACGGTAAAATGTTAATCTATCTGTCTGTCTGTACATTTGCCTGTTTGTCCATCCTTAGCGATACCTTAACGCTGTCAAACGATACTCCCAACGGCCGACGTAATCTGAAGCGCCCACCGATATTGTTCAAGATTTAGCGTTCATACTTGTGCGATTGTGAATCAACAAGCAACTATTGCGCATATCTGAGACACCATAACAACACATCACTAATTATCATGTGTGCCTTTTTTTATATAAAAGGCAAACATAAGTATTTCTAAGTACCGTAGCATTTATCACGTTGCACTGACGAATGCAAGGCTTACACGAACAGGCAAGTGTTTCCAACGCTTTGATAAGACGACACGGTGGTGGCACCTAGTCGTCGCCTAGCGTTCTATACCTTATCACCTTCGAGACGGGTGCGCATGCCGTGCGCTTTGTTTTCCTGATAGCGCTCATGTCTCACGTGTGACGTGACTTGATGCGCTCGCTCGCCTCCACTGCACGCTCGAGGCACTCTAATGCACCACCTCCAGAATACAATTCACCAATTTTCTTGCGCAGAACATCAAATAAACGTTTTGTTTACTCTCTCCAGATGCAAGACTATCGCTTTTTGACGACATTTGCAGTGTAACACGGAGATACGGGGCCCCTGTTTTCTGAATATTTTTCTTCTTGCATATTTAAACACGTAGATACGTATACATATACGGTGCATGACATCGACGCCGACGTCCGTTTCAACGCCGACGCTGATGGCGAAATATAGTTGAGAGTGTTCATATAATTGTTATCGCAATGAAATAAGCCATTTGATCGGACGGAGCCAGCAAGACAGGGAACTTCATTTTTGTTCCGAGGAAAGCTTGCGCTCGAAGTGCTATAAAGCAGCAGGCCGCTTAGGCGTCATAACGGGTAGGTCCAGCCTCATCGCTATGTCACGTGTCGTCTAGACGGTCTTAAAGTAATGCATAATTTCTGTTCTCGTAAGAATAGAGCGCCATTCCTCTTCGGTCGTGCATTAAAAACCAAGGAATGAGGAGCACTGCCTGAGCCTGGGAGTTAACGTTCAAGCAGTGCCCCAATCTGCAAGGCATGTCAAATCAAGGCCTTCAACGAACTGTTAGGGAGAATAAGGTGTACATTATGACCTAGTTAGAAGTATACGAAGGATATATACCTTTGCTATATAGAGTTTTACATGATAAAAAAGGAAAACCCTTCCTGTCAATAGGTAATGTTTGATGGCTAGATTTTTTTGTAGCACCAGCATGTTCTGTGAGCTGTTATGTAAATCTCTAAAGAGAAACGTGGCCCAAAAAAATTCGCTGAGGCGTCATGCCAAATGAGATTTTCCAGCATGAGCGCGCAGATAATTTAATCGAAGAGACTCAAATCAGAAGCTCCGTGACATGACCAAGCGTCACCAATGGGTCTCCTTTGGCGATTCTAGCACTCGATTTACCCTGCGAAGACAAGATTATCCCACTATTTATGCGCAAATTGTCTGATTGTAGCGAGTATTTTATGTCACACTATAATATGTTATCATCATCATCATAAGCCTCACTACGGCTGTAGGGCAAGGGCATCTCTCATGATCTGCAACTCAAGTCTTGTGCTTTTTGTTGCCACGTTATGCCCACAGTCTTTATAATCTTATTGGTCCAAGTAACTTTCTGTCTCCCCTTCGTACATTTGACTTCTCTGGGGAATAGAGTAAGTTACCCTTGATGACCAGCGGTGATCCTGCCTACGTGCTATGTGTCCGGTCTATGTCCGTTTCGTTTTCTTGATTTCAACTATGATATCCTTAACCCTAGTTTGTTCCCTGGCCCACTCCGTTCTCTTCTTGTCTCTTAGTATTACACCCACCATTTACCTTTCCATCACTCGCTGCGTCGTCCTCAATTTAGACTGAACGCTCTTTGCAAGCCTACAGGTTTCTGATCCATGAGTAAGTACTGGCAAGATGCAGCTGTTATATACCTTCCTCTTGAGGGTTAGGGGCAGATCACGACACAAAATTTCATGATGCTTCTAGTTATTTCACTCCCATGGTTCACCTCCACGGTTACTGCCTGTCCTAAGCAGACATATTCTTTTACAACTTCCAATGTCTCTCCATCTATCGCAAAGTGCTGTTTTCAGCCGAGACTGTTGCACATTACTTCAGTCCTCTGCATAGTAGTTTTCAGACCTACTTTTATGCTTTCCATGTCCAGTTCAGTAATCATGAGCTGTATTTCGTCTCCTAAGTTACCCATCAAGGCAATGTCATCAGCAAATTGCAGGTTACCAAGATACTCTCTATTAACTCTTATGCCTAACTCTTTCCCGATCTAGGCCTCTGAAAACAACCTATAAGCACGCGGTAAATAGCATTGGGTATATTGTATCCCCTTGTCTTACAAACTTCTTTATTTGTATCCTCTAGCTTTCTTTAAGGAGCACTATGGTGGCAGCTGATCCTCTGTAGATTTCTTCCAGGATCTTTAGATATGCTTTGTGAACGCCCTAATTACGCAGTGTCTGCACAACTGCTGATATTTTTACTGAATGCAATGCCTTCTCATAGTGTATAAAGGCCATCTATAGTGGTTTGCTGTAGTCTGAGCATTTCTTCATTACCGGATTGATAGGATGAATATGCTCAAATATTGAGTAGCTTGTTCGAAATGCTGCTTGTTTCTTTGGTTCATTGAATTCCAGTTTTGTGTTAATTCTGTTAGCATTTACCTTTGTATATTGCTTGTATACGATGGAGAACAAGCTGGTCAGCCTGTAATATTTCAAGTGGTTGACGTCTTCCTTCTTATGGATTAAGATGATGTTGGAATTCTTCTAGATTCTGGTACCCTACCCGTCAAGAGACACTTCGTATGTAAAGTGGCTAACTTTTCTAACACAATTTCTCTTCCATTGTTCAGGAGGTCTGTTGTTACCTTATTCTCCCCAGCGAATTTGCCTCTTTGCATGCCTTCTAGGGATTTGCCTACCTCTCCTGCGGTTACTAGTAGGATGTGGAATTTCTCTGGTCCAATATTGTTTCTCACAGTATCATCCTGGTTCTTTTGGTTTCTGTACAGCTCTCTGTAGAACTCCTCCGCTATCTCGGCTATCCGACATATATTAGTTATGACATTGCCTTCCGTGTTCCTGAATGTATACATTAGATTTTTGCCTATGCACAAGTCTACCTTCGCAGCTTTTTGGCTTCGGCCTCTTTTCACAGCTTGGTAATATTATTACATGTTATACCTTCTGATGTCGGCTACCTTACGCCTATTGATTAGCTTCGAAAGTTCCAATAGCTCTATTTTGTCAGTTGCATTTGAGGCTTTCATCGTTTGTCGTCTCCTAATAAGATTTTTCGATTCCTGCGATAGTTTGCCAGCTCCCTGTTTAGTGACTGTACCTCCATCTTCCATTGCACACTGTTTGATGATACTAGTAAGATTATCAATAATTTTGTTAACACTAACTCGTTTAGTGCCTTGAATCAATTCTGAAGCGAAACACTGAATTTCTGTATTTTCCCTCTCACAGCTAGTTCATCGATTCGCGTCTTGCGAATCAATTTTTGTGTTTCGTTTTTGTTAAATCTAGGTGAATACGAGCTCCTACTATTCTGAATAGGAGCTCTTGCCATTCATTAGTCCCTGCTTCTGATCTTCCCAACTACGTCTACATCCTGTACACTGCCTGGGTGTGCACAAAGAATGAACGATCACTTATGGTTAGCCCGTTATCTGAAGAAGGTTTTCAATATTCATGAATTATTACGTTCTGAGAACTCTGCAAATAACTCCCCTCTGGCATTTCAAGAGCGGATGCCATATTCCCCGAATGCATGGTCCCCGGCTTGTTTCTTTCCTACTTTGGCATTAAAGGCGGCCAACAGAATAGTATTATGTGTCTTTAATTCATTAATGGCTGACTCTACGTCTTCATAGAAACGTTCAAATAAATGATCATCATGGCTCGTTGTAGGCGCGTAGGCCTGTACCACCTTCAACTTGTACCTTTTGTTAAATATAATAATGATACTTGCCACCCTCTCACTGAAGATATAGTATTTCTCTAGTTGCCAGTGATAATCTTGTGTATGAGAAACCCAACCCCTAGTTCTTTTTTTTTGTCCACTAATCCACGGTACCATAAGACGTGCCCAATCTTCAGCACTGTATAGAGCTCACGTGTCCTCTTAACTACGCTAAGATCCATTACATCCTATTTACGACCCTCAAATTTCTCGAATAGCACAGCTAGAGTAGCTTCTCTATATGGCGTTCTAGCGTTGAAGGCAGCCAAGTTCAGGTTTCAATGGCGGCCTGTCCGGACTCGGAAATTCTTAGCACCCTCCGCTGCGTCACAGGTTTGACCACTGCCTTGGACAGTTGCTTCACCGCCGCTGGAGACTGAGGGCCAAGGATTTATTGCTGTGTTCATGGGAGGCTTTGGCCAGGCACTGCAGCAGGGTGGCCAATCCTGCTCTAGTAAGAGAGTGCGTTAACGGCAGATGGTCACCTCTGAGACCGCACCGCAGACCCAGGCCTCTTTTTTAACAAATTTTAAGGAAATATACGACTGGGAATACTAATATATATGTATATATATATATATATATATATATATATATATATATATATGTGTGTGTGTGTGTGTGTGTGTGTGTGTGTGTGTGATTTTTTATCAACTAAAATTGTTGCGCGTCATTCCTTTTCTTGTTTCGAATGCACTACTGTGGAGAAAAATTCCTGAAGTGCTCCTTAAAAGTGTAAAATGCATATACTTCACAAAAGCCTCCAATAAGCATCAAAATCTCTAATAGGTTTTATTGTGTGCACAAAGCAACATGAGAGTCAAGGAAGGCAAGCAGTTTCACAGAAAACCATGCGCGGCACGTACGTAAAAGCAGCGTCTTAATATGTGGGAACAAACTGGCTTTTAAATATACAGGGAGTGCCAGCGCGTAAAGCCCAGACCTCCGCCATGAAAAGCTAAAGCTCTAAACACAGGTGCAAGCTCAAATAAGCCACGGTTAGGAACAATGTCGCGAGCACTAACAGGAGAAAGTGACGACCACGTAAGACAATATCGGTAAAAGCAGAGCGGAGAGTTGATATCAAGGACGTCCCCTTCAGTTGAAATACATCAAGACAGCATGACAACCACTAGCAAACAGGACAGTAATATAATAAAGAATAATGAAGACAGAAACAAGTGCACGGCCCACTAACATGGCGCGCAGTTAATGGATGAAGACAGTTTGCTTTTTCAGACGGGACTTGCCTTCAAGAGCGTTTTCATGTGCATATTATTTGAAGGCCTGCATTTTCTTTAGGGGACACCAACTAGCGTGATGCACATAACAAAAAGAAAGAAACCTAACAGGGCAGAAGCTGAGTGGCATATGAACGCTTGTTCGCAGAGAATTACGGCAAACACCAGCAGCACCCACTTATCTTTCTGCATGCGTCATGCTTGTTTTCTTTAATGTGTCGTGGTAAGAGACGCTACAGCTTCTTAACCCAAACGCACTTGATCAGCAACCCTTTCTAGCTTGTTTGCTTAAATGGCACTAAAGTTGGGGCTTACTTGCAACGTGAGATGGCAGTGCTCACTTGTACGTGGAGTTTTAAGGCGCATACATGTTTTAGTTACTGTTATTTTGAGCAAGTGAAGCGAGTATACAAAGACGAGATGGTCATTGTTAATCAGTGATGTACAATTCAGGATGCTGATAGGGAGACGACAGTGCGTGTGACACGTGGAGATAGGAGGCTCAACCTTACCGAGAAGGACGCTCTTTGTTTACCGTAGGACATTATTTTTCATGTGGCGTTCGTTTCTTTGGACACGTGTTCAAGAATGACTGTGAAAAAAATTTGCTACAGAAAATGTGTTACGGGGAGTTTACGTGCTCCTTAGGGAAAACCAAACTGCAAGTTTTACGACTAAAAAAGCAACGGTACTGCTGCACAAGTGTCCCCATGAGTTGGCAAGATCCCATACCTAAATACAATATTGCTTACTATGCGAGGTTGTCACTATCCAGGTCACAGGCTGTCACTATCCCATGCGTTCATTAAACACCTTGCTCTCTTAATGATAGCGTGGTCACAGCAGGTATCTACACGTTGTCGGAAAAAAAGTTAACCGGAGTTCCTTAAATGTGTGTAAGACAAAATGTCAAATTTATATAGGAGGCCGCGCCTCCACTTCGGGAGGTCGGTGAGCCGAAGTTCGCAGGACACGAACCAGCAACGCTGGGAGGGAGAACCAGCCTTTCATTCACATTTGTTACGAATCACAACCGGCCTTCTGGACCCGCGCACCACAGCGCTAACGCACACATGATCACTCAAAGCCCAGAACGAAACATCCCCACAAACTAGTGGTCAATGTAACATACAGCGAGAAACGTAACGGCAGCAAGGCCGGCTACAAACATAACAGCCGGAAACCAAACTCACACGTAACTCGATGTAGAATTGGAGCCATGGACTCGCCCTAGTGGACGCCCCAACCCGGCGTGATCTCTGCTGTGTAGCACACATGAAAAAAAAACATTACAGCATATTCATGGGGGAAATGATGATGAGTTGGGTGAAGCTCCGAAGGGCATTGTAACCAAACCGTGAATACTCCTAGTATTTCACCCCATTGAATTAAACACGTGAGAAATGTAAAACACTAATTCTTTGTTGTTGGTTTCCACAGTCCTTCCATTATCGCCCCTTTGTGATCGGCGAAACGCGGGGGAAACGGTTCTTGTCTAGGTGTTACTTTGAAGTTAGCAAACACTACATTGATGCAAGTCCCCCTGATGGTAATTGGTTTCGGGGTGATCAAACATTTTGCATAAGAGTCCGTCCGTCCGTCAGTCTGTCTGTCTGTCTGTCTGTCTGTCTGTCTGTCTGTCTGTCTGTCTGTCTGTCCGTCTGTCTGTCTCTGTCTATCCGTCCATCTGTGCGGCTGTCCGCCCGTCCGTCGGTCGGTATGTCTGTCCATCCATCCGTCCTTCCGTCCATCTAGTCCACACCAAGTACTGCCATCTCACCTCGATTCATCATATATTCACCAAATACAACTACCACTATATAGCGGACATTCCAAGAATTAAAAGAGGGTTGGCTACCCACAAGTAAATACATCAAGCACACACGACCCAAGCTTAAGGAGCTGAACCCCTGAAACCCATCGTGCCTAGCGCGACCGACATCGCATGTCATCGCTGACCTGCCACCCGAAAGCCTTCGGGCTCATCTCACATTTCTCCTTATCAGTTAGCCACATTTACTGCGGTTTTTTCGAATACTGACGCTTGCCCCACGCATGGGCAATGTGCGTATGTTCTCCTCGCCCTACTGCCACCGTGCGTGCTGCAGAAAAAAAAAACGCCAAGCCTGCGTGGTCGGCGCAGCACAGTCACAACGAAAGCCAGAAGAGCGACCTTTCAGAGCCTTTTCAAAACAATCATTGGGTAACTACTGGAAGCACACTTGCTTGGTACTCACTAGGGCATGAATAATAAACTTTTGCGTAGTAGGCCGGCATTCGCTATGTTATTTTTTGTCATTATTCTGAGAAGCGTGGTATCCGCTAAACACTTGCAAACGATGCAGTGGCTGACGACGATTAGTAATCATGGCTGAAGTGGGTATGTACCACAGTTAATAGGGGAACAAGTTTTTACGTCCAAGTCGGCTTGGGCGCTGGATTCTGTAGTGGTCCGAGACCTCCACACTGGAAGCATACCGGACGGTTCCTGCTTGTGACTGTTGCACTAGAATGGGCGGCGGCGGCTACGGGCTAACCTTGTATCAAGGGCCCTTGGTGTGACTGTCGCATGTTCCTGAATTGTGAACGGAAATGCGGAAGAAGCAGACAGATTGTGGTGGTTGAAAGAGTCTAGAGACCTTAATGAAACCATCAGTAAAGCCACTGGGCTTGACCGACCGCGCCACGCACAGGATGGCTCGAGCCTATGGATTTGGACGGGGTCGGTGGTTATTGTGTAAGCTCCACCGTCATCGCGCCAGAATATTTCCCGCTGCTTTAGCCAGGATGTCGAGTGAAGAGAATGAATGACCCCTTAATTACGCCAGAAAACGTGGATGTGACTGCCCAAATGCCCGAGTCACTCTTCGCACTTGAAATGCCGAATGGTTCGCGCGGTCGTACAGCTCCTGTAAAGACCAGGTTTTCACCCTCATCCTGTGTAAAGATGCGAAGTTCATCTTTCATGTGAACGACGTCGTTAGAGGAAGCAATTCAGTGTGGATTAGCTGCTAAGAGTGGTACCAACTTCCCAAAAACTGTCGTTGACACCAACGGGCAGCCGAACCAGACAGGGAGCCGGGCAGAACGCGTAGCAGAAGTCTGATTTGTGAGAGCTTGCGCATCTCGATAATTTTGTACCTCTTACAAAAACTCTGCGACGTATTTCTTGACTGTGTGTCCCTCGTAAGTAGGCATGGCCAGCGGTAATACAAAACTGTCGGCTGGTGTAGCCTGGCGTTCTAGCAACTTGGTCAGCTGCTCGACGATGCGAAAGTCATCTGGCGTGAGCGCATCCTGTTTCACATTGTGAGGCGTTATATTAGACTTTAGGTCTTTGGTGTTTTCCCCTTTACTAGCTTTAATTCCCTAATTCCCCCGGAAAGCAAGAGCATTTGATGTGAAAAAAATATTGCGTTTGAGATAGGCAGACTTGACGGGTTTTTTATGCGTGGGGTTCTCCCGGAACAAAAGCGAACTGCAGCTAAAAAACAAAAACTGAGAAAACCACGTTCGATGGAACGAAAGGAAGGCCAAGTACATGCGAAAACCACGTTGGGTGCCAGACGAAGCACACTTTACCATTAGGGGCTCAGTGACCCAGAATTCACAGTACATTAGCGAGAAATGTTGGGAACCAGACCCAGCATTTCATTCGGGACTCAAAAGAATCATAACCAGCTTTCCGGGCCGGCACAACATGACACTTACACGCACAACAAGACCGAAAACCCAAAATAAACAGTCTCCACAGACTGCCAGTCAATGTAACATACGGTGTGAAACATAACGGCAGGAAAGCCAACGCCAAATATTACATTAGGAAAGCAAACTCACACGCAACTCACCGTGGAATAGGAGCCATCGACTGGCCTTAGCGGACGCCCCAAGTCGGCGTTGCCTCTGTTCTGTAGCACGCACGGAAGAAAAACCCGTCGCGCCTAGCATGACCGACACCGCATCCCACCACTGGCCTGCCACCCAAAAGCAACCGGGCTTGTCTCACCTCCCTCCTTATCGGCTAACCATTTTTCTATCCTATGTGGCTTTTTGGACGCTGATGCTCGTCCCGCGCATGGCCAATGCCCGCGTGTTCCTCTCACCCTGCTTCCACCGTGCGTGCTGCAGATAAAGACCCATCAGCCCTACAACTTGTACAAGTTCGTGTGCGTATACCCATATAACTTCCCACATGCCTCGTCGTAGAACCCTACCCCGTTAATCTTAAGCGGTATGGTGTGTATTCAATAGTGAAAGTGTTAGCGCTGCTAGTATTCATGACGGCAGGTGTGGACGCGTTATTCAAAGGTCGCAGATTCCGTACCTTCCGGCATCAACTTATCGTTTTCTCCACTTTTTATTTTTTTTTCATATTTATATCACAAGTACTACTAAAAAGATCAACTTTACATTGCATGGCATCATTACCTTTTCTTTCCTATTAAGATCGCGTTAAATAAAGAAAATCTGCACTTGAGTTTTCACAACTTTCATTATAGTGATGAAACTCATAGCTAAGAAAATGTAAACTGTCCTGGTGTTTTCTGTAGTTTTTTCTACTAAACATTTCGTGGTAAATTTTTATGCGGTGAAAATGTGGGTGCATATCCCATACATATGGTAAGGCATATCATATGTGAACCTTGCTTTATTCAGGCATCCCTCAATGCTTACACATAGCCTTTTTATTTCACAGCTGTTAAGGTGAAGGCTGCAACCGCAAAGAGGTGACACAAGCACTGGCGCTCAAATTTTTTTGCGTATGTCCCCACCGCGGTGGTCTAGTGGCTAAGGTACTCGGCTGCTGACCCGCAGGTCGCGGAGTCGTATCCCGGCGGCGGCTGCTGCATTTCCGATGGTGGCGGAAATGTTTTAGACCCGTGTGGTCAGATTTGGGTGGATGTTAAAGAACCCCAGGTGGTCGAAATTTCCGGAGCCCTCCACCATGGTGTCTCTCATAATCATATGGTGGTTTTGGGACGTTAAAACCCACATATCAATCAATCAATATTTTTGTGTCCGATCTTTTTAGTTCATCCTGGTTAGTGTTGAAGTCTGCACTTCAAAACTTTTGTACGCACTAAGCGCTATCGAAGCTTTTATTCAACTTTATTTCGCACTACTTCAAGCCATAAAAATGACGCCAGCGTTAAGTTTCTCAGCCACCTTATCATGCAGCTTTTGTATACACGCTTATCAGTATGCTTTCATAATTCACGATGGCAGAAAAGGCGTAACCGAGTAGGCCACTGAGAAGGCATTACTGAATATTTCAGTGGACAGTAAGGAAAAGACCACTAGTGCAAAACATGAACTTACTGCTGAAAGGTGATAAGGGCAGCCATTACCATATAGATGAAGCTTCTTCAATAACGAACCCGAAGAGGCTTGAGCAATCTACTAAAAGGAAGTGTATAGCCTTAATTAAGTGGCAAGTGAGATTTTCTTGGCTATCAGAAATAAATAAAAAGGTCACTGTCACATCGATAGAGATTTTACCCTGTTACTTTGACACTGAGAGAGAATGGTGCGAATAAAATTCAGACGTTCCAAAAAAGAAATACTTGTGAAATATTTGGAAGCAGTAAGAGATAGAAACCTGTTTCGCTGACTTCCCGGGAGACCCAGCCGTTTTGAACGTGTGCCACATCTACGAAGTTTGTATCTTGCAATCTGGTTTTGTCTGTGGCCACAAAACCATGTCATTCACTAAAGGTAATTCAGACAGTAGGAAAGCTTCTTTGTTTCTTAAGTGTTTAGTGGACCTCCTAACTCTGGTTATCATTTGACGCAATATCGGAAAATTTAGTGCGTAAGTTGGAATAGATGCAGTTCTTTAAAAAACCCAAACGATACTTGAAAATGTTCGGTAACTTAGAAAATTGCAAAGAAACTGTTTTGCATACATTTTAAACGTAATAGCGCCATCATTTCTAAGACCTCAATATTTATTCATGCCAATGATCATTTTTTACTGCTCAGTTTACTTCAATAAAACACCATATACATTACTATGACTAGTTTACTAACAGAAAAACCTATACAACTATCTTATGTTGTACAATGCCTTACCCTTGACGAATCAATATCATGATTTGAAAGGCTTCCTACCGAAGTCATTTAATTTAGCAACTCCCAATAATTTTTATTGACTTATTTTCCAAAATACCTTTCTTTCTGTTAGAGATATGCAGGACTTGCTATACAAGTGGCATTGCGAATCTAGTGTTTTTTCTGTAATATATAGTATTGTTCTCAGGCCAACAAATAGAAGTTTTTGATACAGCGAAATCTGTTAAGAGATCACAACACGGGTCGCGTGCGCACCGTAGTTGTCCGTCACCGCAATCACTGCCTCCGAAGGATGACACAGCAAAAGCTGGAAGAGCGGCCTTTCAGACTATTTTTAACACTCTTTGGGTAGCTGCTGCAAGCACATTTGCAGGCTACCCACTACGCCACCAATCATTGCGTAGTGCGGGTATTCACTATGTCATCCTTTGTCGTTTTTTGGAGAGGCGTGTACCCGCTGCACATTTGCAAAGAATTTTGTGCAATTGTTTTAAGCTGTGGCTGGTGACGATGAAGAATTATGCCATAAGCTTTTGTAATCTCTACAATCCCCCCAAAGGGTATGCGCCACAGTTTAAAGGGGAAGAAGATAAAGCTCCGTAATGGGTTGGAGCTATTGACGACCCACTTGTTGCGCAATTCACTTTATTACTGACATTAACGTGATTTCTTCGCGACATCAAGCCTGCCTGAAGCTAGTTCGCAAAACAGTCTCAAGCATCGGCGTGACTCAGTGATAGAATAAGGGGGTGACACGCAAAAAAAACGGGTTCAAATGCCATTGTGTTCTTGGTGTTGATTATTTACGGAGGTTTTTTTTTTGTTCGATAGTCATTACGGACATCGGCGGTGATGGCGGCGCACAACTACGGTGCCGGACGTGACCCTTGTAGTGATCTCATTACAGCTTTTATTGTAAAAACATGGTATATGTAAATTGGTAGCGTTATTTCAATAAAAGCCCATAGATCCAGTAGTCGGTGGTTCGTTGCCACCGTCGCCATCAACGTGAGAAAGGGACAACTAAGAGCAAAGAAAAATTAAAAGTAAAGTATGATGTCACAACCGTAAGCAGTAGCGACGTCACGTACTTGCCCTACATCGCGCAAAATTTCAAATTTTCCTAATTGCTTACCTTTTACATGCCATACTTCTAAGGCAATTTTATTGCGCCTTGTAGCTTGTTAATTGCATGAGGGAGAGAAAAAAGATTGAGGCAGCAAAGTTGTTTTATTGGTGTCAAATTTGATGTCAAACTTCCCTTTCCATTGTCCTCCTGAGGCGGCTATTACATGTATTAACAAAGGAGTAGAAGCGAGCATAGGTACGCCATCTAGTGGTTGGTCAGACCATTTGCCCGGCCGCGAAAATGCTCGAGTGACCACTCTTTATATAGTATATCTCTCTGCCTCTGAAATGTAACACCAGTAAACAGCACATAAAAAATAAGTGAACTACTGAAAGTACGCATGTAACCACCACGTAAAAGTGAGTGATGCCTCGTGGACCTTGCAATACACTGAACCGAAAAACATGCCGCGCAAGCGCGAGCTCTGATAGCAAATTGCCTTGATGCGCCCCAGTTTTTCCTTTCTATGGCACTTGCGGAAAAATTTAGGCAATCAACCATTTTGCCAGCTGTGAGATACACAATAAAGTAAGTTTATAGTCAACTTTGACATATACAAAATTACGGCTATTGGAAAGAGAGAGAGACAGAAAAAAACGTTTAATAGGTGGTCAATGAGTGATTGTGAGAGGGTCCCTTATTCCAGAAACTCTCTGGTTTGGAACACCTGCCGGGCCCGAGAGACAGGTTGGCGTTGGTCGATGAGGTCCGGCTTGGATATCGTATCCTCCCACGCTTCACCGAGGAGGTTTAGCTCTGCGTTTAATACTGTTGCTTGTGTGGCTGATTTGCTGCCTTTGCATTGCAGTAGTAGGTCTGCCACATTACAGTGCGGGCAGATATAGTCATATGACGTTGGTTTGAGGTGATGCATTAGAACGCCATGCGTGAATGTATCCCTTTAAAGGTGCCTGCAGTCCGTGCCTTCATCTCTTGAAAGTTTAGGACTCGAGAGAGGGTAGAACCTGCGTTGTAACCCATGTGTCGCATCGGCTGGCATTTTCTAATCTTGCAAATTAGGTTGCCAAAACCTTGCTGTGGTGAGCGGAATACAAAATTGCATCCATTATTCAGTGGGCGTTGCCATGAATGTTATTCAGCACTAATCTTAATATCATATCCTCCCACACTTCAATGTTTTCAAGGCTAAAAATACAGTATTTACTAAGAACACTTCACAAGGATAATGGCAAATCCAGGTAAAGGCAGTCGTATACTGATGCCGCATAGATACATACATTAGGGAGGCAAGGAAATCGAAAATGAAAACGCAAAGACGAAGGCAAACAATCAAATGCTTCAACACACCAGCAAGTTCAGAATACTCTGGCTCAGCGCTCAAGAGTGGCGACTGCTGACATGCAATGAACTATTGAGAAGACGTACCCTAAGAAGAGAACTAATTGAGCTAGCTCCCGTATACATCTACTCCAGTCGACCTCAACAGATGTCACGCTGTCAGACACAGCATCAATAAGAAATAAAAGCAAACAGGAGCAATAATGCACCCTCATGGTTCTCATTAAAGCAAAAGCCGCTTCTCAATCGCACCGACTAACACGACTGTAGGAGACACCGTCTTTGGGCCACTCATACGGAAGATCCGGATTGGTTCAACGTCTTTTGATTGTACTGACTCCGAACGTCGCCTACTTTCGCAACGGCTCAACAGGTTTTCTTGTCCCTGGAGACCCCGACAAAAGCAAAGCAAGACACACATAGCTCTTCAAACGACGAAGAAATGACCACGCGCGCGCACACTGATAGTTGTCACACACACACATTACCTTGCGGCATACATATAGTTGTCACGTGCACTCAAGACATCCAGAAGTGGAGACACGCTCTTAAAACAAGATTGCTCTAGAAAGCGAACGACGCAGTTCTCTACCAATAGCGTTACACGAACACCCCTCGACGTTTTCTTTGGTATCAGAACAAATAGCTTCTAATGTGGGCTCTCAGAAACGAAAAATGGTACAGGGATTTTTTTATGTGAACGGTTAGTAAGTGGTGGTGCGTGTTAGCTGTACAGTTTTAGTAGAACTTCTTTTGGGCCTAGTTGGTTCATAATCATAGCGGTACATTTACAGAGCAAACGTAAATACACACCACTAAGAAAGAGATGACACACACAAGCGCGATACACGTCAGTGCATGTGTGTGTTGTCTCTTTCTTCGCGTTGTGTCCTTACTTTCGCACCGTAAACGTACTCTTATAACTGTGGTTCATGTCTTCAAAAATTTCAGAAATGCGGTGTTGATTAATGTGCACTGACATGGAACGGCACATGGGGCTCCAGCATTTCGCCTCATTCAAAATTCTACCACTGGGGCCAGAATCCAAAATAAGGCTTTCGCACTTGCAGTCCAACACCATCAATCCTATACCGTGATCGAGGATGCTATTCGTGCATGAACGATGACATTATGCAGCCAAGAAGCCCCAGGGATTTAAAAAATATTGTAGTAATAATACTGGGACAAATTCGACAATGTATGTTTTGAAAGCGTCGATGAATTAACAGAAGTTACCACTTGTCGTTTCATTTAAAAGTTTTGTGTCATTTAGCAATCGGTTGACGGAGTAATCAGAGCAGCCGAAAGCTCAGTGGGGAACAATATTTACTAAAAATAAAAGTCAGATCCCTCGATATGCGAAGAAGGAATGAGGAAGCTTGGTATATCACTTTAAAATCAGCACCATAACGTTAGGAGACGGAGGTATACTATGCTGTACATAACTTCCATGTCATTTTTGGATGTGTCATTTACCTTTTTCGTCTATTAACGTCACGTGATAAATATTATGTAGAGCTAGCAAACAGCCGCGAGCGTGCTATGAGCGTAGCATGAGGTTATGTATTTCTTGGCACGCATGCCACGATTATCATGTTTGAACGTGTCTTTACCTTCTTCATTCATTCACGACACATAATACCAAATTTGGTTCATGTGAAAATAGAGAAACGGCCGCGCGCGCATCGTAAGCGTGGTATGTTGGCACGTTTTACAATACGCACTTACTGCGATTATCAGGTTTGTACGTGTCATTTACACTCGTTGTCCATTCACGTAACTTATTACCAAGCTTGGTATATCTGCAACTAGTGAAACGACCGCGAGCGCATCATCAGCGGGGTATGTTGTCAAGTTCTCACATCAAACGTGTGTCGTGACTGTCATGCTCGCATCAGTCCTATACCTTCGTCATTCAATGACGCCACGTAACACCGAAATTGGTATATGAGAAGCTAGCAAAATAACCACAAGCGCTTCATGAGTGTGGCATGTAGCTATGTTGTTACATGACAAGCGTCTCATGATTACCATGTTTGCACGAGTCACATACCTCCGCCATCCGTTCACGTCCGTAATCAAAAATTCAATATATGGGAAGCTAGCGAAACTTACGCGAGCACATCATGAGCGTATCTATAGCATGTAGTCATGTTGTTACATGGCACGCATCTCATGTTCATCATGTTTGTACCAGTATCATATCTTCATCATCCATTTACGCCGCGTAATATACCAAATTGGCTATAGGTGAAGCTAGCGAAACGGCTGCCAGCGCATCATGAGCGTGGCATGTAGTCATGTTCTTACATGACACGCATCTCATGATTATTATGCTTGCATGAGTCACAGACCTTCACCATCCATTCACGTCCCTAATACCGAATTTGGTATAAGTGAAGCTAGCGAAACGGCTGCGAGCACATCATGAGTGTGGCATGTAGTCATGCTGCTACTTGACACGCTTGTCTTGATCTTCATGTTAGGGTCTGTCGCTTGTGTTCCTCATGCACTCATGTCATAGCATGCCAGTTTTGCAACATGTCATGTGAGCGAAAGCACTGCAAAACCATAAAATGTAAATAATGACAGTTATGACATAGACACCACAGTTTCTTGCTATGACTAGTCATGCAGTCATGTAACCATGTAGTCATGCTCGCCATGCAATCATGTTACACCCTACGAGTTTGGTATCGATGCCACTATCGAAACGGCCAGGATAGCTGGAAGTCGTAGGTGGCTAGTTAGTTACGCTTAAAGTCGGCGAAGTTTGCTAAGAAATGCTTCGCATTTGAAATAAATTTTTGTGTAGTGCTATGGTGGCTGGGATAATTTAAAGAGAATTCAAGCAACAGAGCAACATGCCAAAGTTATAACTTAGAAAGCTAGCTTAAAATCACGGGGAACTAACTGATTAACTGATTTCTGTTTTCTCTTTTTTTTTCTCAAGTATTCAGTGTATTAGGTATCCTGGTATAGTAACAACTACTAGAAAATGTCACTGAGACATACCCTATATGTAAAGCAGATTCATCGAGTAGAGGTTTAATGAAGTGGTTTGCCTTCCATAATTTTACCTATGGAACGCTACAGAAAAATAATGAGACACCGATCAGACACTTCTTTGAGTGCAGGGCTAGCATTCCGATGATTTTAGAACGTTTTTTTTTTTTGGGGGGGGGGCGAGACATATTTTAACGTATTCCACTGCACAAAACAAGAAAAGCGGTAAGCAAGTCAAGTAAGTCTTTTCAGATGTGTCGTTATTGTAAAAAATTCAGCTGCGCTTACAAATCAACTTATAGCAGGCTTCTTTTTTTGTTTTATTTTGCAGCAGTAGTGGGTACAATGAAACCAATTTGCGGGAATTGCATTCTACATTCCCTAATCAGCTAGAAACTCAAGCTTCCCTTAGTACAAAGCAAGGCAATCACACAAGATTGGAAGGCCCTCATTAAGGTTAGACCACTATGAGACCTGCACTCCGCTCACGTCGCAAATCTCACACATGCATAAACAATGAGCAGCTGCATGTGAGATTACATATATTCAGACTTGGTTCAGGCGCAATATATGCGTATTTCATTATACAAGCACCTCCCCTTGATAACATAGTGAGCCACTGTATTGCTTCTGCTCGTGTGTAGGTATGTAATTGACTGAATTCACAATTCGCTCAATAGGCAAAGCAAGTGGGGAGACAGGCTTTTTTTTTGTCGGACAAAGCACCTACGCAAGGCACAGCCACTTCAGTTTCAGTTTTATTGGTCTCGTCAAGTCTTAGCAATTCTCTTTTGTTGCCAAATGTACTTTGGCGTTTGAACTTGTAGCTGGTATAGCTGCAGTCTCAGTGAAAACCCTGCAGAAGATCTTAGACAGAGTGCAAATATATTTAAATTTGACAATTTTCGTATGTTATTACGGCCGTTAGCGCTGATGTGATATCTACTCTTTATTTTGTGTACTTTTTGTGAGGTGTTTCACAGTTGAAACTCGATATATCAAAGTGATGGAGATGTTGGAATTGTTTTTTTACCTCGGGAAGTTCACAAAATCGAGAAACAAATTTTTGAGCTCTTTGACATCTAAAAGGGTAACGTTGCGATAGCCAAAGGTAGCGTGTCATGGGTGTTCCCACTTAACTACAGGCTCCAGCGCATTAAAAAAAACGCCAAAGCTGCTCAAGGATGGCCCTGGCACGAAGATTTCCATGTAGCTTGCACATAGGAGGCTTTATGTCACGAAAGGCGGTTACGTGAAATGAAACAGATGACAGCACATCGATATGTGCCGACCTGCAGAATGTGACTGTGAAAGCAGGTGGAAGAGAACAGTTGCAAGGAACGAATACCGCATTGAACTCACGAGACCAGCCAACGCCGCCACGAAGTGTCATCTAGTATGTAAGAGCGCTACCGACCACCGAGTCCACTGCTACGCAGCTGAACACAACGGAAAGCCTCGTCAAAGCAAGGCTGTAGCACCGGGAATACCCAGCCTAGGCGTTTCAATGCAACAGCATAACAGCGCAAGCTCAAAGCAAAATCTGTATCTGCAGAGTTAAAAGGTAATAAGCACATTATCACTCAGGTGTTTCTGGAAAAACTTTGTGAAATTCTGTTTGAAGACGATTAATTGATTGATTTGTGGGGTTTAACGTCCCAAAACCACGATATGATTATGAGAGACGCCGTAGTGGAGGGCTCCGGAAATTTTGACCACCTGGGTGTCTGAAGACAAAGTTATATAAATAATTTGGGTTAATGATAATGCCAAGCTCTATTATTATTTTTATAATAATATTATATTTTTTTAGATGTAAAATTTCGTAACATCGACAATTATTAGAACGAGTTTTAACTACGGTTATAGAAGGTTGTGGCCTAGTAGTTCACATAGTGTTTTGCACTTTCTTAGCATATTTATCAGTACATTTAAAGTTCTAGTCTGTGCGGCAACTATATTCTGCATTCCTTTCCATTGTTGTTTCGTTTGAAACAATTGTTTTGTTTCGTTTCTTCACCTTTTTTTCTTTTCATTCTTTGATTTATTTAAGGACGGCGTGACGCGAATGTACAAAAGTGAAAATCATGCCAGACGTTGCGTTTAAAGAGCTTCCCTTTATACGAACGTAACTGCGAACGATATCTTTGTTAGACCATGACAAATAGGGAAACTCCGCGGGTGCACTTTGCTGCGCATTCAACACCTAAATGAACAAACTACACAATCAACAAGTTTCGAGTAAATACAATGTGGCTATACTGTTGACTTTCTTTACCATTTATTTCGCATTAACAAGCATCCTTGGCTGGTGCCAAACCTGAATCGTGTGCCCATTTTTTGTATGTGTTATGTCACGTAGATAAACGAAAAATTATTATGGTGCGTTCAATAATGTGCGGGTATTTATGCGTAGCCCGCACGTAAAACCACGACTCGCCACCCGTGGTATTATTCTGCTCTCTTACAAACACTAAACTAACTGAACTGTGCTTGCAGCTCGCGTCACAAGGGTGTAACTTATGATGATGACGTGGTGCCCTTCTCCTTAAGATGGGTTTCCATGTGCATGGTGACTTGGAAACAAAAAAAACATACAGAAGTACAAAGACCCCCCATTAAAGATGGAAAAAAATGAATAAACAACGAATAATCAGCCCGACAAGGTCGACCTACTTTAAAGAAAAGAGGAGAGGGGGATCCGTTCATTTCTTGACCCTCTGAAGAGAAAAGATTCCCCATGTTTCCAAGCACCGCTTAGTGCGCTCTACCACTCCTCCGTTTATCTCCCCACCATCACCTTCGAAAGCCAGTGCGAAATGCAACGAAGTGTCTCCTCTACATTGGGGTTCGGCAACTGATGTATGGAACTGGCGCCATCTAGAGAACATCGACGCGAGCATTCTCTGTTGGCGCGCGGTAGTATTGTCCTCAACTCCCGCCTGATGGCTCGAATGGTAAGAAAGCGTTGGCGGTTGATTTATGTGCTCGTCTAAAGAATATTTCGTAAGCCATTGTCAGGATTTAGCTTTAGCGAAACGCTGATACTATTCTTGGTAAAAGAGGATATATGAACACTATTATTATGCCTGCAGAGGTATTTATTTTTAGGAAATGGTGCTATTGACAATTACAACAATTTATTTAACAGTGATGGTGATAGTTATAGCGCGAGAACAGAACGACGACATAGAAACTAGAAGGAGACGTTCTGTGGTCGTCGTTCTGTTCTCCCGCTATAACTATCGTCATGTCATGTTAACTAGCCCAAACCACCACACTTGTATGTTAGTAATGGTGCTTATATAGATATCAAAACGATACGTATAATACCATTATACCATTATACTATGCTGGTAAAATGGTACTTACATCAATATACACAAAGGTATAGGAAAAATGTTGTTTTTGTGAACCTGAAAGCTCACCCTTCTCCTGTTTCACCTCATATGCAGTCATGGTTATGTAGGGTACAGGTGGACACTCGGGCTCCAAGCTTAGAAGCCCGGTTATCGACGACTATACTTACCGTGACAGCACACGAGCATAATGAAGAAATCGTACGTGAGACATATGACTGCTTACTTTCCAATCTTCTATTGAGAAATCAAAGAGCGGAATACATAAGTCCACCTGCGGTGGTACGGTTGCGGACGATTTCTCCGTGTGCATTGCTGAAAGTGTGCTTTCACAAATCATTAGTGAACAATGAAAGGACCGGTTCCATTTGTTGTTCCTTGACCCTATAAAATGTGGAGATTTTTGTGAGAAAACAAGCTGAATACGAATCTATAGGAAATGCACAACTGTTCCAAGAAGCAGCACCCCACCCATGCATCAAATAGTCAAAGCCGAAACGTACAATCCTTCAGGAACTAACTGCGTCCCAAAGACATTGGTTTCTTTGCTTCACAACAGCCCTATAACTGGATGTTGACGTGGATATTGTTTAGCTGTACAGTCGCAAGTTGCCTTGAGCGTTCTATATTGTGGTTTCTATATAAAAGTACCGAAAGTCAGTGTACAGGTGTCTCAAGTGTTCTTCACCATCCTCGACTAATTATTAGTTAGTCTGCTTGTAATCTGCTGATTAGTCTGGCTGTTTGAATACTAGTTTAGGCCCTTGCAATACATGACCCAACGGTGATGCTAGTGTACAATTACCTCGTGAATTTCGATACGGTCAGTTTTGTGCAGTGTGTCTGCCTCAGTTTTTGTGACTATGCTTTCTACAACCACTCCACTTTTCCTACCCTACAAGAAAATTTAAAAATTTCTCCTCTGCATAATAGACTAAAGATTGCATGGTCAAACGTCGTTTTACTCACACTGCTCAACGCAATAATACGTCAAATAACCACGAGCAGCCATCAACGTACTGTCTTGAAATATATCAGAGTAAAATCCACTGCTTCATCAAAGAGGTCGTCAAAAGATCGCAAAAAGGTGTTAAGTACGTAAGAATTTTCGCGTCAACTACACGAGAAAGTGGTGCACTCCTCCGTCCTGCTGTCACAGAAGACGAATATAGTTTTGAATAATGAGATGAAAAAAAGAAAAAAAGACGGAGCATCTCCACTATCTTATGCCTAATGAAGTGCGAAAAGGGGTACCCAGTGATTGCCGTTGTGGTGTTGTTCTCTAGAGTGGTACGGGCATATAGGTTGTAGGGAAAGATAGCCTCCACCTACAATATAAATGAGCGCTTTCGCGTGTCTCAAGTAACCCTTTAAATTACACATATCATCATCATCATCATCGTCGTCAGCCTAACTACGTCCACTGCACGACAGGATGTTCCGCCAGTTAACCCGGTCCTGTGCTTGTTGTTGCCAATTTATACCCGCAAGCTTCTTAATCTCATCCGCCCACCTAACCTTCTCTCTCCCCCTAACCCACTTGCCTTCTCTGGGAATCAAGTTAGTTACCCTTGATGACCAGCGGTTATCTTGTCTACGCGCTACATGCCCGGCCCATGTCAATTTGCTATTCTTGATTTCAACTATGATATCCTTAACACCTGTTTGTTCCCTAATCCACTCTGCTCTCTTCTTGTTTCTTAAAGTTACACCTACCATTTTTCTTTCCATTGCTTGCTGCGTCGTCCTCAATTTAAGCTGAACCCTCTTTACAAGTCTCCAGGTTTCTGCTCCGTAGCTAAGTGCCCGCAAGATAAGCTGTTATGTACCTTCCTTTTGAGGGATAGTGGCAATCTACCTGTCATAATTTGAGAGTGCTTGCCAAATGTGCTCCACCCCATTCTTATTCTTCTAGTTACTTAAATCTCGTGGTTCGGCTCCGCGGTTAATACCTGCCCTAAGTAGACACACATATATATCTGTTCAGATGACCACATGAATTTTATATTTTGTGCAGATATTACAAGCATACACCATTGATGGTCTTAATGGGTTCAACACAGGTAAAGCTGACATTTGTGACAACAAGTTGGTCTGATGTAAATGTGCCAGTATAAACAAAACTTTTTCGAGCTAGTAGGAGGCCGCCATGTTTGGATGATCAACACGCCACGGTGCGGGCATTTGCTTGCGGGCCGCTGAAACGTTCTTACGTGCAACGCGTTGTACCTCGTTTGTGGCTCTCAGTAGCAGGCGATGGTAAAGTCGACAGCACTACAGCCTCTCAGCCTTCTTTTAATATCGAAACGTGCATCTTCTTGCAAACGATCACATTTTTGAACAGGATAACTGTGACAGGAAGCATGTCAAACTACACGAGAACATTCAGCACCGTGGATTCGCAACAAAGGTTTTGTACGTTTTGATAATGTGAAGTTGACCACAGCTTCGTTTAATAACTGTATAATGTCACAAAACGCTTTAAACTTGTGCATTTATACATCTTTAAAAAACGAAATGAAAAGTGTATTCCTTTTTTTTTTTTGAATGGCAGCAGTGACTAATACATTCGTGTCTCGCTGCAGTCGGATTTTTCGCTGCAGAATCACATCTTTATATTTTCTCGCAACATGCAACGGTACGAATTCATGGTGAAATTACTAGAGAGAGAGAGAGAATAAAATGAGGGAAAGGCAGGGAGGTTAACCAGATAATGGAGCATCCGGTTTGCTACCCTGCACTAGGGGAAGGGGGAATGGGGAAGAAAGATTGGAAAGAAAGCGAAGAGGGAAATAGACGCGCGCGAAAAAAAAAGGGGGGGGGGGAGCTGGGGTGCTACAGTCTATACAATAGGCCGCTGCCGCGCAAAAAGTTCAGTAGGGCCTTCACTGATTTTCTGTGAGCACACAAATCATGTCTTCTTTCCAGCACTGATTGTTCAGACAAAGGTCTGTCGTCAAGGCGAGCTAACGCAGCAGCTAGTTGCCGTCTGTGAACGCTGTAATGAGGGCAGTGACAGAGAACGTGCTCTATAGTTTCATCGCTGCCGCAATGACCGCAAGCAGCACTGTCTTCCATGCCGATTCGGTAGGCGAAAGCTTTGGTGAAGGCGACACCAAGCCATAGTCGGCAAAGCACCGTTGTCTCGAGTCGGGAGAGTCCAGACGGAGGCCGGAGTCGACGAGACGCGTCCAGTCTACGCAGTCGCGTGTGCCGTAAGCACTCGGTGTTCCACAGGGATTTTAATTCTGCATTAGCGATTTTTCGGATGGTCATTGCAGCATCAGTCCTTGAAAATGGTATAGATTTTTCTTCACCATTTTCGTGTGCTGATCGGGCAGCTGCATCGGCATGTTCGTTGCCCAATATGCCGCAGTGACTTGGAATCCACTGAAACGTGATTCTGTGTCCTTCGTCGAAGAGGTGGTGAAGCAGCTCTCTAATTTCCAGCACTAGTTGTTCATGAGGTCCCCGGCGTAAGGCGAATGTCAAACACTGTAGTGCTGCCTTAGAGTCCGTGAACACGCTCCATTTCTTGGCTTCTTGGTGTTTAATGACTTCAATTGCGCTACGTAGAGCAGCAAGTTCCGCAGCTGTCGATGATGTCTGGTGGGATAAACGAAACTTCACCGTTGTCGCTGTTGCAGGAAAAATCACCGACCCTGCAGACCCATCCACTTTAGTTGAAGCGTCAGTATACAGATGAGTATGGTCACTGTATTTCTCATATAACAAGAGAAGGGAAAGCTGCTTTAGCGCTGGAGACGAGAGCCGGGCTTTTGACCCTATGCCTGGAACCGTGAGTTCAACATGTGCACAGGTCATACTCCATGGGGGAGTTGAAATCCTCGATGGAGTTGTATATCCCGCAGGAATGTGTGTGCGATATGACAAGACTGTCTGGCAGAATGAGGCACGTGGTCGGGCTTCTGGCAGTGAAGCTAGATGATGGGCAGGGGCACGAGTAAGATGCCTTACGTGTGCTCTGAGCACTTCCATCATGATATGCGTCTTCAGCGGGTAGTGATTAGCGATCTCGATTGTCTCAGCTGATGATGAACATCGCGGTAGCCCCAGACAAACTCGCAGAGCCATGGCCTGGATACTTTCGAGAGTCCGAATGTTGGTTCTACAGGTGTTGGTCAACACAGGCAAACTGTAGCGCAAATAGCCAAGAAAAAGCGTCTTGTACAATTGCATCATTGCATGTACTGAAGTCCCCCAGGTTTTTCCTCCGAGATACTTGAATAAGTTAGCAATTTCTGTTAGCCTCTTCTTCAAGTGGGCCACATGTGGGCCCCAGCAGAGGTCTCTATCAATGAATACGCCTAGAAATCTGTGCGTCTTGACATACGGTATGACTTGGCCATCGATTGATATAGCGTATGGTCTCATTGGCTTTCGACTAAAAGCAATCAATGCACATTTCGCTGGCGAGATTTTCAGACCCTGGTCCTTGAGGTACAATGATACCAACGTCACAGCTTTCTGAAGTCTTGCGCGTACCTGAGGCCTTGTCACGCCAGATGTCCAGACGCAGATGTCGTCAGCGTACACGGATAACTTGACCACACTTGGTAATCGTTCTATAAGTCCAATGAGAACGAGGTTGAAGAGGGTTGGACTCAAGACGCCACCTTGCGGGACTCCACGATGCGTTGGGTGTTGCGAAGTTGGACCATCTGCAGTGTTCACAAACAAGGTCCGCCCTTGTAAATAGCTGCGTGTCCAACAATACAGTTGTCCGCCTAGGCCCACTGACTCAATGGCTTCGAGGATGGCGTCATGTAGAACGTTGTCGTATGCTCCTTTTACGTCAAGGAACATGGCTGCAGATAGTCGTTTACCTGCCTTTTGTTGCTGGACATATGTGACGAGATCTATCACATTGTCGATCGAACATCGGTGACGGCGAAAACCAGCCATGGCGTTCGGATATATCTCATAGTATTCCAGGTACCATTCAAGCCTGGCCAAGATCATTCTCTCCATTACCTTTCCTACGCAACTTGAGAGTGCGATCGGTCGGTAAGAGGCAATGTCCAGGGGAGATTTGCCAGGCTTAAGGATCGGTACCAAGCGGCTAATCTTCCAATCTTGCGGAACGACGCCAGCTTGCCAGGAATCGTTGAAGATGTTAAGGAGTGTTTCTCGTGCCCGTTTACCAAGGTTGAACAGCATCTTGTATGAGATGTCATCCGGGCCAGTTGACGACGACTTATTACATAAGACGAGCGCCGCATCGAGCTCCTGTGATGTAAACGGTAGATCCATGCGTGGGTCCCGTGAGTGAGGGATTTGATTCACTGTATGTAGGCTTGTGTACGCTGTCTGGCCCACGGTCATAGCGCAGAAATCTTCTGCTACCTCAATTTCATGCCGGCGATGAAAAAGTGCAAGGGCTTTGAAGGGAAAACGCTGCTCTGGAACAGAACGTAGGCCTCGCACAATTCTCCATATCTGAGACAGCGGTTTATGAGGATCTAGCGACGCACAAAATTTCCTCCATCGTTGGGTGTCTAATTTGTCAAGGCGCCGTTGTATCTTCTTTTGGATGCGCCGGGCTGTCCGTAGATCGTCTATGGAATTGGTGCGTCGGTATCGTCTTTCGGCACGACGGCGTATCGCACGAAGTCGCTCCAGCTCGAGGTCATATTCAGAGTACTTCGAAGAGCGTTTTATTGTGCGCGTAGTCGCATGTGCAGTTTCCTTAATAGCTTGCTGAAGACCATTGGACAGGCCTTCTTCACAAGCATCCTCAAGTTGAGTCTTGAACACACTCCAATCTATTCTTTGTGTTGTGGTAGAGGAGTACGTGTTCGAAATACCTTTGATCTTCAGGTAAGTGGGGATGTGGTCGCTTCCGTGTGTTTCAATGTCCAAAAACCACTTTACCCGTGTAGCAAATCGGCGTGAAACAAAGGACAAATCAAGGCAGCTGCTATATGTAGTGCCTCGTAAAAACGTAGGACTGGCATCATTCAGAAGGACGAGACCATGGCTGGATACCAATGATGCTAGACGTCGTCCCGTTGAATTAAGCCTTGAGCTTCCCCAGATGGGATGATGCGCATTGAAATCCCAGGTGATAACCCACGGACCCGGATGTGCCCTTAATATGCCGTCTAGTTTGTTGGCGTCAAAATGACCTGATGGGGATATATACACGCCTAGAAGTGCGAATGTCACTTTTCCTTTTTTAACAGACAAGCACACATACTGATTGCTGTCGTGAGGTTGCACTGGCTGGACGACGTAAGTAAGCTCCCGGCGAATAAATACAACAACTTTGCTACTTTCGATGTCACTTGAAGAGAAAAATGACTCGTAGCCGGATAATCTGATTGGGTGCGATAATTTCGGTTCACATATAATCATGATGGGAAATCTGTGCAGATGAACAAACTGGCGAAAATCAGATATGCGAGATCTCAGACCTCTTGCGTTCCACTGAAAGATGGACGCTTCTCTGACCTCCTGACGGAACGACTTGTTATTGTCGGCCATGGCTTTACTGGAGGCTTGCAAGGACCGGACTCAACGCGTCCAGCACCTGTAGGCCACTCCTAGCAGTTGGCGTGTCGATGCTTGTCAGAAGACTTCTGATGACACTCACAATGGATCGCAGCATAGGAATAATTTGACGATCTGCGTTTGGAGCCTCGTCATCAGCAGCATTGGCTTTCACTGGGAGCAGAGAGCGGGAGGGCTGCTCGGAAGGCCGTGCGTTCGCAAGCACCGGCCAGTCTTCAGGGGAGAGAGGCTTCGCCGGTGGAGGTTTTCTTGTACTCTCTGGCTTTCTACTAGATGTTGATGGTGGTGTAGACCGAAGTGGTGCATGAATATCACCATGACTGGAGCGCTTCCGTCGGTGGCGACGTCGACGCCGGATTTTCTGTGAAGCTTCTCTATGGGTTGAGTTATCCCTGACCATTTCTTTCAGGATACCCATTTCTTTCTGGAGTCTTGGGCATTCCTTAGACGTGGCCTCATGCGTACCTCGACAATTGCCGCACCTATAAGTTGTTGCACAACAGGTGTCTACCGTGTGCGCCTCCGCGCACCGGGGGCATACGGTGGAGTTTGTACAGACGCCCTTGACATGACCGATCTTGAAGCACTTGTGGCACTGAAGCGGCTTTGGGACAAAATGCCGTACCACATGCCGGAAATGTCCTACCTTGACGTGCGTAGGGATTGAGTCGCCCTCAAAGACTAGCTTAACGCAGCGGCTGTTCCCGAGGCGGCTTATATGCTTAATGACCACTCCTTCGTACGCTGGTTTTATCAGAATGGGTAGATCCGTGTTTGGGATTGCCAAGTCAATGTCGTAAATGACACCTGCAGTGCCGGTTCCAGTCATCGGTACGACCGCTCGTACTTTGACATCTCCAAACTCTGTCATCATTCGAAGCTTCTGCAGCGTATCTGCATGTGTTGTGTCAGCGGCTAAAACGTTCTTACGTGTGTTCAGCCGGACCTCTTTGATTTCATTCTGCGCTATTCCCTCAAGAACATTAGAAATGGCTTGCCTGTTCAATTTTCGAAGGCTGGCGGAAGGATCCACGGGCATGAAGAGAATGGTATGCGGCCAGCGTTCATTCCTTGCCTTCACGGTTGACGTGCTTGCTGGTGATGACGTCTTGATTAGCCTCCTTTTGGCCTTGCGGCTCATCACAGACACGAAGCTGCCATCTGATGAGTCGTCGCCGTCGACTGAGTAGATGTCCGTGTCTTCACTGGAGCTGCTCCAAGAGCCTCGTTTCCTTGCGGAGCTTACAAATGCTGAGCTGTAGCCAGACGGGCCAGCAGTTCGTTCTTCGTCCATGTGCACGAGAGCAGGAGCATCTCTTGAGCCGTCGCTGGTGATGGACCATGAGCCTTGAGCCACAGAAGAGCTTGAGGGCGCTGACATTTGACCACGTGGGCCTGTAGAAGTCGCCGCTGCCATCGCCACAAGGCGGGACGCAGGGAGCGTCCCAGGAATCGTGGAAAATATGACGAAAAACAGTTAGTAGTGACAGACGCGTTCTATCACTAAGTAACTTCGTCGTCGTCCGTGAAATTACTAGAATGTGTAAGGCAGGATAATGTAGCTAAGAATAGACGTGATATTATTGTGAAAGCATGGCTTGGCGTTGAGCGTCAGTGCTAGACGCAGCGTGCATGCCGGCCCCAACCTCGGCGTTTTTACCGAACATTGTCTGCAAATAACGTCCCGCCGCGCATGCGCTTTCGATCATGATCATAACCGATGAAGATTCCTCTTGACTTTGATAATGATTATATTCAATCCTGATTGATTGATATGTGGGGTTTAACGTCCCAAAACCACCATATGATTATGAGAGACGCCGTAGTGGAGGGCTCCGGAAATTTCGACCACCTGGGGTTCTTTAACGTGCACCCAAATCTGAGTACACGGGCCTACAACATTTCCGCCTCCATCGGAAATGCAGCCGCTGCGGCCGGGATTTGAACCCGCGACCTGCGGGTCAGCAGCCGAGTACCTTAGCCACTAGACCACCGCGGCGGGGCTATATTCAATCCTGACCGAGCGGTGCGTAAGCATGCACCTTCTATTGTGACATTTCTTCGTGAGGAGTATAAATCTTACACCGTGGTCAGGATACACTTAACTGGTATTGAAGGATCACTCTTGCAATGACACGATTTCTGTCCGAGTCATATTAGGATTTATTGCTTCGGGCTTCAATGACTGTCACAGTGAAATTTCCTTGTTATGAAACCACACGTACACATGCCTCGCGACCACGAGGTTTTATAAATGTGAAGATGTAAAAACTGAAACAGTTGGTTACATAGATGTTGGAGTTTGTCTTTTTGAACAAATTTATACAAAAAGTGGCCATGTCTAGTTGTGGCTAACAAGCACGTGTGCGTTGAAAATTCTGGGGAAGTTCAACACTGAAGCTTCCTTCAGTCTGCCATGGGACACCTGTATGTTTTAAGGCAAAACTAAGAAATATTTATTAGTTTGGTAAAAATGTGTCTCTCAATTCAAATTAATTCAATCCGTGCCACTTTCAGAATTCAGTTTATTTTCCATTCAGACGGCAGTCGTGTTTTAGCCCATGAACTTGCAGTGCAGCTGTTTGAATGCGTAGAAAATACGGTCTCCTCTACAACTGCACAACAGCACCACTAACTTATTAGTTATTAAAAGCAAAGGTCTTAACTACGCATATAAAACACGCTCCACAACACAAGCCTCCTGTGTTCCCGTGAATCTCGCAAATATGTTGCTTCAGCTGCTTTCTTTTTCGCTGGTTTTTCCGGCATCCAGCGATGGCGCAGTGCTAGAGTAAAATTGAGGTTCTTCTGGTGTGGGAAAACCAACTTGGCGCCCGAGACACACCACCGGAGGTGGCATAGCAAAGTGGGAGAAAGTAACGCGTGGCCGGTATGCCACTAGCGGCGATGGACTTGCTGGGCACTTGAAGATGAAGTACAAACGCTGGAAAATTTCCAGTAAGGCAGAGAAAGTTTGATATATATAGACTCTACAGAATGTAGTTACGGAAAACAAATCACTGCTAAAATGAACCGCCTGTAGTCTGTCTCAACTTCTTCCACTCTTTGTTAACAGCAAGACGCTCAGGCCGACTGCGCCAGTAAAATTCAGGTTCTTTTGAGGCTGTGAAACCAACTCTCCCAACTCAGTGCCCGAGACGCTCCACCCGAGGTGGTATAGCAAAGTGGGAGGAAGTATAACGTTCTGCCGCTATGCAAATGGCGGCGATTGACTTGCCAGTCACTTCAATAAGAAGTAAAAACGATGGTTTAGTTCCGGGTAAAGCTGAGAAAAACCTATAGTTACAGAATGTACTGAATATATTACATTGTTACGGACATACAAGTTAAGAAAAAAGAAAGCACTGCGGAAAGGAACCGTCGTAGGGCGACTTTACGGGATTCAGCACAGCCAATGGTGCCTAACACCTTAAGCCTGGTTCAGAACACTTGCCGCAACACCAGTGCCACTTCTTATTCCCTCGAAGCGCAGCCCTTACACAACAGTCGGTTAATTGTCGCCTGTTTGTCCTCTGATAGAACAGTATACACTTGGTCAATCAAAAATTTGCCGCAAGGACGCCACCTTTCAGCGTGTCGGATTCGAGCAGTCTTGGGTGCCTTCTTCGCGGATGCCATTACGCAAATGGCACATCTTTCACTGCTTCAAGATAGCACCGCGAATGACTGTCTGAGTACGCTCTAGGACGGTGTCTACCATTATCACAGCTTAAGCATATCTTTGTTATGTGCGAATATGTCACTTATGCCCCAATTTTGAAGCACTGTTTCATAAGTGTAAGGTTGGAACGATAATACCAACAAGCACGAGCAAAGTATAATGCGTACAGGTACATGGACGACGGTGCATCCAGCGCTTCTTGCGCCACAGGCAAGGTTAGAGCAGTGTTTCGGCCCCATAACTAGTGAGAGCCATTTGCAATAGCTGCTTCGTTTTTTTTTTCATAGTACATTGCATTCGTTTTATCCACACCGCTTGGATGAAGCACCCAAACTTCTAGAAATATCGGCATCGATCAATATTCCCTACAGTGAAGTATATAGCACACGTTGATTTTGTCCAGATAGAGAGAGAGAGAAAATTTATTTACAGAAAAGCAAAGAGGTTGGCCTGAGCGATAGCTTGCTCTAGCCTGCTACTCTACACTGGGGGAGGGGAAAAGGGAGGAGTACAAAGTGCGCTGTTCATCATACGATCTAATGACCAGTCACCAACTCTCTCAAGCAACAACCTTATTGATGGGCTCCGAGTATCATATCCATATTACTGAGCACTGCATACATCGTACACAGCACTCACGCCTATGCAGCACTCTTTAGCATATGCAGTACTTTTATTTTGAAGCTTTGAAGATGCGCGAACGACAATTGTTGTTAGCTCGACAAATAGGTTGGAAACTTGACCGCCTATAAATAACATATCTCTACATAGCATCACGATACTTTTTTGATAATCATGACACACTTTTTGTTCGTGTTGCAGTGCTCTCTGCCGAAGAAAAGTAGTAAGCTCCAGATAACGCAGAACACACAAACACAACAGTTTATTTTGAGCATCCTGCACTTGTAGTTTACAGACTGAACGCTTGAGGTCAGCGTGCTTTTTATTTTTCTAACAAATAAAAATACACTGGGTAGGTACGCAATAAAAGCATGGCTTCTATACAGGACTGCCGCATCTGGCGATATCTTATTCCTCGTCAGCAATAGGGGCCGCAATCCTTCTGAGAACGCCAGTGTTACCGTCAAGCTGTACATAGTCACCTGAAGTAACAAAGAATTGAATGCAGTGTTATTCCAGGCCCGGTTTGGAAACGTTTGTTTTTATGGCTTAAGCATGGCGTCACTTATGCATCAATTATATCACATTGATTGCAATGATATAGGCTTCTTAGAGTAAGATGAATAATAACAGCGCAAGAAGTGGCTTGGTTCAATGATAACTGATTTTTTTTTAGTATTGCGCCTTGCATTTGTTGTCAGGGGCTGTGCAACCTTAAAAATGTTCTATTCGTTTCTTTTGAAAATTGGTTTTGTGCTGCCTTACGAAAAAATACTTCTTTACCGTGGCATTCACTTTTAAAACAAAAAAAGAATCGCTCCTAAAAAAAACTCCATAGCACTTACCAGACGCAAGCATATTGGTGACGCCTTCAATACCGACGACACATGGTAGGCCATACTCACGTGCAACCACCGCACCTAGAAGAAAATGATTAGTGTTAATATTAATATTGCAAATCAATTCCTTAAAAGCCTATGTTCTGCAGTATTATGATGTGTCCATATTAAGATGCATGAGTGAGTGCCTGCTACGTAGTCTATAAAGCAAGGTAGGCCAAGAAAACTCTTGCGAAAGTGAGTTTATCGGAGTGTATTAGTAGCTCCTCGAATATTCATATACATGCAACAAGCTGAAAGTATGCAGATCAAGGTCACTTTAGGGTTTCATTACTCAAATATACAGGGTGACTCAAATACCATGTAGCATCAGATTAAAAAAAAAAGAGGACTGCTGTTGCGTGAAGCACATCTAAAGTATAGCGTTCTCAGTATGATATAAGTAGCTTTGTCAATACAATTTTTAATGAGGTTTAGTTATTTAGTCCTAATTACGTAATTAACTAGGCAAATGGTCACTTTTTATTGAAATGTCAGTGTGGAATATCTTTGCATGTTGAAGCAGCACCTAATGTGGTACTTTCAGAAACATATATACAAATGACGTTCTAACATTTTTTCGGATGATAAATAAAGTGCGTGAAATATAAAAAAATAACACGTGATTCCGCCCCCATTCGCAAACTGTTGGAGCATATTTGCAACAAGCTAACTGAGGGTTGCATTGTTTGAGGCCATTGCTTCCTACAAGGCTCTTCTGTGAAGTCGCGTGCCGTTTCTCAGGCCTCGCGGGGTCTATTTATTAGCCCCAGAAAACAAGCAGGCAATTAGTACGGTGTTGAAATCAGCTCGTATGCATGTCATTTGAGCTTACCTAAGGGTGCTTCATTAATGTGGCAATAATTAGGTAAGTACAAAACAGACAATACATATTTAGAATAACTAACTAGGCATCACTAAAGAAAATATCTTGGTGGCTACAATAGTACACGGGGAACATTGTGTGCTAGAAACCAGGTGCACACGCACTTATAAAAAGACCGTAGTTCGTCAGTCACACCTTCTTAAAAGAATTCTTCGGTCTTAATTTCATCTTCTAATCAAAATCTTGCTTTGCTACACTAAACGTGGAATCGTTAGGACGTAAGCAATGAACTCACCGTGTGATAGCGGGCCTCCTATTTCTGTCACGACTCCGGCGAGCAAGGGAAAGTAAGGCGTCCAGCCAGTGTCGGTCGCTGTTGTGATGAGTATGTCTCCCTTCTGCTCGTTACAGTAAAGGAATGCATTGCAATAAATGCATATTAGTGTCCGTTACCACAACAAGTCACTTCGTCTAAGTTTCCAGCCCGAAATTAGTTTAAAAGTCATGTTCGCACGTGACGGCCCGCATTACTTTTATTCTGCTTTTCGAGCTTCGTGAATCAGCAGCCACTCTTGTTATTCAAAAAAAAAAACAGAAGATCGTCAGAGGCTAATCTTTCAAGTGGTTTCGACAGCATGTTTGTTTAGTCTAAATAAAATAAAAAAACAATATGATTGGCTTACTTTCACAGCTCTGATAACTTTCTAATACGTCCAGAATTACATAAAAATTTTAAATGAGAAGCATTTATTTCATACTGCAAGCACGTCTGACCTCTATCTGCCTACCTATCTATCTGTCTAGCCGCTTAAGCCTGGGAGCTCTCGCGATCACCCTCTTAACTTGGTGTGAACGAAAATTTGTATGGAAGGGTAAGATGGCGTGACGAATATGACACGCTAGTCAAGACATGAATAATGTCCCGATTCCGTCGCGTACGTCATCAAGCGATTTCCACCTGACAGTGGCACACACCCGCGGGCGGGTATGTGCCACAGGGGATTGACACTTCGTAACTGGCCAGAGACGTCAATGACACACAGTAATTTCAACGCGTGGGCGTTCAGAAATAACTGACATTGGCAGCGCTGGCCCGCCAAACGCAAAGAATAACTCCTAGTATTCCAGCCGGAACTCAATCCCAGCGTTCTGCGTGTCAATCAAGTATTGTATCACAAAGTCATGCCAGGCCATGGAACTACATTTCAAATAGACCCTAATGTTCGTAAAACGTCCCTTCTGGCTGTAGTGTTCACTATCCAACTTTATAAACATGACTTATGTACTGCTGTGATACAGACGTGAAGTCGGGCTAACGTCAGCGGTATAATGGCGTCATCTGCTGAGGTTGAGTTACGTAGCAGTGTCCAGGGCTACCATCCTCGCGAGCACCAACGCTTCGTATCAGCTTGTCGCTTCTAGTATTGCTAGCACTCATGTTTCTGTTGGCATCGTCGCACAAGGGCAAATGTCTGGCTATATAATTATCTGCAACCATTCAACATATGTCTCTGCGTGCAAAACTTGTGCATCCATTTAGCGTCGTTTCATGCCTAATGAAAGTCTGCCTTCTCTTATCTTACCAAACACTCATATCTCACTCATATCTTATGAAACACTTACACTGTCTAGCCAAATCTTATTTTTACTGTAAGCTCTAGCTGCGCATAGCATGTAGGAACATTACCATGGTCTACTTAAGGAAGGTGGCAGAATACTGAATGAAATGTAAAGATGCATTGGCACTGGATATAAAAGGTGGCCCACAAGTCATGTTCCAGTTCCCGTTGCTCCGTAAGCCATTCTAATGTGCGCAGACAAAAATATTCGGTAATCATTTAGTTTTCTTCCTACACATTAAACAGACAAGAGTCCAGTACCCACTACTTAGTATAATATTGTCATGTTTATTTAGAGTATATTTCAGTAAAACGTTATTCCTATAATTTAAGTAGGTATCCACTCACTTAAGCATGACATCTTCTCCCTATGAATCCCCGACTATCAAACACCATTATTTATCAGGAACTTACGATAATTGAAATAATGAGCTTGCTATCTCACTACCCTCCCAGATAGTCTCATATAGTTTGACATCCGGTCACGACATATAAACAAAGGCTAATTCTGTTTGAGGGATGTCATGGCAATTCAATTTCATAACACATAGTTGGGTGACACCACATGTAGCAATAATTCATTTCTTTTCTAATTTCCCGTATCGGGCGTCTTATACAACATGTATTTTCTCGCATTGCGGGCTTGAGGTGCACAAATCAGCTGCAAAATCTTGAAACAAGACACCAATGAAGGCTACCTTTAAAATACAGCAAAAATCTCAATTCAAGATTACCATATTAAAAAACTGATGATACCTATTTGAACATATTTAACGAGTATTGCAAATTCTTGTATGCACAGCAAGAGCTATTTACTGTTGTAACGTTCGTTAATAAAACGCAGCACAAATGGTAATAGCAAACACGTGAAGAGTAGCGTGCGACTAGAATTACTACAGTGTCAGGAAATTTCCTCATAGAAACAAAATGATTATGTGGGTTATTCGTTAATATTTGGATTTATTTCGCTTTGGTTAGATCTATATCATACTTATATCGACCTAGAAAAAGAACAAGCTACACATACCGGTGTGTTTAAGAATTAAACTAAGCTGATTGTTTATCCACTGGTCACAGAACACATTGTCGTCAGAAATATAGCTATCAAGGCCTCATGATCCTTTCATTTTATTATAGAAGCAGCTTAAAAAGATAAGTAATGCTTAGCTTATTTGCGCGCGGAGCTTTATTTGAGGATGTTTTTTTATGTTTGAGAAGGGCTCAATTCATCAGGCGAGAAGGCTGACCATCACCTAACCTTACCTCAATTAGGTGGGCTTCTTCAAATGTGGGCACAACTCGAGCTCGTCCTTCTGCAACGCCTTGAGACATGGGGTTTCCTGGAAGTAAAGTATAGAATAAGTGATTCAAAAATACGTATGAACGACAACTGAAATATTTATGTTAACAGTGGCACATTACTGTTCTTATAAATCTTACGCTTTTTTTACAGTCAGTTTCAATCGTCTCAGACATTATGTTATCATGCTTTTGGTTACATTCATCAGTTTCCTTGGATCTTTAGTAAACGACCTAGATTTGAGTGTCCAACTTAGAGCATTGATTAGCGATGACAATACAAAGTTGAGTACGTTATTCATCGTATGCCCATATAGCTTCGCACATGGACAAAAAATGATCAAGAAACGATAGCCCTTTCTCATTCACTCAATTCCACGGGTATGTGGTGAGAGCGAAAAAAAAACGCTATAGCCCCCCTTCTCTAGAATTTGTTACTAATAAGGCAATAGATTACTCTGAAGGTGGCCCAGTGAAACCCTTCTGTCGATAGGAAGTGCCATGCTTGTATGCGCATAGCTCCAAGGACAAATCTCCCCGCTCATTTGGGAAAGTGGAGTGTCGGACACTAACCCGAACCCCGTTGACGTCTGGCTAATGCACGATAACGGTTAACGCTATTTTCATAAATCCCGAAACGCTTGAGACACAATAGAAAATTTTATGGCTGTTTTTCTTTCCTAAAAATAGTCTGAGTTTACCGCAAAAGATCCCTTTAAAAGCGCACGTTTGCTATCCTCCCACCACATTTTTAGATCAGTGTGATGCCTTTTGTAGAGGGATCAAGTAATTTAACAAAAACTGGACGCACGGTTTACAACGACCGTGCTGCCTGCCCAGCTTCGCACATTTGATGTTTTTCACTATAAAAACACTAGTGATGAACAGAAGTCTCTCACCTTTTTTAAAAAAGCTAGACATTTTTTTTAAATGAATGACTGGGAATGAAGTATAAGGTGGTGCACAACAAAGAACAACGCAACAAGACTGTGCCTGAACACAAAAAGTGCCGCCTTAACGATGTTATTGCATCGCATGTTCTATTCAACAATTGCCTTCTTTAATACTGTTTGCAATATCACAATGAAAGTAAAAAATTACCGACCTTTGATATCGAAGTCGCCTTCTACAGGTTTCCTGAATTTTTCAATCTGAAATATGTTGCACCAAAATTTGCGCATTAAGACATCTTGGCGAACAAAAGGTAAATATATAGCAATAGCTAATTACTGCTGCGCAAGTGAAGGTGTTCATTTGCAGAACGTTTCTTGAGTGCTTATTGTATGCAGCCAGGCAATAAACAAAAATTTCCATCATCTGCATCATCTATTTCCACCCCATTTCACGGAAGTAACTAGAATGAAGTGGGTTGTAAATATATATTCTCTCAAGTGAACAGCTGGTCCAAAATGATGTCGATCAATCTACTATGTTTTAAAATGCTATATTGTATGTTGCAGATTATAGGTTTCTCGATAGCAACCAGGTAGCATAGCGAAAAAATAATAAAGCAGCAGCACCAGCAGACAAGCGCGCTACTCTTAGGAGTTACATAGTGTGTGTGTATGGGGGGGGTGGGAGTGCGCAAGTTCGGTACTTGGAACGCACCAGATAAGCCTCAAATAGTGATGACACAAATCAATTACGAATTAAAATGAAATACTGCTATAATTGTCTCGCATTGTAAGGCAAACCATTTTCACAACAGCCCTAAACATCAAGAACATTTGATTTGAAACAAGTACCCCCCAAATGTTCACCAAAGAACAGCCACATTTATTTCACTCCATATACCACAATTATAAAAATTCAACTCGCATACAGCAACGATGAGTGCCGCGAAAATATTTTGTAACTGTTGGACAAAATACAGCAATAAATGCATTAAATAATTTGATCAATGTGTTGCTTGCTTTCGAATAAAATTGTGACCTATTTATTAAACAGTTTTAATCAGAGCACTGCAAATCCAGCTAAAAATGTGCCAAGGCTAATAAACCTGACATCACAACACGAGCCTCAGCTTTAACAGCATAGAAACAACGGTGCTGAAAGCTGTGTATGGTAGAGAAATTTACGCGACCATAATTCTTACGATTATTCGGGAAGCTAAATGCAGTAGTAGTCTTTACCTTTAGTTAATGCAAATGGAAGACACGAACTGAATAATGCTATGAGCTGCAGCACAATAAACATTGAGCAAGGGCGGAGCTTAAAAAGAGCCATCAGCCAATAATCACGAAGGCATCGGTAATGTAAATGCGTGATTGTCATGCTAATTGGTAATTTAGTGGCTAAGATAATAATAACCTATGACTGTTTTCAAAAAAAACTTCGGGACGGCTGTTCCAAAGAATATTATTTTTGTGGTCTATGCAGATTATTCAATGCTTATTCGAAATATATTCTGCGCTTGGAATGTCTATTATTCGATTCTGAGTTTTGAATGAAATAGAAGGGTATGAAATCGGTTATTTGATTGTATCGAATATATGCCCACTTCCATCGTGTAGCTTATGCTGCGCTTATAGTAAAGGTACCGAGAAAGAAAGCACATGACAAGCCCTGGCCCTTATTTTTGTCAGTGTTTAAATATCAGCAAGAGCAATACAAAGCAGATATTTCAAATTGCAATTTTTTCTGAGCTTACACTTTAGACTCCTAGTGCACTTCATACGTAAAAGAAGAAAATTCTGTGTGGAGAAAGTAGGTACTTTCACAACTATATGCTTTTGCAGAAAACATTTGAATTTTCACAGTAACTGTAAGTCGTAACTTCAGGACAATCACTATTTACTTTGTAAGTGTTTACAGACTTCCGAGAACCCGTGATGAAAGTTGAGCCTTACAAAAATCATGGCTTTGGCGTGCGCTGTGGCAGGCTAGCTCCTCGCTTCTAAGTGGCACTATTATCAAGATGATAATATCAAGAGTCTATGTCTCAGTGCTTTCCATTCAGATACCGAAGGGACGCATATACGAACAGTTAAGCATGTTTTCACTTGTGATTGATGGGAGCGTCCTAAAGTGAAATATACTTATATACTTATGACTTATGAAAAAACGTTTTTTCAAATTGTTCATTATAAGTTGACATTCGATTTCTCTGTAATCTTTCTTACTCAGTTCCTGTGGGTTTTCAAAGTATTTCTTCAATAAATAAACAAATAAATAAATAAATAAATAATGAATAAATAGATAAATAAATAAATGGGATTACTTACATGCTTTGGCACCACCGATTAGAATTGTTGGGTAGTTGTCTTTGTCTACCTGCTCGTAACTTTCTGCCTCCGCTGAGCTCTGAAAAAAATGAAACATGGAATCCGACCAAGTAATGAAATTTGAACCATAAATTGTTGTAGAAATTTTCAATTCATAAAATTCAAAAAGTAGGCAACGGATTAAAATGCGTTGTAAGGCATATATTCACCCTTCACACATCATTGCGCCTGGCAGGTGTGTCGGCACTTAGGCTAAGTAGGGTAGAGAAGAAAGTTTTTGTCATAAGGAAGTGTGCGCTATGTCCGACGATGTAACATGAGAATAGGCGCATGTTGGCATAATTAAGCATGCATAGCTATACGTTTTGTAGGCATGATTATTACATTCGTAATAAAGTGGGTAGCCAGCAGTTCAACTATAACTGGCCTTGCTCCGGCTTTACGCTTGTTTTTGAGCCTGTTTAGTCTTCGTCAAAATTTAGAAGCACTGGCGTACCTCGTGTGGTAGAACACTTGATTTTTCGGCAGAAAACCTGCTTTCGCGTCTGGCTCGAGATGTGATTTTTATTCTTTCCTATAAACTCTATTTTTTGGTCAAAAACGCCCTCTCTTCCAGCCCGAGATATTATGCGAAACGAGTTCCTTGATTGATACTCTCGCGTGTAGGAGAGTGTCACGGACTGCCATGTTTGCGACCCGGCGTCACGGCAATTAACGGGCGCCGTACTCCCCGCTGACCGTGGGAAGGGCGGGGCGCATGAAAGAGAGCCGGGAAGTGCAAAATGGGGTGCCTTCTTCGAACGTCGCCGCCGACCTTTGATTCTTTGTACTTACGGCGGCGTCTGCAGGGTCGTGGAAGGCCGCGATGTACCCTGAACAAGGATTAGACTACGGGACGCACCGCTGAGAGCCAAACAGTCTGACTGTTCCCACGGAAAAATTTCTGGTGGCCAAGCCGTAAGACAGCACCCCAACAGGTTGCCACTCTCGCTAGCTGAGGGCCCTCTCTTAATTAAAAAGGGTGGGGTCAATATATTTTTGGGGTGGAGTTTCCATCAATGAAACGCGCATGATTGGACACATGTAGAGGTCTCTTGTCGCCAAGGAAGAGAGCGAGGGGACACGAGGGGGATTTAAGTGCAGGATTTCCCTGCTAGGCTGTCTAGTCGCTGGCCAACACGGTTTAGAAGCAGATCAACAAGTATCTCTTCTAGAAGTTTTTAGTGTGGCTCTGTATCGGCTGGCCACCTAAACTTAGCCGTTCGTCTAGTTGTTGACGCGATATTAACGTCTGCAACGTAGACATCGGGACTTCGCCTCGAGTTAGCTTAACCTGCCCGATGTCACCTGCAAGCAACTAGCCTCCCAGAGCCACCAGCAAGCGCAACTACCGCCGACATCGCAGTCGTGCCAGAACTCTCTTGGGCTTCTCGCACCCGATCGTCGGGGACGCAACGCTTGCCGGTCATCACACACGTATGCCTTCACCTGTTTATATCTTCGAAATTTCTCCTCCGTAGTTCTATTGTTGTTAGTTTGTGTAGTTTGTAATATTTCTTTCTCGTAAGCTGATTTATTGTTTTATTTGTATTTTTTGTTCTATAAAGTGTTGATTTATTTTGTTAGTTGTATTGAAGTGTTGTACTAGATCCCGTGTGCTGCAATATCACTAGAGTAAAGTTGTTTTGTTTTCTCACGTCTCTGATCTCTTCACTGTCTCTGCTTGCGTACGGAATGAACTAACCTGCTGTCATTCCCGTCACCGACTTCGCGCTGGCGACGCTAGAGTGGCAGCTTGTAACAGAGAGTTATCCGATGGGGCTCATTTTCTGTGTTATAACGTAATGAAAGCCGGCATACCAATAAGGAAGATAGAGGACGTAAGACACCAATTGTCGTTTCCTAGCTCTAACTTAATGATTCTCTTAAACTGAAGAATTTAAAGTGAACGTAATATTGCCTTTTTCCGTCAGTGAGATGTGAGCTCTGAACTTTCTAATTACACATTTATTGCTCTGCAATATGAGCTACAACGGAGGGCGTTTCTTTTGTTCACTTCTTTATAGGGCATTTATGTCCACTTAATACCCAGGCCTTGTATGTAGTCAGCGCACCAACGCAGCCCAAGTGAATTAAGAGTGTGGAACACGTCTTGTTAGCCACTTAGCGTCACGAGCCACGTGATTTCCGCGCGAGGTGGCAACCGACCATTAAGGCGTCTACTATTCCGGGACGAACACCCTCGCTATGATGGTCGGAGAAATCTGTAACTGGAACCAGCTTCTATATTGGCGGTAAGAAAGTTGCAATTATAGTAACCTCTTTTTCTGTTAAGCTGTTGAAGGAAACCTTTGCTACATCGAGCCAGTCACAGGCCATGTTTTAAAGCTGAAGTACTTCCTCTGCAGACTTCAGCAACGCGCACCCAAACACCATACGCTGTTGACAGCTTCTTTTTAATGTAAATGTTTCAAAATAAACATGACTTCAATGTGTTCTTTAGAATATTTAAATTATATTGTATACAAGCATTTGCTTAATCATTCGAATCCCATCTCTACTTTCTACTGAATATTTACCGCCTCTATGGTTATCTAGTGATCCTCATCACAATGTTCCATTGCGCAAACAGGTGCGGCTTGTACAGTCTGTTTACACTCAGGGGAAATGTCGTAGCGTGTGGCCTCGCGATGCGGCCATGATGCGGCCAGTGCAATGGTCGCGCTCAGGCAGCAGCTCAAGTGTGCGCAGACGCTTGAGGGGCATTGTGTTGAACTGTTGAGCAGCGTAGTCGGCCACTGTGATGAGCGCTGGCTGCATTGACAGGGAGCCAGCAAAATTTCATCGTTGCTGCGGGAACTGGGCCGATGTTTCTCATCATGTCACAGTACGCTGCACTGCCCTTCAAAATGAGCGCTGTCATCACTGCTGCTGGAAAAATTGGAAGCTTCACGCGTGCATTCTTGCGCCGACGAGTGAGTGCTGCCTTAGAAAATCAATTAAATGTCATTGAAAAGCAGCACCTTCACGTTGTTATCTCAACCTACAGCAACCCTGCACCCATAGTCGTTTGTTTTACTGTGTTTAACCCGCGTAGCTGCAAGGCAGTCGCTGTAGAGTGCCTCATTTTTTTAGCGTGAAATATCGCGCTTGGTACATGCTCATTATTGTGTTCCCCGTCGCAGCGTGTTGCGGTTCACACACAAAAAAATGTATGTGAATGCCCTCAGTATAACTGCGCTTCGAAACAGCAAACCACGTATGCTGTCAGATTTTATCTTTAGAACCACCTTATCGCAAATGAAGACTAACACCCGTATTCACAAATGCTCCTCGACTCCACTTTTAACCTTCACTTGACAGAGTTGAGCACTGCGCTGCTGCTAGACTGAAAATGGCGCTGCGCTGCTGGACAATTGCGCCACATTATCGCTGATGTGCAGCGACTTGCACTATTACCTATCTCGAAGAGCACTATCACGTGCACTATTACCTATCTCGAAGAGCTGCTCTTTTCCGAGGTTGTTGTACATTACTTTCGTTTTCTGCTGATTAACTTTAAGACCCACCTTTCTGCTCTCTTTGTCTAACTCCGTAATCATTAAATGCAATTCGTCCTAGGAGTTATTCAGCAATGCAATGTCATCGGCGAAGCGCAGGTTACTAAGGTACTTTCCATTAACCGTTATCCCTAACTGTTCCCATTCTAGGCTTCTGAAACCTCCTGTAAGCACACGGTAATTAGCATTGGGAGATTGTGTCCCCTGCCTTACACCCTTCTTGATTGGTATTATGTTGCTTTCTTTATGAAGCACTTTGGGTAGCAATTGATCCCTTGTTGATTTTATCCAGGATGTTTTTATATACTTCATCGACACCCCGATTCCGCAGTGTCTGCATGACGGCTGATATTTCTACTGCATCAAACGCCTTCTCGTAGTCTATGAAGGCTATGTATAGTGGTTGGGTTATTTTCTCAGCATTTCTCTATTACCTGATTGATAGTATGAATGTGGTAGATTGTTGAGTAAGCCTGTTTGAAATCCTGCTTGTTCCTTTGGTTGATTGAATTCTAATGTTTTCTTTAATCTTTAGCAATTATCTTTGTAAATAGCTTGTATACTACAGAGAGCAAGCTGATCGGCCTGTAATTCTATAAGTGCTTGTCAACTCTTTTCTTGGTGTATTAGGATGATGTTAGCATTCTTCCAAGACTCTGGTTACTCTTCCCCGTCATACGCCACCTCGTAAACAAGGTGGCTAGTTTTTCTAACAAATCTGTCCTCCATCTTTAAGCAGATCTGATGTTACCTTATCCTCACCAGCAGCTTTGCTTTTTTGCATGCTCTCCAAGCTTTTCTAACTTCTTCTTAATTACTGGTGGGGTGTCATCTGGGTTACTGCTATTTCGTATAGTATTAAGGTCGTGGTTGTCCCGGCTACTGCACAGATCTCTGTAAAACTCCTCCGCTATTTTAACTATCCTATCCATATTGGTAGTTATTTTGCCTTCTTTATCCCTTTGTGCATGCATCCGATTTTTGCCTATACCAAGTTTCCTCTTCACTGCTTTGACGCTTCCTCCTTCCGTTTTTCAGAGCGTGTTTTCATTTCTCTCTCCATGTTATACCTTCTTACATCGCATCCTTACGTCTACTAATCAACTTCGAAAGCTGTGCCAGTTCTAATTTGTCTGTTGTACTTGAGACTTTCATGATTTGACACTTCTAATGAGATTCTTCGTTTCCTGGGAAAGCTTCTGTGGTTCAAATCCCGGTGCCCGCGCAGTTCGCAAACGGATTTTAAAAATCCGCGTGGCGATGGAACTGCATTAAGAGGCCTGGGTTGCAGCCTCCTAGAAACAACCACTAGTAACGCACTCCCTCACCAGAGAAGGATCGGCCACCTGTGCAGTATCTGGCCGCTACCTCCCGCATGCATACGTCATTAACTCACGGCCCTCAGTACTCAGCAGCTGCGAAGCAACTGATCACGGTGGTAGTCAGATCTACAACGCAGCAGAGGTGCTAAGAATCTTAGATCCGGACAGCCGCCATTGGAACCTGAACTTAGCAACGTTTAACGCTAGAACCTTATCTAGTGAGGGAAGTCTAGCTGTACTATTCGAGGAGATAGAGGGTGTTCAATGGGATATAATAGGGCTCAGTGAGGTTAGGAGGACAGATGAGGCCTATACGGTGCTACAGAATGGGCACTCCTTTGCTATCGGGGCTTGGCAGACAGAAGAGAACTGGGAGTGGGGTTCCTAATTCCACAGAAACATAGCTGGCAACATATAGGAAATACTATAGCATTAATGAAAGGGTGGTAGCTGTCGTAATTAAACTGAATAAAAGATACAAGATGAGGTAGTACAGGCTTATGCGCCTACATCCAGCCATGATGACGCTTCAGTTGAAAGCTTCTATGAAGACGTGGAATCGGCATTGAGTAAGGTAAAAACACAGTATACTATAGTGATGGGCGACTTTAATGGAAAGGTAGGAAAGAAGC
>WOVY01004974.1:0-27752 GCA_013436015.1 Rhipicephalus annulatus
CAACAACTTGCTCCTCCACGACTTCAACACTCAGATGGGCTTAGGTTTTCAAGCTCCCATTTATTCCTTTTTCTTCTGTTGTTTTATTGTTGTGTGTTTGTTATAGAACTTGAACGAATGCTTTCCGATAATTTTTGCGTTTATGTTATGAGATACACTTCGTTGAGAAATGTTGCTTCGCTCCAGTTGGTTCATTGGGTAAATTCAATGTAAGATAGCACTCACTCACTACAGTTGAGGAAAACAAACTGGGAAGGCTGCCGGAGCGCCGCCATAGTCCTCTTTGTGGGCTGTTGTTACCATGAGTGACACTCCCCCTCCCCTCCCTCCAAGAAAAAAAAGAAAAAAAAATGTCTGCTGAACTTGAGATGGTCGGATTAGGGCTCCCATGCAACAGCCCAGAAGGGATGGGGTCCTCGATCCTCTCCATTCAAAAAACAATAAAAGAAAAGAAAAGGTTTGTAGACGTTTTAGTGCGACAACGTTAGAACTGTATCTACAAAATAAAAAAGAATCCTGTGTTCGAGTGGGGTTTGGCGGACAAATTCGTTCGCTAATTCTGGAACATCGCCAAATCAAGTATACACACACACACACACACACACGTATATATATATATATATATATAGATATATATATATAGATATTAATATATATATTATATATATATATATATATATATATATATATATATATATATATATATATTGCCACGAGGCCACCCATCTTTTCACCGAGACCTACTAACTTCTCGAGATCCATGGTGTCTCGCAATAAAACCTTGCCACGTGCACAAAAATATCTGCCTAAAAACGGTCTATCGGAACACTCTCTGCTCACTCGCTAACGAGAACAATGAGCAACACACAGAAATCGGACCGATAGCACTATCAACGACTCGAGGCTCTTTCTCACTACTTTGGACACACCGTGCACCATATATATGGTGCACGGTGGTTATATATGGTTATATATATATATATATATATATATATAATATATATATATATAACATTATTTGACACTTTACAATAAACTATTGCTATATGCTAAGGCAAGGCCTTTGCTCAGCAGGAGGAAGAGTCGGGAATGATCCGAGATTCGTTAAACTGTACGAATTTGTCCGCCAAACCCACTCGAACACAGGATTCTTTTTTATTTTGTAGATACAGTTCTAACGTTGTCGCACTAAACGTCTACAAACCTTTTCTTTTCTTTTATTGTTTTTTGAATGGAGAGGATCGAGGACCCCGTCCCTTCTGGGCTGTTGCATGGGAGCCCTAAATCCGACATCTCAAGTTCAGCAGACATTTTTTTTTTCCTTTTTTTTCTTGGAGGGGGGGGGGGGGGGAGTGTCACTCATGGTAACAACAGCCCACAAAGAGGACTATGGCGGCGCTCCGGCAGCCTTCAGTGGAAAAGTCTATACTTCTTACGACGTTAGCTTTCGTTTGACGAAGCCGCACGCCACCTACCGGCATTGAGCATTGGACTCGGTAGTCGACCTTTTACGTACCGTATGAAGCGTGCGGCGATGTTTCGTTCATGATTTCATGGCAGTAACCGTCTCCTTCCAAGCTTGTGCATCGGCCTTAGTGGCGGAATCCAGGGGAAGGGGGGGGGGGGAACAGGGGCGATCGCCTTCCTTCCCTAAATTTCTGTCAGCGCTCCTCCCCCTCAATTCAATGCTCGCAGTCCACCTCCTATCACCAATTAGGACAAATGAGTGGAACCCCTGTGAGCACATAGTACAGTGTTGGCACAACGAAGAGGTTTTTCTGCTAGTAAAAAGAAAAATTCATTACCACGCCCCCCCCCCCCCCCCCCCTCCTGTGTTACTTAATGTGACCTCCCATCTCAAATAAGTGGCTAGATCCGCCCGTGCTCACACGGTAACTTCCTTCGTTTACCGCGTCTTTACATATCATGAATTCACTTGTTATGGAAACCTCGCCCGGAAACGGTTCCATTTTTGTCCGGGTGACATTAGAGGAGGCTTCATGTCAGAACCCCCTAGCAGATTTTCACATACGCAGGATTAGATTGGTGGCATTAACGATGACCTGATATTTTTTATTCGTTGCCTCGTTAATATTTGAGCCCTTGAAGAGCCATAAAATTACTTCCTCTAGTTGAAGAGTTTCCGGGTTTTACAACATAATTCGAACTTCCCCATCAATTGTTAGAACTAGTTTCAATTACATATGATTTATGTTTCAGGTCTCCTTGGACGCTGTCAAAGACGTCTACGCAATGGATGGGAGCATCGTGACACTTCGCGTGATGCATGGCATACGGGAGGCCCACCTCAATCCGAACAACTTTGAGAAGATGCGCGTCCCCTACGCCTACCAATTGTTCGGTCCACAAGTGACCCGTGGTCTGCGGTTCTACCAACAAGATGTCGAACCGTCGAGACGCAGCTGCATACAGGCGACTTTGCGGTTCTTTGAGTAAGTGTGTCCGACATCCTAATTGTGTTGGTATTAACAGCAAAGCTTACGATATGTTTGAAGAGGGAAGTAGAAGGACATATATGTTTGCACAGCTGGGCACTTGAGCATGCAATATACACTAGAGCGAGTGTACCGTGCTGAGTGTGTGTATATATCAGAGTCACCTGAAACGGCAAGCCTAGGAACTGTCGTCAACGGACACCTCATTACTACGGCGTTTTGTTCTCCTTGTGATATATTGCAGGACACTTCGAACATGCTGCAAGGGAAGCCTGTGGCATGTTCCGAAACCACATAAAAACGCTCTTATAGGTTATTCGAACATCTTACTAGAATGTTAAGCTCACAGGGATAAAACAAATTTTCTCTACGCAGATTATAACATGTGGCATTTACTGCGTTTCTTGTCGCCCAAACCCCCAGCGTTTCTTTCAAACTTAGTAGTAAATTTCGCAACGTTACCTGTGCTAAGTTGTACTCAGTGTACATCTGTCCGTAAACCAAACAGCATAATTATATCATACTATTAATTTGGCGACACCTTCATGCACCTGAAATAGTGAGGCACGAATCCCCACGATGGCATGCAGTGTGATGTGCATTGCGCGGTCTTGGTAAAATTATCTTGCACACGTACAAATACATAAAACGGCGTGCAGAGAGTAACGTTCTTCTTATTTTCTTTTATTTTATGCAGGATGATAAACAGCATCATCAACATCATGTCCTCTCGGTACGCGAGAGTAGCGCTGCGGTTGAACTCAAGTGCGGTCGACTGCCTCTACACCTTTCTTGCGTACTTGACTGAATGGGAGTCGCACGTAAAAGGCACGCGGGGGCTTCCTTAGTCAGTCCACAGCAGCAGGGTTTCGAGTAACCATCAAAAGCACCTTGCTATTGCTGGAATACCTGACGACGGAAGTAGGCTATGCCTACCTGATGACAGCCCGGCTCAACCAAGACCCCCTGGAGAACACTTTGGTATAGTGCGGCAGTGCAGCGGGAATAATGATCATCCTACGCCGCAGCAGTTCCTCGACACAATGGCATGCATCAGCTTTTGCAACCTTGTGCGCTCGCCGGACAAGGGCAATGTGACTCCTGGCACACTTGACTCTCTTTTGTCCCCTATACTGTGCTCGCCTCCGTCACCGCCACCGCAGACCTCCGGCTTCACTCATGCACTAGATGAAATTCACTTTGAAAGCAATGAAAACGACATGTTGGATGATGTGGTGACACATGAGAGTGACCATGAGGCATACGTGTCTGTCAGAAGTGACCGCAGACTGGTCCACTACATAAGCGGGTATGTTGCAAGGAAATGCATCGTGCCGTTGCACTGTTCTGCTTGCGAAAAACGACTTGTTGACTTCACGAGAATCTGAAAGTGCTATCGCACAGTTCACACAACAGTGTGATTACGGGGGCCTTTTGTACCCATCTTCGACCTTGTCCAACTTTATTGGTTTTCTCGAAGACACTTTCACTGAATGTTTTAGCACTCGCCGCGTGCACCATGACAGCATCATGGATGTGATAGAGCTTCTGAAGGTGAAAAAAGCAAAACTAATTGGATGCGAGGAGCACCGTGAACATGTCACGGCACGAGTGGTAGGTTTTTATGTGCTGACAAGACTGAGATTCTTTGTCAAAGCCTTGAATCGTGCACAGCCATCTAGGCGGAAGTCTGCACAACAAAGAAAAACAGAGCAGGTGCTCGTAAGGAGCCAGGGTTGTTTATAAATGAAGAAGTGGCCATCAAAACAAATTCATTGAAAGTTCGGTTTCGATGTGCATTGGGAGTACTCGTGCAGTGCTACGTAGCTGACATATCAGCGATCAGAAGATGACAACGAAAGAATGGACTGACTTGCCCGCCGTGCTTGCTGTGCTCTGTGTGGTTCGGTGTTATTACACTCGCGAATAGTCATTTTACGTGACATATTTGTGGTGGAGCTGCTGGCTCTTCCCTGTACCCATCACGAAGCTCCACTTCGGACGTATCATCACGGGTCCAACCATGTCACAGGTTCAAGGAACATCGTCTTCACCACCCGCCTCTTCTGTGACTCCTACCTACGTTGTCGTATACCTCCTGCTCGTGATCCTGGCATATTTCCAGGATATATAGATCGCTTTGACGTTAGATATATATGGGGGGTTTAACGTCCCAAAACCACGATATGATTATGAGAGACGCCGTAGTGGAGGGCTCCGGAAATTTCGACCACCTGGGGTCCTTTAACGTGCACCCAAATCTTAGCACACGGGCCTACATCATTTCAGACCGCATGGGAAATGCAGCCGCAGCAGCCGGGATTCGATCTCGCGACCTGTGGGTCAGCAGCCGAGTACTTTAGCTACTGGACCACCATGGCGGGGCACGCTTTGACGTTGACAAGTGCCTTAACGTGTACGAACAGATCAGCGCCGGCTATAGGTGGGCCCGACACTCATGCTCGCCAACGTGTTTCTTTACCTTGATGGCCCACTGCAGATGTGGTTCCTGTAGGTTATTCGAACACGTTACTGAAATGTCAAGCTCACAAGGCTAAACCAAATTTCCTCTACGTAGAATATATAGTGTGACATTTACTGCGTTTGTTGTGGTTCGAGACGCACGAAGTCGACATTGCCAGCTGGGACACTTTCAAGGAGACGATCCGTGACCTTTTCGGCGACACTGCTGCACGGCAGACGACTGCACTAAATCAGTCGGCTACTCGGGTATAGGCGTCTACCGAATCGGTAGACGTCTCACGGTTACCCAGTTCTGACGAAGCCATTTTCGAAGTATGATTGGATCAGACCTTTCGCCTGATCAGGCCGATGCTCTCTGTCAGGTTTCGGACTCGATCACGGTGACATTTTTGGTATCCGTGGTCATCCCTTGGGCCAGACTAATATTGTCAAGCACCTAATTAACAATGGTGACTCTGCGCTTATCCACTGTCGGCCTTGCCGCGTGTCCGCATCAGAACGAGCAGTGATTCAAAAGGAAGTGGCCAAAATGCCAACGAAAGACACCATCGAGCCATCGTCGAGCCCTTGGGCCTTCCCAGTGGTCTTGGTAAAGAAGAAAAGCGGCTCCTGGCGTTTCTGCGCTAGTTATCGGCACCTCAAAAAAATTACGAAAAAAAAAACGTGTACCCTCTTCTCCGTATTGACGACGCACTTGACTGTCTGCATGGCGCCACCTTCTTTTCATCTCCCGACCTCCGATCTGGCTACTGGCAAATTGCTGTAGACGAAATGGATCGTGAGACAACTGCATTCGTTACCCCCTGACGGCATTTACCAATTCAAGGTCATGCCGTTTGGCCTCTGCAATGCCCCGGCAACCTTCGAGAGAATGACAGATACGCTACTTCAAGGATTTAAATGGGCGACGTGCTTGTGCTACTTGGATGACGTGATAACTTCTCACCCACCTTCGCCACACACCTTGAACGCCTTTCTACCATTCTATAATATTCCGCTCTGTCCATGATGTTCTCAGTTTCGTGGGCCTCTGCTCCTACTTTCGGCGGTTCGTGAAAACTTTGCGGCACTCGCACGGCCACTTACCGACCTTCTCAAACAAGATGCCCCATTTCATTGGGGCCCTCTTCAAACTGACGCCTTCTCTCAACTAATTACCACTCTCACGACAACCCTATTCTTGCGCATTTCGACCCCGATGCTCCTACAGAAGCGCGCACAGACACGTGTAGTCACGGCATTGGTGCAGTTTTGGCGCAAACTCAGCGGGGCAACGACCGTGCAATTGCGTATGCAAGTCGTCTCCTTTCGAAATCTCAACGCAAATACAGAGAAATTTCATTCATTGTTTGCTGTACACCTATGACTTCTTCGCCAGTTGAACACAACTTATGCGGATACGCGTTCAACGAATGATTTTGTACTATGTGCTAGCGTGTTTTTTATGTACGTCACTAACAAGACAAAACAAACCACGACCACTTGCTTGCCTTCGGCATAGCACGCTATACTTAGGATTAGGAGACCTCACATTTAAGCCTGACTGCGAAAACTCCCGTAGCTACCATGCAACCGCGGATCATTTCATGTCTACATTTTTGGCATCACGTCTGAATAGAACCAACGCACTTTCAACAAAACAAAACAACAACGACGACGACGACAATGGTTTTGCGTGATAAAACTATATACCGCGTGAGGCTCGCCGTATTCAGTGTAGCACTCTCCCAATTACGACCACCTGTGGTTCTTAGCGCCTACATCTAAGAACGCAGGCCTCTATCATTTCCACGCCATCGAAATGCAACTGTCGAGATCGGGATGCGATCCTTATCTGCGGGTCAGCAGCCTCGTGCACATCAATCACCACTGTGCCATTGACATCAAAACCGATTCCTTTACAACTGTAATGGGCAGGCCTGGTTGGTACACTACTGGAATGGTCATGACGTATCTGTCATTCTTACCTTGTGTCACGCGTCTTAAGCACTGTTCCGTGCCACCCCATCCCTACAATAAACGCTAGTGACCATCGGCCGTATGCACAAAGTGTGCACCACTAAATATGCTTTCAAAAGACAAAATGTATACGTTGACAAAAAATAGTTGTACAAGAAAAGTACATTTGTATTTCAATACTACTTCATCAAAAGCACAGGCAACCGGCGCGCTTTAGTTTTGCCGTTTAGCTGCCGCTGAGAGAGTTGAAAACGATGCAGGCGCCAATGACGCAAAAGCTAAATACAACAAAAAGCGCGCCGATCACATATAGATGCGCCCCGCAAAACACAAGCATTGGTTTGCATCATTTATTTTCGCTGAGGGCGGCCATAATTATAAGATATATGTTCGCAATATCAGTTGTACAGGAATACTACATATGTATCCAAAATATCAACACGTTCACCTCTTTCCGCACACCTCGTGATCGCTTTACTCGAGCAGACAGAACATCGCTGCTTTACCAGTATTCAAACCTTCGCGACTTCCCGCCGACTGAAAATCGTTTACTTTCAGTTTTTCTTTTTCTTTTTTTAAGCGAGCCAGTGGGCGGCGACCGCAGGCGAGTGAAAGCACACCGTCTCTCTTTTATTCGCTAAAATCTCGCAAGCTATGCTTTTAAGTTTTCGTTGAATCCCGTGCGGTGGCGCTGCAAATAAATGCGCTTGCTGTCAAGTTTTTTTCTCCTTTACTTCATATCTCGCGTAATGTTTTGTAGCAATATGTAGAAACTGAAGGCATATTTAAAAAAAAAGCCAAACAATACAGTTGTACACGTGAAATTAAAAAAAAAATCTATGGTCACAGCGGTGATTCGAACCTGGGTCTTTTTAGTGGTATGCGAGCATTCTACCCCTCGACCACTTCGGCGGAGCTGCGCACGGCTCTTAAAACGACGACAGGTCACAGACTACCGATCGCAGCGCCACTAGCGGATTTGACCCCGTTTGGGCTTCACTTTTAATGCATTGGTGCTGCGGCCGGTCCGGGCACTCCCCTTGTTCTAGTACACTCTACCGCGAGCGTCTCCTGATGCTGATGCTGATGCTGATGACCTGTGATGGATGGCGCTTACCCACAAAGGGGGATGGGCCAAGAACCGGGCGGCAGGATACTTAAATGAAACTAAACTAAAATGAAGCCAATCTGAAAAAGTAGCGTAAAATAATACTACCAGAAAAACAAAAATGTGTGCTGAGCAAGCGGGCAAACCATCTTTTGTTTTCGAAAGACATTACTATGAATTTTAAACTAAAGATCTGAAAAGGTAGTGGTTCACTAGCATGGTAATCTTTTAGTTGCGTTGATGTAGTCAAACACAGCGGAGCATACATCCCTGTGGCAGTAACCAAATGAAGCTCCGCCAAGTGATAAAATTACTGGTAAATTTACTTGTATTCCTAGCTTTTGTAATGGGGCTACTAAAAATCTTTTTCTCTGATAAGAATAACGATGACAGAATAAAAAGAAATGTTCAATTGTTTCAATTTCGTTGCACCAAATGCATAGCGGTGACGCCTTGAGCTGAGCTTTATTAAGGTAATAATTTAGTTGTGGAACTGAACAGCGCAATCTGGTATAAGTGACCTCTAACTGGCGAGATAAACACCACTGTTTATTCCAGCAATAGCTCAAATGCTCGAAATCTTTGAAGTTATCCAAATTACCTTTTCTCCATTGCAGGCAAGCATTTCGGAACCTTAGCGCGGTTACGTAAGCCGTATCTGGCAAAACTGGAATGGTGGGCCCACCCAGGGATACTGCTGCTAAAGAGTCCGCCATTTCGTTCAAATATAATCCGCGGTGGCCTGGTACCCATAGCAAATGCAGTTTTTTTTACGTTTTTCGGTACTAAATGCCGAAACGTATTCATCAGCTCTGAATTTACTGCCGCAGAAAGTGCATTACAAACTGATAACGAATCTGTAATGATCACTGCTAATGATTCGCTTGAGGGTAATTTGCGTAGGGCAAGAACAATGGCCAATAATTCTGCCATGAATACCGGGGTATAATCTGGGAGTCGAATCGAAAAGGACCAGTCCAAAGAAGGAGAGAAGATGCCAACCCCAGCCTTTTCTTTTGACACAGATGCATCAGTCGCTATGATATTGCTTATCTCTAGGTGGGCTAGATAATCTGCTAACTGGTCATTTAAATACCTATATGCCAATTGTTTCGCGTTATGAGGAAATATATCATCGAATTTTATGCTAAGCATTGACTTTAGATTGTGTATTGGACGAATATGTCTAATTTTTACATTCAGTTGCTTTAGTAGCGCTTGTGCAAATACTATTTGCGGGGTGTGTAGTCGCGACCAATGGGTTTCGAAAAATAAAGTCGGTTCTTGAATGAAAGCGTAAAATGAGAGTCTTTGGTGTGAACTGTATATCTTTAAGAATGCTTGCACAGTAAGAATTTTAAACCTATTTAGCAGAGAAGGTAGGCGAGCTTCCATATACAACACGTTGTTTGCAACAAACTTTGGTAGACCCAGACACAAACGCAACGCTTCTCTTTCCAGCAGTATTAGGGGTCTCACTTTATAGGCTGCGCTGCCAGAAAATAATACGCATCCGAATTCCATGATGGGCCGCACATAAAGTTTATATATCATTATTAGCACACCTCTTCTTAAACCCGCTTTACGGTTTGCAAGCTTCCGTAGCCACCCCATGGCCCGTGTTGCCTTGGAGTACACATCATCAATGTGACTTCTCCAATTTAATGTGTCATTATATATGATGCCCAAATATTTAAGGGAATTCGCCTGCGGAATGAGCTCATTACTGTACATTAACGAGATGTTGATAGGCTGCAGAAAAGAGAATGCAAAGAGCACACTTTTCTTTACGTTCAGGGTCATATGAATATTTTTAAGCCATCTTTCTATCATATTGAGATAATTTTGTAGACTCTGGTATACTAATTGAAGGTCGGTATTACTTGCGAAGAAAGCAATATCGTCCGCGTACACATATAACTGAATATCCTTAGCTGATGGAATGGAGCTTAAGAAAATGTTAAATAAAACTGGCGACAGGACGGCCCCCTGTGGGACGCCACGTGTCTGCTTATATCTATTCGATGAGTACCCATCTTTAAAGCAGTAATATTCTCTCCCTCTTAAAAACTCCGACACCCACGCAGTGATGTAGTTGGGAAAGTGGTGATATTCCATCTGTTTTAATAAAATTGAATGCTCAACCCTATCGTACGCTTTAGCCAAATCTAAAGTAACTAAAGCACAGTATTGGCGCCGACGCCGAGCCAGTTGTATTCGGCTCTCTAAATCAACATGCGCACACCATATTGAGCAACCGGATCTAAAACCAATTTGACTGGGCTTTAATATTGCGTTATTATTAATATAATCATTATCCGGGCATTCAAAACTCTTTCAATTAGCTTAACCAGATTTGACGTGATTGATATCGGCCTTACATTGTCCAAGGCGAATCCTTTTTCCTGCTTTTTAAGAAGTGGAATCACTTTAGACAGCTTCCATTCCGCAGGTATCCAAGCTTTTGTCAAAGAAAAATTCACCAGATTAAGTACTTCAGTTGGACAAATCTCGAATATTACTTTTATCATTGAATTTGTTATCCCGTCTGGTCCTGGTGCCGAAGGAGATAAGTGCCTTATTATCTCTGCCAGCTCATCTAAAGTAACCTCCTCAAAATCCTCGCCTGCCATTGGGTTCACAATGTGCAGTGGTAGAGTTGACATAAATCTATCTTGGAGCCCTTTCGCAATATTTTCTACTAAATCAGAGAGCTCACGGGGGGAAGAACAGAAGAGTCAATATTTTCAGCGGGTGGTAACATCTTTTGAGATCTTAAAAATACTGAAGAGCGCTTTTTGTTTTTAGCCCTAGAAAGATACTCATGTCGTTTCATATTATAACCATCTTTTGCTGTAACTTACTGTGCGTTTGAAGTCTGCTGCTGCGAATTTATATCACACCAATTTTTTGGACCTTGGTATTGACCAGCAGTTGTTTCCATGCAGCTTTCCGTTTCTATAGCTCTCGTGCACTCTTCAGTCCACCATGGACTAACAAGAACCTCTTGTGGCCGAGTCTAATTAAACGTTGCGTCTTTTACTGATCTTTTTAACACTGCACACAGACTCATAGCCCTAATGTCACCTTGTATGTTCCTTGCGGTGATCAAAAGTAGCCCTCAAGTCTTTTTCTAATTTTCTATAGTTGAGGACTGAGCGGGCCTTTTCGGCGACATGTATTCTTGGAAAGTTCAGTACAAAACTAATAGGCAAGTGGTCACTGTTAGTAGCACAGTCTAAAGTTTGCCACGAAGATATATTTAGAGCGTCTCCTCTTCTTTTTTTAAAGGGCGCGCTGCAATGCCCCTTCATTCTTCTCATCTTCTAAATGCTGTGGTGCTGTCGTCTGCTAGGCTCGCATTTTTAAGGTACTACATCACATCACCCCCCACTTAGAAAGTTCTTCCGGTAGAAGAACTTGAGGGCACTGGGACCCGTTGGTTCGCAGACGGAAACACACACGTAACCACCGCTGCACACTATAGCAGTTCCGAGCCCCGCACCACTCGGCACATTCGGTCACAAAAGTACACACCAGAAAAAAAAAAAGACACAAGTAACAGAACTAAATGCGTCATGATACTTGTACCGCGCTGTAAGGTTCACATCATAAGCTATTAATACCATTGAGCATCGACTCTTCCTACAGACGTTGCTCACGGAGTTGGCAAACGGCTCATGTAATCTGCGCCTATGTTGTCTCTGCCTTTAATATACTCGACCGAAAAGTCGTACTCCATAAGAATGAGGCTCCACCGTAACACGCGGCTGTTCACATGCTTGGCTGACGTGACGTACACAAGCGGTTTGTGGTCACTCTGTAGAATGAATGTGCGTCCGAATAAGACGACATGAAGTTTCCGGACCGACCACGTAAAAGGCAGGGCCGCTCGCACCACTGTAGAGTAAGCAGCTTCGCATGGTTGCAGTATACGGCTTGCGTATGAGACTGGGTGCAGTATTCCTTTCGTTGGAATGGAACGCCTGGTAGCTCGTCACTTTCGGTGTCATCCGCCCGGCAAACAGCTGATGCTTCATGTGGTGGTGCAACCGGCCGTTCCTCATACTTCTTCAGTAGGTTTATATGGAATAGCGTGCTTCTGGTACCGAGGTCAATTAAATAGTCGACATCGTTTCTCTTCTCAAGGACATTAAAGGGTCCCTTCCACGTCAGAACCAATTTGTTGGTATCCGATGGAAGCAGAAGCAGAACTTTGTCTCCAGGGGATAATTGACGTGGTCTGGCCTTTTGGTCATAATGTTTCTTTTGTACTAGCTTCGCTTTCTGAAGCTCCTCCTTTGCTAGACGGCAGGTGTCTTCAAGACGATTCCGCAGTTCGACTACGTACCCGTAGGATGTTTTTAAATCATCATCAAGATGATCAGCGGTCCATATTTCTTTCAATATCGCCAGGGGACCTCTGACGTAACGGCCGTAGAGCAAGTCGAACGGGGAGAAGCCTAAGCTCGACTGGGGAACTTCGCAATAAGCGAAGAGTAAGGGCGCCAGGTACCGGTCCCATTTCTTCGGACACTCCTGACACATTCTTCTTATCATTTGTTTCAGGGTACCGTTGAACCTCTCTACAAGGCCATTAGCCATGGGATGATATGGGGTTGTTGGCAATTGTTTGAAGGAGAGAAGTCGGCTTAGCTCCTTCATTAGGCATGACGAGAATGACGTGCCTCTGTCACTGATTATCTCTCCGTGGGACACCTACAACGAGAAAACATCTCCAGAAGTGCCTCAGCGACTTTCTCCGTCTCAATGCTCGGCAGTGCTACAGCATCGGGATAACGCGTTGCCATGGTCCACCATTGTCAGTACGTACTTGTTTTCCGCCCTCTGACATCGGTGATAATGGACCCACAATATCAATGGCTACTCTCTTGAAAGGGGTGTCAATTATAGGAGTGTTGCGCGAGGTTACACGACCCACCAAATGCTTGGGAATAGTTCTTTGACATATATCACACGATTTAACAAATCGTGTGATGTCTGACTGAACCCTGGGCAGTAGGAACTCTTCGAGTACCCGGTCGGTAGTTCGTTTAATTCCCTGGATGGCCCGAAAGGATGCCTTCGTTGGGCCATTTTTCATAACAAATTGTCGGAGGCACTTGGTACCACCAAGCTGAGTCACCTGCCTCTTAGAGTGAAGGGTGGTACTTGCGATAGAGGATACCATTCTTCGTGAAGAACAATATTTTAGCAAACCTGGTCTTGACCTCTTTGTTGACGGCTTCGAAGCATTTTCGCAGGCTGCTGTCTTCCCTCCTGTTTGGTTTTTAAAGTCCTGTGGGCTGATGTCTAAGGGGTTTATAACTGGAGCCGGAAGTAGATGTGGATTTCCTGCCTTTCGGTTTACTGCAGCAACTTTTGTCTTGCAACGTGTTTTCCTTGCAGCCGATGTTGAAGTCTTTGCATACAAGGGTCCGTGTGCAGAAACCGAATTTTTTCGCGCCAGAGTACTCTTCTGCAGTGTTCTGGGTGTAAAGACGGCTCTTCCAATCGTTATCAGGATTGGAGCATCTCGAACGCCTTCCACATTTCCCAAGACAACATCTCATAAGGAGTATCCATACAAAGGGCTCGAGTTTTGCCAGTTAAGAACGGTGAAAAAAATTTCCACGGTGTGCTTCAGGCATGTCCCTTTCATACAACTGTCCGTCCAGGGAAGGTAATCGAGGAAATCTTTCCAGTCAGCTTTGCTATCCGCCACAAGAGACCTTTTGACAATGATTGAATCGCATCCTGTATCTCGCAGTACTGTGGGCGGATCATCCTTTCGGTACACCTTCGCCGTGGCATCATTTTTTCCTTCAGCTTGGCGGGTTGCGTTTCTGCGCACTCCGGACTATCAGGAACCCAAAGCGAAGCCTGCGACTCTAAATTAATGTCTTGGGCTCCATCTCTTTGTTGAAAAGAGACTAGGCCCTTCTCAACGCTAGTTGCCCCCTTTTGGAGCAGTCAGCTGTTTATGCCCAGTGCGGCGGCCTTTCCCAAAAAAGGGTGGCTTGTACCTGGGCCCTTTGTGTTGGTCCAGTAATCAGATGCTCGTGACCCTTTTTGTTGCAAAGGAAACACTGCGCTCTCTTTGTCATCTTGCCACTCAGACGTTCGAGTTTGACCTGGAGGCTTGCTCAGGATATCGCCTTTACATTGCCAAGGTTAATCAACCCCTGGGCCTCCAATAGTGGTCTGTAGCCTCCGCAAGTTTTTCAAGGCTTCACAGTGTTCTTTCTTAATAAAACACAGCGAGTTTTCTCATGGCATTGCGCGAGAAACTGCTCCGAGACAATTTTGTCTCGCAGAGCATCGTAGGTCCGGTCTGTCTTGGCCCATTTCTTGCCAATGGTCAAAATAACCTATAGACGCCCGGCAAACTGCGTGCACGTTTCAGAATTATCTGGTTTGGCCTGATCGAAACTTTGTCCCGATAGCCTTCTTCTGTGAACCTTAAAGCGTTTGTAGTAGCGTTTTCTTCAACGTTACGTAGTCCATGGCATGTTATGGTGCCATCCTACCAACTACACTCAAGGCCTCTCCGGTCAAGCAAAGGCTTAGTGATAGGGCCCATTTGTCTTGCGGCCAGTCTTGACTAGTAGCGACGCGCTCAAATCGCTGTATATATGCGTCCAGCTCATCGCGTTTCCTCGTTAAAGGCTGGGATGAGTTTATGTGGACTTCGGTAGCTCTGCGTGGTGCCTACGGGCGCATCCTCGGTAAGCTGCCCAGTAGTTGTGCTACCCTGCTGTCGTACCTAACTGATGCAACCTTAACTTGAGCTCAAGAACTTTCTTTCTCTGCTTGTAATGCTAGCGACTGGCCTCTGCCTCGGCTTCTTTCGCGGCATTTCGTTCAGCCATACGAGCGTCACGTGCCTCTTTTTCGCGTGCGCGTTCTTGGTCCATCCATTCTTTTAGTGCTGATTCACTTAACCCCAATTCCTTTCCGATCGCCGTCAGCTTATCTGCCTCCATCATCGACCGTCACACACGCATATGCGATGTGATACTCGCCTTAGATGTAACAAGAGTATCTGTCGCGGGACGCCAGATATGTCGTGGTTTAAGTTCGTCACGTCGCAAGGCGTGTGACGCGAGGAAGATGGAGACAGTTAGGAAACACAAAAGGGGGTTATAATTGGACGAAGAACAAAAAAAAAAACTATTGCGCGTACAGTACTGTAAGTCGTACACCGCGTGGTTCACACACAAAAGAAAGAGTACCAGTCTCACAGTCTGTGCCGTAAGCCCGGTGCCTTGGAGTGGGACCCGTTGCGTGCTCGGATGCAGTCGTCGCTTGGGTGCCATGGTCAGCATACCACTGTCTATATCACCAGGTCTAGGCGTAGCCGCACACTGTCAGCGACGTCGGCTCGGTAGACGTGGTCAGCAGCTCCGGTCTTTCGAGGGCGCTCGCCGTACCGGAGATGTCCACAGGACCACTCACCGAGAAACTCGTGCTGGCCACAGCCGCCACGCCGTGACCCGAGGACGTCAAATGGCTCGAGGACAGGAAACCCGGGCTTTCGAACCTCGCGCGTAGTTGCGGGTTCGCCCTAGGCTCCCTTGCGTCGGTCTTGCCGGCGTCGAACAGCTTCGTTTTCCGCGAGGCGTCTCCTCTTCTTTATTTTTAAAGGGCGCGCTGCAATGCCCCTTCATTCTTGCTCATCTTCTGAATGATTGGTGCTGTCGTCTGCTAGGCTCGCATTTTAATGGTACTACATCACATTCCCACAAACAATAGATGATTGGAACAAACTAACCGAAGCAATTCCTCAACGCCCTTGGACTATTTGTGTAAAATACTCTCTTCCATGACTTCCTTGAATTGTATTATCACCTTGTTTGTTCAGCTTTTACTTTTTTTAAAGTCATAACCCCTCTGTCTTATAGCAAAGAAATTGTGTTGAAAAAACGCTTTGCAACGTTGTTTCATTCTGTTATTTAGTGGGTTTCTTGTATGCTCACCCTGCTTGGACTTTTTGTCCGCAGTATTCTATAAATATAATAAATAAATAAATAAAATAAATAAAAATCTTCCCCTGCGTCTGTTCATGCGTCCATACGTCCGTGCAGCCATCCGTGCGTCCGTCCATGCATCTGCTGTGAGTCCGTTTGTCCATTCTAGTCAATATTCCAAGTACCACCATCTCGCATCTTTCATCATATATTCTGCATATAGAAGCACCGCAATCCAGCGGACCATTCCAAGGACTAAACTAGAAGGGGCACACGCACACTTTCTAACGGCTTGCGCTTCGTGTCTACTTCCCACCTTTAACCACCTCGAGTTCATGATAAATACTAGTTCACGGTATTCATGGCACATCGGCCCAACGCTCGCACTAAACCTTTTTAAGCCAAGGAGGTTATGCCCAGTGAGTATACGTAGCAACCATTCTTGTCAGATAGTGCCAAGGCTGCTAATGGGGAATGAGAGACAGAAAAATTCGGCTTTTGGTTCAACGCGCACGCTGCGAATTTTTAATGTTCAACAACGCACAGGAGAAATTGCCCACTGGTAACACCTTGCAGGTCAAAGCTTAAGACATGTTACGGTACTACGACGAGGGATGAACGGATGAACGGGTGGCGCTTTAAGGAGCTTGCCCCCTAAAACGCACGAAACGTTCGCTCAAGTATACACAGGACAAGTGCGAAAACCTGTCTCAAGTCCTACGTCCTTGCGTGTCAGCAGCGCACTCACTCGGTAAACGCGACCATGGCAGCGAGCAAAGCACCTTCATCCTGTCCCGAATTAGGAGTCTGATAAGTGTACGCTCAGAAGAAGTTACGCTCCGTGAAGGCGGAGCTCCGCACAGGCGAAGACCTTTAGAGCGTGCCCAACGCCAACCCGTTGCTTCATGTCGCTTCTGATCACACAATATGCGCTAAAGTTTCAGAGCTCTGAGGACCGTCAAACGGTTGTATTTTTATCTAAACAGCTTGCCATTAACATTCTCACCAACGTTCTCTCATTGCACAGTGTTGAGTGCTGCGAATCGAGAGGTTGCTAGTTCGACGCTACACGAAAGAATCTTACCTTCTTGTTTTTTGTTGAATCTGTTTGTATGTATTTTAAACGTCATATTCGTGGCAGAAATGGGTTAGTGGAGCCTTCGTGGACTCCGGCAGAAAACAATTTCGTGTTAAAATCAAGGTAGCTTTGCAGCAATGGCACAAAGCCTGAAGAAAATGCGAAGCTAGCGACCCTTGTTGTTTCTCTTCCTGTTTTTCGTACTTTTTTTCCTTTACATCTCATTCTTTTTTGCACTTGCTTCTATTGTCCATTTATCTAGGTTTTTTTTTCTGTTGTACGCCATATTTGCGGTCGCCTGATGATTATAAGTAATGATTATAATCAAGGCGCTGCAAGAATAAGAAGCCTCTTCGGCATGAATGCACGCTCACACTGATACACAGGAAGTGTCACGCCAGGCGATGATGACAAACATACCCAATATTAGTCGACAGGACCGGCCCCCTACTTTGATACGCACTTTGAATACTGCTATTCTTACATGTGCGCGATGTTAAACCTAATCCAGATGTCTCAATCTTTTCTGCGGTTTCCAACTACGCTCTTCACCTTCTTCTTAGACGTTAAACAACAGAACTCAATTTTGTAATATCAAATTTGATGTCTAGTACTTACCCAAAAAACAAAACACTTCTTTTGTGATGAAAAGCTGCCGATAAAACAAGGACGTTGTTTGGTAGAATATTGGTCAAACAAGCACCTGCCGAACCGTGAGAACACACATCACTGATTGAAACTAAGAGCCGAGGTGCCTTGCCCGAATAGTGTTTGCTGTGGACTCTGCGTCTGTGCTTGCTAATGGATACATTCTTACCAGCCCTAGGATAAAAACATTACTTCCCATTACGTAGAATAGGGATTCCTGCGCTTGCGGAAGCTTATTACTAGGCAACCTGCAGTGAAACACTCGCCGGTGAACCACCTTTGGAGAATCAGGGATCTGTAGTGTATTTTAGGTCAGACTTTTTTCTCAGTAAGAGTCGTCCAGCAATGAATCTATATTACTGATTAAGGTTGCACGGTGGGGCTTGTTGGTTATTCATGTTGTTCAAGGTATAGCGCATCCAGGACGGGACAGAAAGAAGACGCAGAACACATGCACGGCGCTAACTTTCAACAATGCGGTTTAATCCGAGAAACAGCAATACTCATACCCAAACATGGCGCGCCACAACCACGTGCTAGAACCAGAAAATTGTGATGTACTGCAACTCATGCGACATCCAAATAATGCTATTCTTTCAATAATATTGATACCGATGGCTTTCTTATACAGGCGTCTCCAAACTTAGCAATTAATTTCGCTTCTATAATGATCCTTGTCATTTGGTTAGTGTTTCTTCCGATTATGCTGGTGCGATTAAAGAGGGGTTGGCACCCTCATTGTTTTGCAGTGAACTGCAAGAAAACCCTCAGGCTGTGCCTTGGCCACATTATTCTTGTGTTCAGAGCCGCGGAAGCGCGTGCTACGCAGGCAAGGAAAGGATTAGCTGTAATCCCATATATTCACGGTGTTTCAAAAAACCTGAAAAAATAGCGGAACATTGCAACGTACGAGTAGTTTTCTCGGCACCAATCAAGCTAAACAGTCTTTGCCGAAAGACAAATCCGGAGCGCCCAGAGAAAGATCTGTGCGAAAAGAATCACCGTATTAGGTTGGTCGCGTACATCACAGGAGTCATCTACCGGATCCCATTAACATGTGATGCATGCTATGTAGGCCAAACCGGTAGATGCATCAATGATAGGCTGAAAAAACACAAGAATAACGTGGCCGAGGCACAGCCTGAGGTTTTTCTTGCAATTCACTGCAAAGAATGTGGGTGCCATCCCTCTTTAATCGCACCAACATAATCGAAAGAAGCACTGACCAAATGAAAGGCTCATTATAGAAGCTGGAATTCATTGATAAGTTTGCGGACGCCTGTATAAGCAAGTCATCGGTATCATTATCATTGAAAGAATTGCATTATTTGGATGTTGCAACAGTTGCAGTAGATCCCAACTTTCTGGTTCTAGTACGTGGTTGTGACGCGCCATGTTTGGGTATAAGTATTGCTGTTTCTAGTATTTAAACCGCATTGTTGAAAGGTAGCACCGTGTATGTGTTCTGTGTCTTCTCTGTCCCGTCCTGGATGCGCTATACCTCGAACAACATCTATATTACTGGCCGGTAATTTTTATCAGCGTTGGTGATTATAAAGAGACATTCTCACGCTCGCCTTCTGATAGCGCACTTGAGACGTGTTTTTGTAAGCCATTTATTCAACAGGCAAAGGCGACACTGTTTTTATGAAGAATTGTATCGGGCCAGTTGGTAAGGATTCATCTTGCTAGGAAGCGCAGCCACTATTACACAGAACACACAACACCAAGCGCTTAACTTCAAACAAACGCCCCGCCGCGGTGGTCTAGTGGGTAGGGTACTCGGCTGCTGACCTGCAGGTCGCGGGTTTGTATCCCGGCTGCGGCGGCTGCATTTCCGATGGAGGCGGAAATGTTGTAGGCCCGTGTGCTCAGATTTGGGTGCACGTTAAATAACCCCAGGTGGTCAAGATTTCCGGAGCCCTCCACTACGGCGTCTCTCATAATCATATAGTGGTTTTGAGACGTTAAACCCCACAAATCAATCAATCAACTTCAAATAAACGCTTATTGCAAACGTCAGAGTTTATAAAGGGGGTGAAAAGAGAAAAAGAATAATAACAGGTAGACACCAAAAGCACACGTGCCAGTCCCGTGCATTACTTTCCGTTATTGTCTATCCCCCCATCCAAAAACAAAGTTCTTTCCGCGCGAGCGAGGGTAGAGGGTGCACTAACACACTCAAAATCATCGCGTGTCATTTCCGCCGCTTCTACTATCAAACGGGTTAATAAATCTCTGTCCCGATATAACACGCACGTGTTATCGAAATAAGGCACACAACCGCACTCCTTACAATGGATCGCCAAGTGACCATTAGTTCCCTTCTGCACTTTATTGTGGGGCCCTGTTAGCCTCTCAATAATGCATCTTTCAGTTGTTCCCACATAACAAGACCACATGACAAGGGCACTCTGTAAACAACCGAATTGTACACACTCAACATATTTATTGTGATGCTTAATTTTGGCATCAGTTGCTTCTCTTTTGAAACAGGACAGTTTTTGTGACATATCTGGACAGCTTTTTCAGGAGCAGACATGACCACTCGACGCCCACCTTATTGCCAATCTTTTTAAGATTGTGTGCCACACTAGCATATAGGGCCAACAGCTGTTTACGCTGCCTGCTGGGAAGTGTTAATAAGCTGCTATTTTGTTTCTTTAGGTCCCTATGTAGCGATTCAGCGACGCTTATAGCCATTTGTTGCGGGTAACCTGCTGCCTTCAGTCAGAAAACCTGTTGCTCCAGGCTCTTCTTCATGAGGTGAAAACAGGACTTTTCAACGAATTAAAAGCACATTCGTGCAACAGACCTCTTCACTATTTGGTATGGGCAGAAGAGAAAGGTTTGCTCCTGGGCTCATAAAGCCAACAAACGTGGTCATCCTTGAAATTGCAACGAAAGATCTAGGAACCTGAGCGTATCACCATAGGGCACTTCATGTGTTAGTTTCAGAGGCTGACAAAACTGTTTCAAATACTCCCAAGTAACAAAACAGCAACACTTGAAACTCTTTGGCATCACACTTCAAAAAAAACAAATAATCATCCACAAACTTGAAGTTCTTTAAACCTTAGTTCCCGACAACCTCTTATCAATTATTCGATCTAAGTGGGACATAAAAATATCACTAAGGAGGGGTGAAATAGCCGAACCAATACAAATACCCTGTTTTTGGATATATGTGTTCCCATTCCAATTAACGAATGTGGACGTTAAGTACAAAGCCAGTAATCCAGAAAACATCTCACTGACATACCACAAGTGTTCTGAAAGGTCACTGCACCGTGCTCGAGTAGAGTATGCACTGTTCGACTAATTCTAGAAGCATTTCATGAGGTACAAAAATAGTACAAATCTTTCAAATCTATGGACAATGCCTTAACGACAGTTTTGGCATTCGATACAAAAAAAATTCACAATCTGCTGAGAATTCTTGGTGTGAAATGGGGCATTAATTTTGGTCATTAATCATCAATTAATGTCATCAATTAATGTCATCAATTAATGTCATCAATAATGTCTTCAATTAATGTCATCAATTAATGGGTCATTTTTCTAAAATGGTTCATATTGGGTCATTATTACATCGCATTTACACTTCATCGTTAGACGCTGCAGTTATTCTTGATGACTGACGCTCAGCAAAAATAATTCCGGGATACATAAATCGGGCTCCACTTTGGAAGTTAACAATTACAGGCCTGTTTCCTTAACTAGTACTTGCTGTAAATTATTTGAGCACATTATATTTAAGGTCATGATCACTTACTTAGAAAATAACAAACTACTGTATGCCCAGCAGCATGGATTTAGGTCTGGTTTGTCGACCGTCACCCAACTGGCTGAAATACTGATGATTTAATTAGAACGCTTAATTCAAAGGTCAAACCGATGCCATCTTTTTGGATTTTTCTAAGGCCTTTGACGTCGTACCCCATCAAAAACTTAATAACAAAATTATTAGCTATAGGCATTGAGCTGAAGGTTGTAGCATGGATCGCGAGCTACTCGAGTAAACAGAAGACAGTGTGTTACCATAAATGGCTGTCTCTCGAAAGAGTTGGCAGTGCATTCGGGAGTTCCGCAGGGCTTAGTCCTCGGACCTCTTCTTTTTTTGGTTTATAGTAATGATATTTATGTTTGTGTCGAGCCACCGATCCAGATTAAACTATTTGCGGACGAGCGTAGTGTACACATCCATAAATAACCAAGAAGACCAAATTAAACTATTGATACCTTGCGCTCAATTAACGAATGGTGTATAAGGTGGGGACTAAAATAAATCGTTCAAAAACAAATTCCGTTACGTTTACCAACAAAACGTTACCCCTTCATTTCACATATTTCATAGGAAATGCTGCAATCACGAGAGCTGATCGGGTTAAATATCTGGGAGTTACACTTACCAGTAACCTCAGTTGGGAAACGCACGTTTGTAAAATGTGTGCTTCGGGTGCACTGAATGAAATTATCCTTTTGAAAAAAAAAACTGCGTAAAAGCGTATAAAGCAACTCGTTGCGACAAAATTGGAGTATGCCTACATTATTGGAGCCCTTGGCAACAGTATTTGATAAGAAATAGAAGGGTCCAAAATTTAGCTCTGCGCTTATAGATTTCCGCTTACTCCCGACAACATCAGTATAACTAATCTACGTAATAGGGCAAGCCTACAAATACTAGAACAGCGCAGGATAATTCCCAGATTAAAAATTCGTCTACCAACTTGATCACGGGGACTTTTAAATTACTCACGGGAACGATACCTTCAGCAGCCTTCTAAACTTTCAGCTAGGACGAATCCCAACAAAACGTTTAGGCAGCCACCCGCCACATTAATGTCCACAAGTTCGCTCTCTTTCCTCGCGCAATTTCTCATTGGAACGCATTACCTGCGGAAGTAGTGAATGCCTGCCTCGACGGCTTCATTCACTCAACAGATAGAAAAGATTAATTTCACCATATAAGTGATGTATGCAGAAAATAGTGTCATTTGAGTGCAATTCATCCGGCTACAAATGTTGAAATATTCTTAGTTGAGCGCAGTTCTGTTAAACAGCGAGAAATATATTTGACTTTTCCTGTACTTGATAGTTATGTATTCTTTCATTTATGCCCTGTACTCCAGTGTATTACTAGTATTGCTTGAATGTATGTTTGCATCCCCACTCCTGCACGGGCCCGGGTAGAGCCTGCAGTATCTGTAAATAAATAATAATAATAATTTGATGGGAGATTCAGTTTTTTTCTGTAGAAAGAACGCCACAATTTTTCGCCAAGAACCTTGTTCCGAATAATTACACGGAACGGCATTCCATCTTTGTGCATCTTGCAACTAAAAATATGCCCAAGTCCCCCAGTTTATCTGTTTTCATGATCTGTTTAGCCAAATCATGAACAGAAGGCTGTTGCACAAGTTTTTTGCCGTTGTTCTAACAGGTTTGAGTGACACCTTTGGCTTAATATTCAAATACCGACTCAATTGCCACTTGCGCTTTTTGAAGAAAAAGAATCATTCGGGAAAACACAGAACCCGCCTTCTTTGTCAGAAGGCATGACACAAAGTCCCGATTCTTTGAGGTATATGACCACCTTCCTTATGGGCAACACTTGACGCTTGGGCCTGAACTTTTCAAGCACATCAACGCCCTCGGAAATACACTGATCCTTTTACAATCGGGAGCACAACCAGAAAGTTGTCTCACAAGAGACAGGAGCTTAGGCGCTCCAATTCTTGGTTCACACAGCGTACTTGGGACCTCGTCTTAGGCGCTTATGTTGTGTGTTCTGTGTAATAGTGGCTGCGCTTCCTAGCAAGATGACTGTTTTCATGTTTAGTGTCGACAAAAAGGGAATCTTTTGCGTAAAGACTGTTTGCCACAGCATTACCTCACCAACAACAAAATTTACATATAAGTTGTATTACACCGCGTAATGCGAACAAGCTACCTTTGTGAGGGAAAACTCTGTCGTGGCAAACAATAGAGAAAGAAAGAAAGAAAGAAACGCGGCCACGAATCACACATTGCAAAACAGCTTTAATTGCAGAACATGAGTTCATGGCTGAAAAGTGGCACTGAATGGTATCTTTTTGATGAGTCCTAACATAGTGCATGGTTCCATCTATTCATGAAGAATGTATAGATATACGTTATGAACATGGTCAATTCTGCTGCGCAACTAAGTTTGCAAAAACCTACCGAAACACTTCTATGGCACTTTGCTCCTTTTGGAAGACACGAATTATGGACTTAGATGCTAGATAGAAAGTATTATAATGATGAACACCTTCTCCCTCTTTTTGTTTCACGTCTACAAAATCGGTTCAAAAATGTTAAGCCAATAGCATATGAAGACACTTTCTTTCCTACGATTAACGAGGCAGCTAATTTGTTCACGGTAGTTAACAGTGACGTATAACCACAATTAATGCTGATCTCGCAAAATGTGAAGCCGCGGGCAAGGAAACATGCACCACTTGAAGTCCGCGTTTTGAAACAATATACTATGCTGGCTTATCTATAAAGAAATGTTTGAAGGTAGCAGTAGTCTTGCTGAGCAGTGTAGAAATGAAATGATGACGAGTCATTTCTTATCGTGCATAGCCAGTGAGTTTTCCACACTTATAGCATCAAAGCTTGTTAGTTGTTGAGGTTTAAAGTCGCCGCATGATTATCAGAGACGCTGCACTGCAAGACTCCTAAAAGTTTGACCACCTAGGCTTTTTTTTATCGTGCACCTAAATTTAAGCACATGGGCCCCAAGCATTTTCACCCCCATTAAAATTCGAGCATCAAAACTCGAATAAAGCTGTGCAGGAGAAGTAACACGAGTATGTTATTTAGACAAGACAAGTACAGGCTTATTTCAGTTTATATATTGTATAAACCAGGCTCTCATCTTACTTTATTCACTTTGACAATTCTATTGTATAAGTCATCACTTATCTCTTATGACCATCTCGAACCTTATTCAACAATTATCTAAGAACAGTATATTGCGCCCAAAACAACCTTCTCAAATATCGCTGCCGAGAAGCTGTGGCAGAAAAAATGTTGGCCTATTTATAAAATCAAACTGCAGAAGAGGACAACTTGTGCTACCACCTGTTGAGGTAACTGATATTTCATTTTATGTGAATGCTTTTATCATAAACAAAGAACTGCTTAACTTCTGTGCAACATAGGCGCTGTTCAGCGCGTGGAGAAGCTCATAGTTTTTAGAGAACCAGTGTGAGCAGCCAAACAATCTTTGCGTACAAAACACGGATAAAAATTCGTTTCGCTTGGCCGTTTACCACAATGGTGGAAAAATTGTGGCTGTCATGATAAAGAGATGACACGGTCCTGACAAATTGAAAATCAAGCATAAATCAAGAGCAAGAGTTTGCCTAAATGATTGAAAAATGGAGGTCACTACAACTAGAATCCTAAATCCTGTTATTTCATGCACCCAGCCCTATAACGCTTTTCAAAATTTAAGCAGCAAGTTCCTCGTGGCGCAAGCTACTCTGCAAAAAAAAAACAATGGCACGTATATCAGCAGCAGTAAAGCATGTTCCTTTTATACGAGGTAAAAAAAGAAATAAAAACTAAAAGCAGAACATCAGTTGTGCATGGTAGGCACCAAGAATTACCTGATAGACTGAAGCGCTGTTCGTAAAAACAAATCAGCACTTGTATTTGCTGTGTGTTTTTTTTCTTTTTTGGCGTGTGGCAGATTGTCATAACTCGAGCACGTGGCGATTTATTCAATCTAATTAAGTACAGAAGTGATTTGTGCTTGCCTAAGACAGCTCACTTTAAAAAATACGGAAGAACACTGCCAGGACGTGTAATTTTCTTTGAGCTTATATACACACGGAACAAAGACAAGGACATGGGAAGAATAAATTCTGCTGCAAAGAGAATTTTTTTTTACATTTTACCGCGTTTGGTTCTTCCTTAGTTTCATAACTAAGGATAAAGTTTTGGTTTACGAGAATTACATAATGTTCCTGGCGAATCTGCGAAGATGTCGACAGTTAGTGCCGGGAGTAACAGCAGAGTTAATTGGATTTTTTTCACACACAAGCCAATCTTGCGCGGGAAGGAGGCTGGTTTCTTTTAATAGAAAAGAATACGCTTTGTCAAAAAGGCAAGTGTAGTTTTATTATCACTAATTTCACTCTTTTTTGTCTTCATTAGTCGCTTTCTCAACTGCTTTGAGCCGCGAACGATTGTCATGAATTGGTAAGGTAGAAGCTTTGGATAATGCTTGGTTTTAGAGAAGACTAAGATCACAATTATTACTCGTACATTCATTACATTCTTCCGCGCTTCAACCTAATATCTCGTTGGATCCGCTTGAAATTTAGATAACTGCAAGTTGAGTGAACACCTATGCTCTCAGTTAAAAAAAGCCTCAAAATGTCATAGAATGTATGATACTGTCATATCTGATAAGTGACATAAAAGAAATTTTTTATAAAGCGCAGCAGCAGATTAATAAGTATAGAATAGCTCCCAGAGGCATAGTACACCATTTGCTGAAGCACTTGTTGTGTATACGGTTTACCGCTTTTGCATTGTTTATAGGTGGCCTAGCCACGAATACATACTTGTAGTGAGATAAAGAATTGATGAAATCAAGAAAATCGTGTGACGACCTTCTTGTATTTGCGTTACGGCTTGTTTACATGTTCAATTCATAACGAATATCTAATCCTCTCGAGTTTTTTTATGGTTACAGACTGTGCCAAAGATATGCTAGAAGAGCACGTAAGCCAAAGTTCTACCTTGTAGACGAAACTCAAGGATGCGAAAAATAACTGTAGTCGCGACTCCAACTCTGGGCTCGTCACCTATCGGCTATGCTTTAAAATGGCGCTAACAGGGTCAACCTTGAAAGGAGGTATTTGGCCATGTTTTGCGCGTTGAGAAGCGCCCCCACAGTTCCTTCATTTTCGCTATGCCAGACGTGTGAGCCCGCAAAAAAGAAAGCGATGTCCAAAGATCATTGCAGCGTGCCGCAATGTATCACATTGCTGTGAAAAAAATGCCAAGATATCGTTCTATAACCTCCCGTAAGGGGCACACGATGCTCGAAGAAAGAGAACGGCGAAGATCAGAAAACTTACTCATCGGAAAGAAGGTGACGGACACTGCGGTAGTTCATTCTAATCAACTCGCTAGAGACTAACTAATCCTCCTCGATGAGTACAGTGTCATTCAGCGATTCTGCATTCTCATCAATATTCGGTCGGAGTCTAGCCCTTTTTCTAAAAGCAAATGCTTCAGCTAATTTGTCACATTACGTGTTCGACAGTACTTATTGCGGATGAATATTTTTTGTGCAAGTCCATAGGGCTACCAATTCTCATATTAAGCTACTGTAACCCTTCCACCCAAAACATTTTTTCATTTTGCTTATGTTCATAAAAACATAATCATCATCATTGCCACCAACACAACCACCACCACCACCATAATCATCATCATCATCATCATCATAATCATCAACCTGACTATGCTCATGGCAGGGCAAAGTTCTCTCCTATGATCTGCCGATCAACCCAGTCCTATGTTTTCTGCTGCTACGTTTTACCTATAAACAAGCTTTTTAATCTCGTCGGCAAACCTAACTTTCTGTCTCCCCATTGTGCGTTTGCCTTCTCTGTGAATCCATTCAGTTACCCTTGATGACCAGCGGATATCCTGCCTACGCGCTATGTTCCGGCCCATGTTCCCGGCTATGTTCCCGGCCCCCCGGTTCATTTCTTCTTGATTTCAACTTTGACATTCTTAAGCCAGGCTTGTTCCCTGACCCACTCCACTCACTTCTGGTCGTTTAAGGTAACACCTACCATTTTTCCTTTCCATCACTCGCTGCGTCATCCTCAATTTAAGCTATACTTTTTCTGCAAGCCTCCAGGTTCTGCTCAAGAGGTAAGTACGGACAAGATGCAGCTGGTATATATACCTTCCTCTTTAGGAGTTAGTGGCAAATCGCTTTCTTATTTTGATTTATGCTTGCCGAATGTGATCCAACCCATTCTTGTTCGTCT
>WOVY01004975.1:0-58938 GCA_013436015.1 Rhipicephalus annulatus
AAGCAGCTGGCTTGAGACGTAGATCACGTATGGGTGAGTGCTTGGCTTTTCCTTTGAGTGAACCAGGTTCTAAAAGAGGGTTAAAATTTAGAACTGGAAGTTAACTTTGCCGAAAGACTCAGTTTCGCCGTTTCGAAAGTTTTTTTGGAAGTAGCGAGCACTCAGTACGATCATGGACTTACGAGGGCTGCAGAAGCCGGACTTGTTGCTGTTGTGTGAGGAATTGGCGATCGATACAAAGGGGTTGGCACGAAAACCCATAATCATTCAAGTGATTAATGATTTGGGGGCTGATGATGAGGAGCTCAGCAAAGCATGGGACCTCATCAGTCAAAGAAAGAGACAGAAGAAAGAAGAGGAGGAGAGGCATGAGCGTAAAAGAGAGGAGCGTCGCTTAGAATGCGAGCGTGAAACAAAAAGACGTCGCTTAGAAAACGAGCGTGAAATAGAAAGACTGGCGCACGAGATTGCGATCTGCAAAGGAGAACTCGAGTTGAGGAACAGGTCGGGCAGTAGTCCCCAGCAAGTAATACCTGATCGCAACTTGGAGGCCGAGTTCTGGATGTCTAGGTACATGCAGCCATATACAGATTCAGGGGATATTGGCTTGTTCTTTACGATATTTGAGCGGAAGCGCGAGGAACTGTCATTTGAGCGAGACACATGGTGACAAAGTCTACTCACGGTTTTTCCTTGCGAGGCAGATGAAGCTGTTGCGCGACTCAGTGAGCCGGACGCGAACAACTACGAGGTAGTTAAGGCAGAGATGTTCCGGATATTTGGAACTTTGTCTGGAGAAAAGAAGAGCAGCTCAGACACGAGTCTGAAAGAAAGCGTGAAGCAGAAAGACAAGAGTCTGAAAGCGAGGCGCGTCGGAAAGTGCTGGACGTTAAAGCGCGTCATGAAACGCCAGAACCAGAGATCGTGCTATAAAAAAGCCCGCATATTCTCGATTGCGTCAGAAAACGAGGCCTTGGCCAGTCTCGAGGTAGAGACAGTATCAAAAGACGGTCCTTGCGAGGATGAGGTGTGTGCCAGGAGCCCTAGTGGGCTTAGTAAGAAGCTGGAAACCATCCTAATGCCTCGAGAGGACCTGTCGAGATCGTCCCATGCAGATAGGGTTAGCACAGTGGCTAAACAGAGCGAGAACGTGATGCTTCAGGAGTGCAGCGATACCATCGAAAGGGCCCAGTTAATGGTTTCATCAGCGTTCACCAAGGATAATTTGACCCGACAGTTCGTCTTGACGCAGAGTTCGAAAAGCGTTAACGGGAGAGAAGACCTAGCACCAGCTCCAACGAGCTTCCCAACTTCTGAGGTCACGACGCGACATGATGATGGCATCGAGAGAAAAGAGGCAAGCAAACATCGCCGAAAACGAAAGAAGCGGAAGCGTTCGGCTCTGCCTAAGCTTAGGGCAGATCCCACTGCGTCTCAAGAAAGACGAAAAGCTAGGTCGTTAATGCGTTTCAGGAAACGTCAATGCTGGCGTTCATGGAGGCGCAAGCGGTGAGCCAGGTGTAGAGGGGGAAAACGAGGTGCGTCACCCCAACGAAACGCGTGGTTCATTTCGATGACTTCGGGAAAGTGGCCTTGCCCGAAGGGTCAAGGTCGAAAAGGCACAACGGCTAAGTACTGCGTGGGGGCGACCACAAAGACACTATTACCCAGGCTTCCCCCCTGTTTCTGGCGTCCCTTGCACATTCCTGAGGGGAGCCGGCCGAAATGCAGAATGAGGCGTGACGGCAGGACACAGCCTAGCGTTTATGCGTTTTGTAGCCTCTGGTGTGTTCGAAAACCTCCGCGACCGCGACCCCATCGTGTGCGATTCAAGCGAATCTAGTTGAGAAAAGGGGGCGGTCAGTTTGAATAATTGTTGCACGTGCGTGCTAAGTATGGTTATTCAGTGTAACATTGGAGATTCATATATCAGTCGTTTTAATTTTGTATTGGTAAAAAAAGGTGGTGTGAAGTTTTCAGAAGAAAAACTGCCGAACCAAAAGGTGAAAGTTGGCTTTAAAGTACTTTAATCATTTGTACGAATATACCCAGAAAAAAAAATTGAACAAAATGTTTCATTTTTTGTGTTTCAAAGGTTTAGTCTTATATTGCATGCCTTCACTGCCATGTCGATTTGGAGTGAATGAGCATTCGAGGGAAGATGTTAGAATAAACCAAGTAATTTTGTGAAATGATAAACTTGGCGTGACACGTGTAGTCGTTACGCGCTATGAGAATTAAGAACAATTGGTGCACGGTTTTAGCATGAACCAGTGCAAGTGTTGTGGGGTGCTTTTGATGAGTATTGCACCTAAGATTACTTTTGTGTTGTACACGGAGAGTTACAATGTAACGTAAGGATGAGTAATCGTACAAACTGTGAAGGATTAAGCTTTTGGTTGGTAGTGCCGTGCATTTTGCAGCGCTGCAGGAATGAGAATAACTTGAAACGCTCAGGAGAGCTCAGTGGTTTATTTTTAAATCAAAGGCGTTGGCATAGACAGGTAATTTAACCCACTGAACCTTCTAGAAGGCAGTGTTTGTTCCTTATATTCTGTTGCTTTACTATGACGAAAGATTGAATGAGTGATTATATGAGCAGATCATTAAGCTTTCCCTAAACGTTGAGGTAGACCGTTAGGTCACAGGGTAGATTAACGTTTTGGGAGGCTGGTGAGCCTAATCTTCAGTAGTAGACGGTTTTTGGCGGCCGTACAGAAAGACGCACGTTAAGGCAATTTTAGCGCTCGCTGAACGACAGATCGTTCAGCGTTCGTAAGGTCCTGGTTAATTGCTCTCAGCGGGACAGAGCCGATGGACAGTGGTCAGCGATTAAAAGAAGTAGGCAGCCTTCTTAAGCGAAGAGGTAATACTGATTGTCATCCGGTTTTGAGGGCTTTTGTTGACTACCGAGAATTAACGGTTCGGTGTTATGCGAGAGATAGAGGCCTAGGTGCCGTTCTATGTGAGGACGACAGTGGTAACAGGCAAAGCTGCGCTTTACTTGAACCAGAAATTGGGCTCTCGTGAGATAACGTACTGCGCTTCAGGAAAGGCGTGCGCGTGCCTTGTGTAGGCCATTTCTTCAGTTGCAGAGTTATCTCGGAGGTGATAAATTTAAATTAGAGACAGACCATTGTCCCCCTTACCTGACTGCAAACCGTGACGTCAAAGAACAGTCGCCTTTTGAGGCGGGGCTTGATTCTTTGAAATATCATTTTGGCATTACGTAAAGGGCAATTGCATGGAACGCTGACGCACTCCGTCGCTCTTTCTAATCTATTCAGGGGTGCTCTTGATGTATTATACGTGATATTTTAGTGTTTTTTTTTCATGCACCTTATTATGTGAATGTGTAAGGTAGCACGTCTGGTTTCTCAGCGCCAGTGAGTCCTGATAGTTTTGAGTGTGAGCTTTTTGTTAAAGCTAGTGAAGAGAATTGGTTGTCATCCCTCTTTTGGCTTGGTTTGTGTGAGGGGGGCCGAGTGCTTGCTTGGCATGTGATCGAGTTTCAGAGACGCTGTCATGTTTTCGGCAATTACTCCGACAATGCGACAAGCGAAGGCGAGTTTGCTGGCATTTACCTACGGACCCTTTCGTCGTCCCTTCGAGCAGCAGCGGTGACTGCTACTCTCCGTGACTCATCTGGCGAGGGGGGAAGCTGTTATGACCATCGTCCGTAGGCGCCATGCTGTCGCTGAGAGAACGTTGCCGGGCAGCGCTCCCCACACCCGGTACCCCAGTTTCTCGGATACAGCGGCGGGGAGTGACAAAGGGATTAGAAGATGGTCCGAGAGCCAATGTACCTACAAGCAATTCCTCCGTGCCAGCTTGTTTAGCGAGTCGGCGAAGCAGACCGACCGCACAGGTCGTGTCTCCGCGATTCAAGTGTCTACTCCTTGGCTGCCCTTCCAAGGACAGACGGAAGAAGCAACCGAACCGCCAATTGTTCCGGGAGAGAACGCCATTTCCCCTCTTCTCAAAGAATTTGAGTTGAGAGAGGCAATAACTATTCAGCGGACTGTGCGTTACTGACTGATGCCCTGTGGGTGGTGTTTTGTGTGTGTGATTGGTGTTCCACTCAAGGAGAAGTAGCCCCAGAGAGCTTAAAACGACGCCGCAGAGTGCTGGACGTCGCTCTGAACCATGTAACGGTTCAACCACCACGCTCGTGGTTTGTGAACTCCTAACCTCTATGCTGTAAATAATTGTAAATAGTGCCATAAACATGTTTGTTTTTCGTATCCCCATTTTGTCAGCGTTCGTTTCCGCAACCCGAAGCTACACACACGCTACACAAGAGACCGGGTAGACCCTGGTTCACAACAATGGGTGCTCAGCGCTGGGCTTCGGAGCGACTACGCGCCGAACAGCGCGGAGATCCGCAACAATGCCCAGCATCCAACTGTACTCAGTCTTCACTGCATCATTATGCGTTATGCAGTGAAGGCACAGAATCGAGTGAAATTGGGGAGGTTATTTTTATGATGATTATTAGTTTTTTTTATATGGGGAGTTAGTTAAAACCTTCAGATGACCCCACATGCTGTTTACCGTGTTATAACATTTATTTTTGTTCCACACACATGACGTAAGCGCCAAACTCATCTGGCGTGTAAGAGGGTTACTCTGCGCGGCACCAACCATTGCGTCTTACGCATGGTCTACCGAGTTCACAGACTCTATTCATTCTACTTATTACGCCTCAAAGACCTAAGTTGAGATTAAACATGCAGGCTGGGTTTTAATCGCAGGGAAATTGATTCTGGAGAAGCCTTTAATTGACGTGGGTCGGATAGGTGCATGGCAGTCAAGTACATGGCGTTCCGATCCCGTACACTAATTCCAAACAACCGAACTTGTGGTAGTTTGCGCTGTTTGAGCGTAAACTACTCTCTGCGATGGCTTATTCGACTGAACCAGTGATAACTGGTTTGTCGGCCAGATCTTTGAAAGGACAATTATAAAATTTGTGAAAAAAGCATTGTTTAGATATATGACGTCAAAATTGAAGGTTAGTAGGAAAAAAGAGACCTTTTGTTTAAGCGTGCAATGAAACGATGTAATGGTTACTTTTACAGTTTGTCTCAAACGAGCTGCTTGATGTCGTCTCGATTCGAGAATGTCAGAAAGCTTAGATTGATGATGATCCCCGACCAGAGTGTGGGTATTATAACCATGGGCCAAAAAGCTTCAGGTTAGTTTGGCTGACGAAAGTTCAAGTCTGAGCTCTTACAAAGATCCAGTGTGGTTAGCGGGGGGTGGGGGGCAACCAATGTCTGCACTGCTCTCTAAGAAAGATGTACTCTCTCTGTTCTCTCTCGGTGCACAAAGACATTTATATTATTCAGCAGATGAAATTTCTGAGCCGGAAACCACTATTCTTCGTCAAATGGTAACATCATTCGCCACGGAAAATTGCTAATGAAGTTTTCTCCATTCTTGAAAGCATCAATCACTTTCTAGACCGTAAGTCAGTAAGAACGAGATTATCTTAAACAATATGAATGCCTTCCCTGTTTCTTATGGAATGATATACGGCACTGACAACCGCGAATAGACAAATCTAAGAAGAGATATCAGCTGGAAGGTCATTCATATAAATGCGAAAAATTAAAGGTATGAGAAATGTACCTCGGCGCATATCAGGGATTACGGTTTACAGGTCAGTGGGTGTCAGAGAAAAGCTTCAGCAGTAGCCGTTGTAGTGGAACACTGTCGCATCTTTTTTTTCCCCTTCAAAAATCCAAGAAGAGGATATCAACGGGTGACGCCTATGCGAAGACTGAAACCATAATGGTTATAAATTAAAGTTAGGCAGGCGTTCTCTGAGAGTCCTTATTGTTAAAGAGGGTCTTGATAATGCAAAAATAAGTCGCATGTTCCATAAGCTTAGAACAAATATACTAGCAATTGAAACAGGGAGAAATCGGCCACGCACAAATGAAGGACCCCCCCCCCCCCTACTTTTTTTTTTCTTTAAGGACTTGAACCATCTTTTTTACTCTCTAGTCTTCCCGAATCACTCGTGATGATAACGACTGCTAAAGAATATCTTACAACATTACACTAATAATAAGCTTTATGCTTTTCAGCATTTCGGCCTTTTATTATTATTATTATTATTATTATTATTATTATTATTATTATTATTATTATTATTATTATTATTATTATTATTATTATTATTATTATTATTATTATTATTATCATTATTATTATTATTATTAGTATTATTATTTATGTTGTACAATATACTGCAAAACGTATAGCTGAAGCAGATGAGGATGTACGTAAACACACACAAAAAGGGAAAGAGGATCAAAACTTTCTGCGTAACAAGGGTGACGTAAATGGTAATGGATTCCACTCTGTGATTGTTCACAGGCAGAATGAATAATTATATGAATTTGTTCTTTCGAATACACGTTTGATCTTGTAGCAAAGCGGATCGTGTTTGTGGAAAAAGTAATCTTTTTGTTGGATAGTGAGCTTTTTCCATCCTTTTTCTATGCCATATGAGCTGTTCGACGTGCCTTCGTGTCTGTGCATTTTGATGTGCATTGGAAATATTTTCGAGCCGGTTATTGCGAAGCTGTTGACTGGCCTCGAAACTTTCCCCTGGACACGCACGGCGTAGGGGCAACGTGCCCCTGAGGCGCTAACGCATGAACGGATGGATGGATTGATACGGCTGTACCCTTTAGATTGGGCGGTAACTATCGCCACCAAGCCGTAATACTTAGTATTGCGACACTGAAACGCAGCGCTTGTGTTGTCTTTGGCACAGAGGTTCCTAAAATTAACTAGAGGGAACTCTGTCGCTGCGATCGTTCAGCGGCAATAGGAATGATGGGCAGTACACACATTTGCCTAGCCTTCGTACTTGCGGACGGCGAATCGTATTTGCGGCTTCGTTTACTGCTGTGTTTAGGTTTTGTTTTGAAAGAAAACTTCGCCCCTTTTGAACTTCATGACCCGATTTGGATAGGTAAGTCTAAAAGAATGAGGTGGTGAAGCGCAAAGGCTGAACACTTGCTAATATTTGTTTCGTGAGAAAACAGCTCCAAGCCAAACGAACACACACGGAGCCAAAAGTGGGCCAGAAGTACAAATATTAGACAAATGTGTGTACTACCCATAATTCCCATGCTCGCTAAAGCGCCGTGCGTTGCAGTTCCCATAGACACTAGCGCCAGAGTTCTCTCTAGTGTATATTAGGAAACACTATGGTCTTCGGGATGTTCACGGCATGTTCAAATAAACCAAGAAGTCCATTTATGCTGTCAAGACATTCGTAGAAAAAAAAAAACTTATGCGGTTTACACTTGAAACCTTGAAGCCGCGGCCGATTTCTGTCCTTGGAAATCTGTCTGGATGAGCAGACTTGGCAACAATAAATAATTAAATATTGAATAAATCAGTTCAGCTAGTAAAAAACTATAAATTGTAGATTTTTATGATCTTGCATTCTGTCACAAAAATTAAGTAGATAACCAGCTCGCCATAATGACATCTCACATAGTACCGGGAAAGCACAGCTTTGCACTCGGATGAAAGTAGGTGCGCGACGGTTAAGCTAGGTGGCCGGATTTCAATGCTGTGTTCCTACTCTTCGGAACACGAAACCCTACTTTTTTTATTTTTCTTTCATTTCGAAGCTATGAGCTTGCACGAGGGGTGCTTTTACATGCTGAACTTTTCTCGTAACTTGCTTTCGGCACATGTCCCCAGGAGTGAACGTTACGTTAAGTGAATAGCAAAGTTGCAAAAACGCGTGCGCCCGCTTGCATGATTTCATCGTGGTTACTAAGATACAATCTGCTACTCATTAGTGTTACTCTTATATTCACGTTTATCGCTTACGTAATAGTGATTGCGGTAGCCTGCGCAAGCACCAAAGCCTGATTCGCCAGCATCTCCGTGAGATGAGCTGTTCAGAAAAGCGCAGGAACAAAAAGTGAGTTACAAAGCGGTTCCCTGCACTGTCCTACTACAAACGCTTAAAGGACGAACGGGGAAACAAAAATCCTGTAACGTCGTTGCTCGGTGTGCACTGCATAAAAGGGCGGATACGCGCCATTTGTGACGACACAGAGAGAGGATGAACATCTTTAAGTATCGTTTTCGGGCGATGATTACGGGCAACGATTACGGGCGAGAAGCAAATTGTCATTGCCCAATACACGTGCAACAATCCTTAAGCACCGCGCCCCGGCACCTTACATAGCACGCCCGTCGCTTAAAACTTGGCCGCCTTCCACGGAGTGATGAGAATGATGACGCTGGGCTGGAATGCTCGTTGACGACTATGTATAGTGAGTCACGCATGCGCTGGCGGTCGTCGCACGCAACACCCCCACATTACCGAGCAAAGAAAAACTAAGAAAAAACATATATACGTGGATATTTCGACCCGTTCGAAGAGTGCGGTTCCGAGGCGGTGCGAAAATGGATGGCACGGTTTCGAAATTCATTTGACGGCACTCGATATACGTCGAGTCCACTTTAAATCCTAATCTACAGTATATATTTCAACACTTTTCAGTTTTATTTAAACTGAGGAACGGCTGCTAAGTTTTTTTAGTGCAATTCTGTCCGATATTTTCGCGGCGTCCGCGACAATATCGCGGCGTTGAGGCTGTGTTTCAATCAAAACGGAACGTCAAAACGATGTCGAGAACTTTCGTGGAAGTGCCCTGAAGGAATCGCCAGAAGTGAAAAAACAAAGAGGTTTGGAGTTTGGCATTATATGGCGCGACACATTATCACCTTGCATTAACACAGCTGTCATAGCTTGTAAAACACAGCTCTGATTCTTATTTCAATGAACGACAGATACGAGAAGTTGGAACCGGTGCATTCCCTGTGTGATTCGACAATGTTTCGGTTCCCGCACAGGCGCTTGACGCCTACGTATTGGTTTGCGAACGTTATGGCAGTGAAATACTTATTGGCTCATAAGTAAATAAATCCGGCATTCAGCTATAGTGGCTTGAAAAAAAACTTTTCTAGTCACTATAGTTAGGCGCTAACAAGTCAAGATCCGAAAGCCACGTGTGGCGCATCGTACTTGGTCCCCGGGTGAGATTTAACATTAAATATACATAGAACTTAAATTAATGTGACCAATGTGTGAAGAGCAATAGGAAGTGATTGCTGCAGGTGACTGGCATGGGAATACGGGGAACAAAATGAAAAAATAAAAGGTGAGTGAAAGTAAAATATTTGAGAGTTGTTTTGAAATCAGTGTAAATTTGAACGTTATTGAAATGGGAATTAGCATTGAATAAAACGTCAAAATTATGTAAATCGAATAAAAGGTGGAGGAAACAAGAATTAGCTGTGATGGGATAACACAGATAGGTTTAGTTGTTAGAGGGGCCCTGCAACAGTTGTTGAAGTAGCCATGGAATATATCCACGTATTGAGCTTATAGCCTCTCAAATTCACTGCCGCAGAAGTTTTTATAATCCATTCAGTACGAGGGGAGCTATAATGATATGTAGCACGCTGCGATTGCATTCTCTCTTCTCTCATCCCGACAAAAGCGCTGGAAGCTAAGCAGGGAGGGATGTCACGGAAATAGATACCTCATGCATGCCTCGTGACCTTGAGCGACTTTTTTTTCGTTTTTTTTTTGTTGAATACGCTGCTTTTCAGGGCAAATGCACGTGCACGCGTGGACAAGTCGCGGCTCCGCTTGGGCCCCAGTAACGACCGAGCAATGCTCAAATCAGCCAATGGCTGATACAATGGCTGTGAGGAGTAACTTTTGAGCTTGTAGCGTCATTTGTCGAGAAAAGGAAAAAACAAATTTCAGCTGCCTTTCAGAATTTAATGAGAATTTCAGGCCGCGTGCTGCGCTATACTATTTGGCTCGCCTTTTCTTGAAAGACACGACACCCTATCGGCCGCGTTTCCTGACCGTGCTCAAGAAGTGTTGCAACGTTAGTTGCAACACTTCTTCAACGTTAGTTTTCAACGTTAGTTAAAGGGGTTGTCAATTTCTCCCTGCTTGGAGATGAAATATAGTTAGTGCAGAGGAAAGAAATGTTTCAACAACAAAGAAGTACATAGATTGACAATTGGGCAGCGCTGTTTTTGGCTCTGAAATACATTTTTTTTAATAAACAGCTGTTGCATTCGCAGATATAGACTCTTGTCCACAGGTTATCGTCTCATGCTGACGATGACACATTAGGCATGGTACGTATAGACCCTTCACTGTTCCAAACACACTTTCAAACACAGGCCCTTGATGACATCCGCTTCCGCCCATCGATGTGCCTTAATAGCGTTGGTGGAGAAAAAGAGCTTTCAAAGATAGCCCGCTGATTTTCAACAGTTTTTATCCCTTATTTGACAAAATATATTCAAGTAAATGTTCTTTTGAGCTACCAAGCTTGGTGACATATCTTCGACAGTTTCTCTGGAGCAGACATGGCCATTCAGACACCCACCTTATTTCCAATCTTTTAAGACGTGCAACACCATCTGCAGCAGCCTAAAACGACTGTTGTCTTCAATATCCATGGTGTTGCACACAATCTTAAGAAATTTGGAAATAAGGTGGGTGCCCGAGTGGCAATGTCTATTCCAGAAAAACTGTCAAAAATATGTCACAAAACTTCTCCTGCTCCGAAAGAAAAGAAGGTTGCCAAATTAAGGGTCACAATAAATGTGTTGAGTGTGCACTGTCGTTTGTTTACAGAGTGCCCTTGTGATGTGGTCTTGTTTATGTGGGAACAACTGAAAGATGCATTAATAAGAGGTTAAAAGAGCACCACGATAAAGTACAAAAGGATAACGGTGGTCACTTGGCGATCAACTATAAGGAGTGTAGTTGTGTGCCGTATTTCGATAACGCTTGCGTGTTATATCGGGAATGATATTTATTAACCCTTTTGATCGTAAAAGCAGCTGAAATGACACGTGATGATTTTGAGTGTGTTAGTGCACCCTCTATCTTACGCACGCGGAAATAACTTTGTTTTTGGGATGGGGTGATAGATAATAATGGTTAAGTAATGTAAGGGACTTGCACGTGTGCTTTTTGTTGGTCTGCCTTTTATTATTTTTTTTTCTCGTTCACCCCCTATATAACCTGACGTTTGCAACAAACGTTAAGTCGAAGTTAAGCGCTTGTGTTGTGTGTTCTGTGTAATAGTTGCTGCGCTTCCTACCAAGATGGGGTTCTTTAGCGTGCACCCAAATCTAAGCACTAGGGCCTACAGCATTTTATCGTCCATCGGAAATGCAGCCGCCGCAGCCGGGATTCGATCCCGCGACCTGCGGGTCAGCAGCCAGGTACCTTAGCCACTAGACCACCGCGGCGGGGCACCTTGACCTTTTTCGAGAATAATAAGTTTATAGTAAAACTTATGGCATCAGATTTCTAGAGTGCAGTGTACCAATCTAAACCAAGTATTTGTTTCTCTTTAGCGTCCTTTTGATTTGAGGATCACAACGCTATTCCTTATATGCCTAAACAAACGTGCAAATTGACCATCACCGTCGGTGTCCATGCGAGGGATAAAAAAAAAGTCCTTATCATTACGTGATGACATCATCATGACGTCACATACGAAGTCATCACGTGACTTATCATCGCTTCTTGAAGGCTAAGTCGATCGTGGAAGTGCTGAAAAACCAAACGAGCTGCTTGAAGCTTCCTATTTGGAGCCAGTGTGAAACCCCTTTGCGTGATGAACATTTCAGCGAAGGAGAGGGAGGCTTCAGTGCAAGAGAAAAAGATGGCTTTTGTCTTGGAGTCGTCATAGGCAAATGCATGATGGACCATGTGATTTTTTTTGTACATCTGGTTTACCATTTTCCACTACAAGAATAGTAATAGCCAGCCAACTCAATTGCTACCATGACATTAACTCTTGGCTCTCGAGAATCGATGCGATAACTTCTTTGTTTTAGGTTATATACGTTTGGTGTTTCAACGCTGTCACGGCAACATCATTTGATGGTTTCCTTTTTACTTTGCTCCAGTATACTTACGTACACATTGACCGTCAATGTGCCGCGTGACCGCTTCTACATTATTCAAAAAGCGTTGCCCATCATCCAACACACGGTTATGAAATGTGAATAATGTGATAGAGGTGCTTTAAAAAGGAGCCAAGGGTCGGGGGGGGGGGGCGAAGAAAGCGACTGGGTTCCACCCAAAGCTTCCTGTAGCACCAAAGAAATTCGGGTCTAGTAGTATTGATGCATGTGGTTCGGGTGGGATCGGTGTGCTTGAAACTAGTACCACTGTGCTTTCTATGAGAGATAGGTATGAATCACTCTGTAGGTGAGCCCAACGGTTTAATTAATTATTTAACTACCTAAGTGACAATTACGTGGTTTTACAGTGCAATGAAAAGTTTCACCACACGTCTCTGATGAGCTCGCCAAATATGTAGCCCCAAATCGTGTTATCTAAAATAAAAACGCTAAACATATGGGCTTCACTATAGAAAATTTACTGCTTGAAAACACACACACTGTCTCTGTTGTGTAAGCTTAAAAAATAAATAAATAGGCTCGCAACCCCCCCCCCCTCCGCGCACACACACACACACACAAAGGAAGTGCAGTTGGAACATTTTAACGATGTCACGTCACTGAAGGACCTCGTTTTACTACTGTATTTTTTTGAAGTAATCAAGATGACTTGACATGAAATATACCGTGTTCAAAATTAAACTTAAGGCTTTTTTAAGTTCATCACTGGGTGGTCCATAAAAACTACTTTGGCACATAAGTTATGTATTCAGGGGGTCAATTGCCGCTTCCAGCCACCCAATTCACTAGATTTAATAAGGAGCGCCTCAGTGGTTGCTCACTAAAGTTTCACGTGCAGAGTGTCCCCGTGGTATCACACAGATGAATTGCAGTAGACTGAAGCTTGACTATTAGCATTTGGTTTCGTGGATTATTTTAGCATCATGCTCAAGCATGTGTAAAAGTTGTAGTAACATTTTTTTAGAATTTCATTGCTACTCTAATTGGATTCCACTACATCAAGGAACAGTCGGATCATGGTTGCAATAGTGACGCTGTACATTTATATAACACTAAAAATTACACCGAGAAACTAATTATTCTTCATTTCGTTTGCAGTAGGAAAATAATTAAACTGGCTGCCTTGTAATCTGTACAAGTAGTGGCCAAAGTTGGTGAACCTGCAGACGTCGATGAGCACTTTCAAACCGAGCCAGTGCCCACGACTGTTGTTATCGGAAAGACCACAACAGACGCACTGAAGAATCGGTGTTCTTTCATTTTAACCAACATCACGTAGAGGTCACAAAACAGGTGCACATACAATGACTCGCTATACATATGTATTATGTCGCGCATCAGTCCAACAACCAGACACACACGCACAAGCGCACACAAAGTGTGCCTCACAGCATGGCAATTCTTTTATCACGACTAAAGCTCGGCTCCTGAATGGAAGCAAAGCAGCGACATTTTTTTGTTGGCGTTAATACCTAGAAACACCTAGAATAAAGAAACAAAAGCATGCCCTGTAGCGTGATACGCTAAGGCATTTTCTGGCTTGGTCAGTGTCGGACGCGAGGACCCTCCGGGAGGTGGCGCACCTGGTATGCTCGAAAGACGTGAAGTAGTGCCACGCATTTCCTTCAGAAGTCAGTGCTCGCGCAGGCGTATCATGTTAGACGAATAGGGACAGAAGCTTTGGCGGGCCGCCGTATTTCAGGAACGGCGTCTGACAGGAGGCACAACACGCTTATACAAAATGCTTCCACAAGGGTCCTGTACGGACAAGGACGTGTCGAACTTGCTAGCTTACCACTGATACTTTAGGCGCATCATCACATCGGGTATCCTTTACATCCCAGCGATGTCTTCTGATACGGCTTAGAAGAACCCGTCAACATTCGATGGACATTTGACGCTCCACGCTCAGTCATTCGCACTCCGCCCTGATCGTACCTCGCATATTGGAAGGCCTTCGTCCAAGTCTGTGTTACCCTGACATCTTGACCGTCCGTGCACATTATTTACAGCAAATGAGCGTGGTATATCATTTGAACTGGGTCACGTACATGCAACAAGTGCCTGAAAAAACGGTGCGAGAGTATACATGAACCTTTTCGGCGCGAGAATTTGGGGGCTTCTTTTGTTACGACGCCCAGCAGATGATAAGTTGTTCTGTGCTCAATCCTTTTGTGCCCTTGTACCTTTTTATCTCCCACTAAATTGATGTTCGCAACGTTCTATAATGATCCACGGAGAGTCATTGCATAATTGACAATGTGGCCCAAAGTAGTGGTGAGAGCTTGACAGAACCATATTGAAATTTTGGTGCAGCAGAAGCCCCCCTCACTGAACTTACGATTCATTAACGAATATCCTTCGTGGAATTTGTTCGAGGCCCACTGTTCGCTGATCTGTTGACAGTTGTTCATCGCCTAGGTCATCTTCACCAGGCGTGACGCTGAGTGCCGTTGCTTCATCAAATAGTTTTCTCGACAAATTGCTCACGTACGTTTGGGGATCATTGTCTTCGCTTCAACGGTCAACTATACGCTATAGTCGAGTGGTCCGCAGGAAACAAGAACATGTGATACCGAGTGAGGGTATTGAAATGTAGGTCCACTAAACGTACCTAAGTTCATTCGTCTGCGGAATAATGTATAGAGAACATTCACCATGCTCCTAAAAACAGAGGCTCAAAATTTTTCATGAGTTCTCATGAACACTGTCTATGACTAATTCATGTACTTGAAAGAACCTGTCATGGCCCTTTACGGTTACTACCCCGACATCCTATTCCGCAGCTACCTGAGTAATCATGTAAGGTACAACGTATTACAATATAACGCTTGCGTGGAGCTAAGTCTTTGCTTGAAGAGGAAATATAGTTGAACTGTGTCTTACGAAGTTACTGAGTAATGCCTCAAGCCTTCTCTGTTAGGGTGCAATAGTGAGAAGTTGGTCACTGTCCAATAAAGTAAAGCTAAACCAATTGTTGACGTTCAGTATTTAAAAAAATCTAACTGGTTAGCAAACGTTATTGGCGTCCCCTCCACATTTTGGTAACAGCATCACCCAGGACACCGATGAAGTGTCCGATGCTTGCTAACGAATGCGTTATAACCACCATAGTGATTGTATCAAAAATGGGTACAAGAATATGCTAGTCCCAAGTCATTTCAAGGAACTTCGTTTACATAGACGCCTGGCAATTCGTTAACACGCCTACATTATACGAGCTTGTGAAACCCGTGAATTTGATCGATGTGGTAATTCAATCGTACTAGATAAGCTAACACATTGACAGAAAAACAACAATTTATAGTCAAGAAGCATTCAAGCAGGCTAACGGGGCATGGTAAAGTGGCCGGCAAATCTTTCTCTGCTACTCTGCCCAAGAAATATAAGACGGTATCTCTCACGAAACAGCCCTAAGCTCATTTCCTTTGCCCTACCTATTCGAAGAACGCCTTGATGTAAACAGTTGGTCACCGAGAACTCCCGCGGTGCTTTCTGACTGGCCTCGTACACGGCAGCGCATACTGTTGCATACCATGATAATAATAATAATAATAAATAACTTTCGGACCCAGTTTCATATGAAGTACGCCTAGCTCTCAGGCCGCCTTTGCCGGTTGCTTGTTCTTGTAGGCTCCGCGGTAGAAGCGCACGAACATGCCAAAAAAGAGCACGGACTCGGAGAGCACGATGAACGTGTGCGGCCGCGGGTAGCCGCAGTCCTTGAACAGCGGTATGGTGCTGTGCACAAAGATGACGATGAACTGTGCCAACTGGAGCTGCGTCAGGTACCGCTTCCACCAGAGGTGCTTCTGCACGTGCGGCCCCAGCAGCGATAGGAAGTAGTAGGTGTACATGATGACGTGCACAAAGCTGTTCAGGCAGATGCAGAACATCACCTGGCCGTCGGGCCCGTACGAGAGGCCGAACCAGCCGTTGAAGACCACCAGGACGTGGTGAACAACGTGAAGGAAGGAGACGTGCGAGTCTTTCTTACGCAGCACGAAGAACACGGTGTCCAGGAAGTCGGCGATGCGTACCAGCAGGTACCACCAGCACAGGGACACCAGTTCGAGGGTTCGAGGGTCGGCGTCGAAGCGGATTCCCTGGCAGAGCACGCTGTACCCGCCGCCCAGGTAGGAGCGTGACAGGAAGTTGACTACGAAGTACGCGTTGAGAAGCACCATGGTCGCGTTGTAGACGAGGATGACGCGGCGCAGGTTGTACGGCTTGCGGTCGCGCATAAAGCGCGGCCCGCCAACCTTGACGAGGTACACGTAGCTCAGCAGGAGGGCGCCGATGAGCGGCGGGTTGCCGGCGAGCGGCCATGTTGTGGTGCGCGGATCCCGAGCCAAGGTGGCGTTGGCGAGCGCGCCGGCGTTCGCCGTGGCGGCTGTGGCTCCGCTCGGTGCACCGGTCAGCAGGTCGACGGTGGCTTCCATGTTGGTTGGCGAGTGCTCGTGTGGCGGCCCGGGCAATGTGTGCTGTCAGCCGCGGAACGCTGCAGCCGACCCCCGCCCGAGCACGAATCTTCTCCGAGCCGGCTGCTCGCGGCGGCGACGGTGGCGGTGTATATCGAGTCTGTCGCGACGGCGCGTTCAGCCTCCGTTTCTTTTTTCTCGGGCGAACCGGGACGACTTCATTGATCGAACGCCGTCACTGCCTTCTCTCCCGTTGAGGAGAGGGAGAAAAGAGAAATCGCCTGCTCCAATTCGCTGCTCGGACACGGGGAGGGTATCTTTTTCGATCCCGAAGGAAAGAGAGGGACGTCGCTGAGGGAAATAAGGTGGAACGATCGACCGAAGGGAAAGCGTGTCGGGAAGACGAAGGGAGGTGCGGGAAGTGGCCTCTCGCTAGTGTGAACCGTTGAGAGAGGTTGCATATTCGGAATGAAGAGAAAGGCAGGCAGAGGTGAAAGCTCTCGCCGAAGCAGTCGTTCTTCGAGAGCGGATGAGTGGAAAGGCAGCGAGAAAGGGTCTCACCGTTCCTCGCCACAATCGCCAGGGTGCGCTGGCGTCAGTGCCGTGCGGCTAACGCGTGGACCACCGGCTCGTTCTGCTATAGGAAGCTCTATTTGGTGTTTCTTTCCTCATTCCCGAACGTATTGCTGTTCCCAGCTTATCCTCCATGCCTGCCCTTTCGATCGTTTCTTGTTCCCTACTCGGCGGCGGGAATACCGAGACACTGGCCTGCGTGACGGCTCGCCGTTTCGGGTTGCTTACGCTTGTCCGCAGCAACAGTAGCCGCTCCTGTGTGCGCAGCGCTGGCTGCTTCAATAAGCGCATTGATCTTATTTTCTTGGTTTACGCTACAGAGGCTGAAGGACGCATATAGTGTGCGTGTGCGGTGGAGAAGGCTGGTAGTGCCTGTGGGTTTCGCAAACCCTAACTGGTGAGCGGAAATTGCTAAGTGGCCAACATGCGATTTCGTCTAGACGTTGTCGCCCTCTTTCTCACTTCCCCTCAGCGCCTCATGGCCTAGCTGCCGCTGACTTTGATTAATTCTCCCGAGAGACAGTGCCGTGGCCCAGTCTCTAGTGCAGCAGGCGTGAGTGGTTTCAAGCACACGTGCGTCGAGATCATTGCGTTGAGTGGATGCCGGCGTGGGGAAACGTGGTGGCACGTAGGAAAAATGGGGAAAAGAAAGAGGGACTGGGTGACATCAAATCCCAAGAGACAGAAATGGTTGCCAGTTGATCCTAGTGAATGGGATGTTAGGTTGTAATCATTGCGAAAAGTATCATCTTTTTCTAGGATGCTGCGTCCTTCTTGTGATTGTTAACGCCCATAAATGTTGGTTATCTCCCCCTCGCTAAAGGGAGATTAGATGCTTGCTTACAACAGAATACGAAACACTTCACAGCATCCACGCCTGTGCTCTATACTACGCTTCGTCTTTGGTCGGCGGCATTTTTTATTTGTATGAATCGTAGATGAATCAATCGTAGACGTCAGTGTGCGTGTGGTGTGTACGTGCTTAGAAAGCGACGATATTTGTCACGTGGTGAGTATTAGTAACGCTTGTTTCTCGTAGACTGTAGCACTAAAATAGTTTAGAAAAGCATTCCTCAAGTTCATCTCAATTACAACACTTTTAGAACTGCGTTCAAGCCAAAGAAAGCAACGATGTCGACCTTATAACTTGAGCTCGAAAAGTGTTTTCTCCTCTGGAGATACTCTAGACCTGCTAAGACTGCAGCTGTGTCTCATAGCAGACAATTATGATCGTATACCTCCGCATTCTTCCCTTCACAAGTATGGTGGCAAGACTAGACAAAGCATATAGATGACTTTCCCGCATTCCCAAGCTCTCTGTCTCTTTGAACAGCGCCCTCAGTGTCGATACCCCATCTTTTTCAGTGGAATCACCAACATCGTAATCAGCCGAACCTTTCGGAAATTTCTTCAGTTGTCATTCCTACATACTTCAAAGTAACTGTCACTGTGCTCTCGTCGTGACGAGCCTCTCAGCAGCTGTGCAAGAATGCTTACGGACTCTGATTGATCCTTTCGCTGGCCGAAAAATACCAATTGTGGTCGGGTGATGATGACGACCGTCTAGGAGGCAGGGGATAATACTCACTGTTATAAGTGAAATAGTGGCGACAGGTGTTCCTTAACTACATGTATATCTGTTGCTCTATAGCTGTAACACGTTGTGGAATTAGCTATATAGCTGTAACACATGTGGAATTGGCAGCGTTGTGGTTACATCAGTGGCCGGCACGGTGTGAGCTTAAATGAAGTGATGCAGGTAGATTCTGATATTTTGTTTGGCTTGCTTCATATAGTCATCTAGAGTGAGAATGTATGGTGAGTTTACTATGCATATAGACCTATTCCATGTTTGTAAACCGGGGTAGGCGCCGCCAACATACTGGGACGCTTGTAGTGACGCCGCGGCACTTGTACAGTGTCAATTTTTATGAAACGGAACACGGTGACGCGTCGCGTGCGTGCTCCGGATTGATTGATTGATTGATTGATTGATTGATTGATTGATTGATTGATTGATTGATTGATTGATTGATTGATTGATTGATTGATTGATGGATGGATGGATGGATGGATGGATGGATGGATGGATGGATGGATGGATGGATGGATGGATGGATGGATGGATGGATGGATGGATGGATGGATGGATGGATGGATGGACGGACGGACGGACGGACGGATGGACGGACGGACGGACGGATGGATGGATTTTTTTCAAAAGTGTGTTTCAGAATCGTGTTGAGAAGCAGCTGTTGCCGTACGATTCTGCCCACTCAAAGATTGTGAAGAGAGGCGTTGCGTCTCTTTGCTTAGAATCGGCGCTAAAAAGATCGTGCCCACACAGCATGAAACTTAGTTTCCTTAATCAGGTGAGCCGACTAGAGGCAGCTGGGTTCCCTCGATCGGTCATTACGGCCGTTGCTAAATCACTTCTGCAGAAGTTTAAACGTGGAACACGGGAAGCGATGACTGCTACCCAGCCCTCAAGGATTAGGCCACAAGTTGTGCCATATATCCATAAGGTCTCGCACAACCTTAAGAAGGTCGCGGCCAGGAACGGCATACCGATGGTGTTTTCCGCACCAGAAAAACTTGGAAGACTGTGCCAAAGTGTGTGCGATAGAAAGAAGCGCGGCTGTCAGAAGAAACATGAGAGGGCCTTTGTTAAGTGTTCCATGGGGGTTGTGTACTCCATACCCTTATCCTGCGGAAAAGTGAATATTGGCCAAACCGAACGGTGTAATGACCGATTAAGGGAACACGCCCAAAAATTAACGAAAAGAGATGACAAGTATGCGCACCTGGTTGCGCATATCATCTCGTGTGGATGTGACGCACGATTTTCTGAAACAAAGATTCTGGGCAGAAGCGCAAGTAAAACTGCACGTGAAGTGTTAGAAGCCTTTTTCATTGACAAAAATAAAGATAACTGTGTAAGCGCCCCTTCAATTTCGTTGTTACCAAGCGAACTTCAGTTTATCGCTCTAAGGCGATGACATTGATTAACTGTACGTTTTGATAATGTTGCTGTTGGCCTTTTTTTTTGGTGTGTGTGCGCACAAGGTGTCATGTATATATTCAAACCTCCGAGCCATGAATAAATCAGTTGGAAGTGAGCGCTGTGTGTTTGATGCATGGGTGTGTGCGTGTGTGAGTGATTGTGTCAAGTTTTCGCGCTCTAATTAACTTTTGAAATGATCTACCAACTAGCCCAACAACAAGTTCTCTTAGGATGGATGGATGGACGGATGGATGGATGGATGGACGGATGGATGGATGGATGGAGGGAGGGACGGACGGACGGACGGACGGATGGATGGATGGATCGAAAGATGGATGGATGGATGGATGGATGGATGGATGGATAGATGGATTGATGGATGGATGGATGGCTATGGCTGTACACTTTAGATTGGGCGGTGGCTAACGCCACCAAGCCGCAATACTTAATGAATCAAAAACTAAATTCATTTTTTTCTTTAAATAGTGAGGTTGTGGATTCGTACTTTGGAGTGCAGGGTTTAATTTTCAATCGTGCCTTGACTTTAGCCACCAATCAGATAACCACCTTCTACTTAATTTTACCCACTTAAGGTCTATTTTGCCCTCCCCGTTCCTAAACCCCAGTGCTTTGAAAAACGCTGTGCCATCATCATGAACGATAGGGTGAAGCCCATTACAGAACATTTTCAAGTGTTCGGTACTTTCCTCTTCCTCTCCACACGCACTGCATACCGTGTCTACCCCTTCTCTTCGTATTTGGCCCGATAAGTCTTGGTTCGCAATACTCCCGCCCTGGCCTCAAACAGTAGAGAACTACCCCGAATATTATCATAGATCTTTTCCTTGGCAATTTCCTGCTTAAAAGTTCGATAGATCTCTAGTGCGGACTTCTTAATTATGCCAATTCTCCACATATCGGTCTCAGCTTTCTTCACCTTCTTCTTAACCGATAATTCTTTTTGGTTTGGCCCCCTGCTGTTTTATAAGTATTTACCAGTCAATTTTCTGGTTCGCTTCCTCCATTTTGTATCGACATTATTCATGTACAAGTAGCTGAATACCTTCCTAACCCAACGCTCCTCCCCCATTTCTCTCAATCGCTTCTCAAATTTTATCTTGCTGCTAGCTTCCCTGCCCTCAAATGATGTCCATCGCATATTACCTTGTACTCCCTAATTTAGTGTATTCCCGTAAGCTCCCAAGGCAACCCTACCTATTCCACGTTCCTTAAATCCTAATCTTGCTTAAACTTCTGATCTCATGCACAAGACCACATTGCCGAACGTCAGACCAGGAACCATGACCCCTTTCCATATTCCTCTCACAACATCATACCTATTGTGATTCCACAGTTCCCTGTTTTTCATTACCGCTGCTTTCCTGTTACCTTTAGTCGTCATATATATTTCGTGTTCCCTTAGGTACTGGGCCCCATCGCTTATCCATACGTCCAGATATTTGTATTTATCTGTTATCTCTAGCGTGACCTGTATTATAAGCTCACTGCTTTATTGTCATTAAAGATCATGACTGCTGATTTTTTCTTACTGAATCTGAAATCTAACCTGTCTCCCTCATTACCGCAGATGTCCATTAATCTCTGCAAATCTTCCTTGTCGGCCATTATAGCAATATATCATCTGCGCCGATGGCTGCTCACAGCGCATTCAAGCGGGACTGACAGCAACCACAATCTCTTTTCGCGTCATCTCTGGGCGAGCGAAACGAGCATTCTTGCTGATATAGAATGGCAAGATTGCGAACCCATCCCCTTCAAGACAATTACCGGCTCTCGTGTAATCGCCTTGAAGGGAGAGGAGGTCGCAATCTTGCCGCTGGTTCCATATCAGCAACGAATGGTTTGTTTGCTCGCCGCTAGATGACGCCAAAAGAGATTGTGGTTGGTGTCGCTCCCGCTTGAATGCGCTGCGAGCAGCCGTCGGAGCGCGCAGGTCACGCGTCGCCGCGTTCCCTTTCATAAAAATTGACACTGTACTTCACTTGTACTGATTATGAGCAACGGACCCTAACAGACGACGTAAATATCTGCGTCATCACAGCGATTGGTGCAGTGATTTTTACGGTGGCGTCACCACCTTCCTTCGTCTTGTTTTTGCGCGTTTTCTCGCTTGCCACGCGTGGTGATATTGGTGTTTCGTCAGAGTGCTTTACTATCGCGATAAAAATCGTTTTCCAACCACCGCGGTAGAGCAGTGGGTGCTGAACTGGTGACCCGAAGGTTGCAAGATCGAATGCGAGCAGCGACGCAGGCGAAAATGCTCGTGGCCTGTGCAGTCGGGTATTCAGGAGCTCTCCACTATAAGGCGTCTCTCATATTCACATTGTGGTTTTGGGACGTTCAATGTACATAGAAGAGAAACGATGACTTGGTTTAGATTGATAAACTGCACTCTGAGATATCTAGTAAATCTAATTCGATAAGTATCACTGTCATAGGTTCATTATTAGTGGAGAAAATCAAGGCGTTGAGGAATCATTTTCAAATTTCGCGCGCAAATATCCGCGTGTGGCCTAACAAATAGCGAAACGCGCTTTTCATATTGTCGTGACATTGGCTCCATCAAAATTTGTTAAACTTCGTGTGCTAGGTCTATAGAACCCACAGATGACAATGTATACTTAATGTTTATCGAGCAGAAGCTATTCAGGACCATGTAGACTTCTTTAGAATTTACTGCGTAATGGTGTTCGGTGCGAGAATCTTACAATGGCGTCTCAACGCGCATTTTTGTTCGCGCGATTTTTCGCTTACCAAGCGTCATGTCGTGGTAAGAGATGCTTTCGTTATTGTGATATTTGTACTTTATTAGTACGCGAAAAATTGTTTTGCTCTTTAGTGTCTCTTGAAAAACTAATATTTACTACTAGTTAAAAATAGTTTTTACTGCGAAAGCTATTAAAAGATCACAACAAGGATCACATGCGCTGTAATTCTCCGCCGCCGCTGGTGCCCGTAACCACTGTCGAGTGAAAAATAAGTAAATAAAAGACATCAGAGACACAATGAATTCGAACACTGGTCCACTGTGGGCCAACCCAGCCCAGTACCACTGAGCTAAGCCAGTGCTTGGAAATCGTTTCTAAACTGGACTTGGGCAGGCTTGATGCCGGGAAAGGAATCGCGTTAGTTTCAGTGATAAAGCATTTTAGAACAGCGATGGAATGGCCAGGTGCCACACAGTGTGAATTGCGTTGTGCGTGGGTTGTCGAATGCTCCAACCCCATCACAACAGCTTCAGGCATAATTTTTCATCATCCTTAGCAGCAGCATGAAAAAAAAAATTGCGCAAATTTCCTTGCAAGTGTGTAGCAGGTACAACGCTTCTCCGAAGAATGACGAAGGATGGCATAGTGAATGCGTCGCCAATCCCCCGTGGTGGGTAGTGCCATTTTTCCGGGAATCATCATAGTCATATATAACAAAACATTTTTGACGATTTATATGGTAGTAGGTGCCCTGCAAGTGTGCTTGTAGCAATTACCCCCAAAAAAATGTTTAAAAAGAGCACTGAAAGGCTGATCTTACAGATTTCGCTGTGACTGTGCGGCGCGTTCCGCGCAGGTATGGCGTTTTTCTTTTTTATGAATGCCCCTTTAAATTTGTTGAAAGTGCCAAATGCACACCATAACAACAGGAAGTGCGCGATAACGGCTAACGATCGATTCAAAGTAAAATAGCTTAAATGACCAAGTAAGATTCATAAGTAAGATTTATAAGGAAGAAAATAAACGAGAAAAAGATCGTAAGAGAAGAGTAGGAATATTATCGAGGATTCGGAAGTCTGGAAGCCAGCAAGTTCTCTCGGAACACGATCGAAAAGCGGTGAAATCATTGCACGAAAACAAGAAGATTGCCATCCCTTCTGACGACAAAGGCAACGTGACAGTAGTGCTTCACCGGTTGGCGTATGACTCGAAGATGGCCTAAAAAGTGGGGCACTGCACAACGTGCTCAATTATTGACAGATATCTTATACCTCGAAAGTCCAGACAAGCCTGCAGAAAACGCTCTCTGGTATACTTTTCAGACGCTTGCTGCATCAGCAAAGTGGCTGTACTACCAACTGCTATGCACCAATGATTCTGCTCCGGTGATCTACGGCTTACCGAAGGTTCACGTAAACGGGACGCCTAAATTTAAGACTCATAGCAGAATTCACTAGGTCACACCTGTACAGCCCCTCAAAGTATCTTCACGGCATCCGGGCTTCCCTGGTAGGCAAGACTGAATCGAACCTCTGGAACACCAATGAACACGGTATTGGTGGATGACTTACCGTTCGACGTCACTTAGCTTTGCCCCTTTTTATGGCCTTGCCTGTCCATCGCTTACTTCTCACACAGGGGTGAATTCTACAAGCTAGTTTTCGGTACCACAATGAGAGCATCTATTTCAATCGCAAGTGGGAATATCACGATGGAAGCAATTCTACACGATGCATTGGAAGCATATCAGCCGAGACTTAATGCCTTTCTGAGATACGTTGACTGCGTCTGTGTTATGAGAAAGCGAAATGGCCAACCTTTCGTTGACTGCCTAAACGGCGTCGAGCCTTCCATCAAGTTTACTGTGAAAGAAGGGACAGATGGGTGACTCCGTTTCTTGGACGCAGTTGTAAAACGCGCTCCCACAGGCCTCACCTTCGCTATGTACCGAAACCAAACGCACTCCGATAGACACCTCGATTGGGAGTCATTACATTCGGTAGCCCACAAACGCTCAGTGATTCGGTCCTTAGTACTACAAGCCACTCGCACCTGTCCCGATGCAGGAGGAGCTCCATGGCTATTCAGAATGACCTGAACAGGAATGGGTACCCCAAGAATTTTATTAGGAAAACAACGAAATCCGTTAAGCACAACCATCAGTCAAACAGACAAGCCGTGCTTAACACAGCATCTACGCACAAGCGCGTAGTTATTCCTTACCTTCGAGATGTAAGCGACGCCCTAGCCCACGTGTTCAAAAAAACAGAGTGTGGAGTGATCTACAAGATCCCATGCGTAGATTGCGAATCGGTGTGCATTGGTGAAAGTGGCAACTACAGCAGACGTCTAAATCAGCAGAAGAAACACGTCGCCAAAGGCCACACAGTGACAAATGCACTCGCAGAGCATGCCGAGAAGACAGGCCACGAGACAAACTGGGACAAGGCACGAATCATGGTTACAGATGAGAATTCGACAACGATACTCAATCTCGAATCGCTAATCTTTCATACAACGAGTAACACAATCAATAGATAATCTGTCCCAATAAATCACGTGTACTCCCGGGCTTTGCGTCATGCGCTCAATGCCACATAAAAAAAAAAGAAACATTTTGCTCAGCCCTCATTCCATTGTGAACAAGGGATCCGTAGCCCGTACGGGTCCCGAAACCTCGTTCTTATTTTCTTTTGACATTAGTCAGTGACCTGGTTTTTCATCAATGCCTTTAGCTGACCAGATGGTATTCCGTCGAACTTTCTACTACATAATGAAGATACGTAAGAAGTGTGAAGTACCGTTCCTTAAGAACGTAAATGTCTTTTTTTAGGTGTGCTTGTGCCTAAGTGCGGATCATGGGCACTTGCAGTCCGCATGTGCCCCGTGGTAGGAAACTCTGATATTTCTCTCCAGGTGACTTGTCAGTGTATGTCGCCACATCTCATTGCTGCCTGGCTATGAACACATGGCCGTCACTGTTGCTTGTATAAACTGAAGTGTTGAACTGCTAAACACTTGGATGAAAGTCCGATTAGCGGAATGGCGGAATGAAAGAGCTAGAAGGGAGTATTTCGCATTGAAAAAAGGAAGAAAGAAAGAAAAAAAAGAAAGAAAGAGAAATGGTACGTCACGATCGCAGAGTTTCACTTATCCTCGTTTCTCCAACACTTTTGCGTGCACGCCTCGCATACTTTGTGTTAAATCACGGCGAGAACTGCTGTCGCCGTCTGTTCACGAAGACGACACGATGCGCCATCCGCAATTGCCGCTTTGATTCCACTGCAAACATGAAAAAAAAAGAAAGCTCAGCGAGGCCTCGGATTTCTGCCGACGGCAGGCTGTTCCAGCAATGCACACACCGCCTGCCCTGCCAGAACCACGCACACTCAGCAAATGTACTCGGAAGCGCCGAGAAATCCGAGGCGAATGCGAAACGCGGTGCCTGCAGCAGCGAGTGCGCCGCTTGGAAAGACGAGTGATGTACTGCACGTCCGATCGATGGAGCTTCAGCAGATTCTGCGGGATTTCATTAGCATGTATGCGTACTTATACGGAGCACAGGTTGGCTAGCACCGCGGTAAGCCGCGCCCTTTCGCCGACGTTTCAATTAGCGGTGAGCGAGTCAAGAAGGAGCACTTCACCCCCTACAACACCCGCGACCAGCCTCACCCTAATTCAAAGAGCCGGCCCCAGATTCCAGTTTTCTGGGGCTTAGAAAGGGCTGTTTGATGACCGACTATGTCGAAGAAGGGACCTGTTTATTATTTATCAGAACGCTTTTCGAAAGGAATAAGCGAGCAGCAGTGTTGCCACAAGTTGTTTAATAATGTACAAGTTGGTTTTGATACCAGAAACTGTAGAAGTCAGTAAACTTGCTCGAGTATGTACTAAAAAAGCTGTTTTAGTAACACGGACTTAGGATTTAGAGTTATTTGTGCGCTGTACCATCCGGGAATCTGCAATTAAATATTCTGTGATGCCTAATGAATCTCGAATACCGATATGGAAACCTCGTTCCAACCTTGCTTGGTTTCCGATAATTCTCAGATTACTATGACACCTGTAGGCGGAAACATCTGTTGTAGACTGAAACGCCCGTTGTATAGGCTGAAACGCCCCGTGAAGGCTGAAACGTTCGTTGTAGGCTGAAACGTCCTGTGTAGGCTGAAACGTCTGGCGTATAGGCTGAAACATCCGATGTATCTAAGCCCTAAAATGTGAGAGGAATAGAGAGAGCGAGAGGGCACATAGTGCACTTTTCTTTCGCGCAGTGAATGTTGATGATGCCTCTGCTGTTATCTTTGAAGTACTCTGTCATCTTCTTCTAGCCTGCTTGGCTGTCTCTTCATTTTTTTTGGTGCACTGAATCATTTTATAAAACAAAAAGAAAATCACGAGACCTGGTTGGGGATCAAAAGTCGTCATTAGCGTTTCCAGTAGGGTCGCTGACGCTGGTAATTCATTTTACACCGATAGCTGTTATTAGATCACAACATGCGTCACGCGCGGCGCCGTAGATGTCCGCCGCCGCCGGTGTCCGTAACCACTAACACACGAAATAAGAAAAAAATCATTAAATAAAAAACACCGAGGCATAGTGCGGTTTGAACCTGGGTCCTCTGCGCTGCAAGCCCAGTGTGCCGCTGATTACTGAGCCACGCCAGTGCTTGGGACTTAATCGCAAGCTTGCCTGCAGAGGCAAGCATGATGTCGGGGCAGGAATCGCGTTTATTATGAGTAATAAAGTGATTTAGAACAGCAAAGGCACAACCAGAAGTCACACAATGTAAATAGCATAATGAGTGGGTCGTCCGATGCCCCAACCCTTTACAAAATCTTGTTCTTCATCATCTATTAACTGTGGCGCATGCCAACTTCAGGCATAATTCCTCATCGTCGTCAGCCGCTGCATGAACCATTTTCAGTTAATTTCTTGCAAGTATTTAGCTGATAGCATGCTTCTCAGAAGAATGAGGAAAGATAGCACAGCGAATTCCCGCCTACCCAGCAAGTGTGCTTGCAGCAGTTACCCATTGATTGATATGTGGGGTTTAACGTCCAAAACCACCATATGATTATGAGAGACGCCGTAGTGGAGGGCTCCGGAAATTTCGACCACCTGGGGTTCTTTAACGTGCACACAAATCTGAGTATACGGGCCTACAACATTTCCGCCTCCATCGAAAATGAAGCCGCCGCAGCCGTGATTTGATCCCGCGACCTGCGGGTCAGCAGCCGAGTACCTTAGCCACTAGACCACCGCGGCGGGGCTGCAGCAGTTACCCAAAAGGTGTTTTAGAAAAGGCTCCGAAAGGTCACCCTTACTGCTTTCGCGGGGACTGTGCTGCGCGTTCCGCGCAGGTCAGGCATTTTTTGTGCGACACCGACTCCGTAAACGCTATCGGCGTGAAAAGGCACTACAGATAACATAATAACAATTGTTCTTTAACGTCCCATAACCAAGATAAAGTTATGAGGAACACCGTAGTGGAGTGCACCGGAAATTTAGACCAACGTGGTTTTCATTTAACGTGCATGCACCCAAATCCAAGTACGGGCCGCGAGCATTTTCATCCTCATCTTAAATGCCACTGCAGCGGCTGGGATTCAATTCTTCGACTTGCGGGTCAGCAATCCAGCTTCATAACGACCATTGCGGTGCGTATACCACGGCGGGAGAGTAAAGAATTGCGGAATGATTTATATCGCGTATACGATTATTTTACATGCATGTATACAAGTATAGATACATAGGCGTTTTTACGCAACACACCCGCCGAAATAGGGTTTCCATTTCGTATACATCGAGCCTACGACATTGACAACTCGGTAGCGTTACGAAACTGTACGAGGGACCACAGAGGTTATTGCGAAACGTGCGTGTTTTGCGTAGCTGGACGTCACATTCTGACTATGCGTATATGTATTCTTCCTTATATCGAGGGTCGTCATTTAACAATATACGGCTTGCTCTTTTTTTTTTAATCCGGCCTGCTGACGCACTTCACTAAACACAATTTCTCGTCGCGTTCAGCACACAGACGCAATCGCGCAAGCCGCTTTGCCCGACAACGTATACATATAACTCCATCAGCACAGCTCGGACTGGATATTGATCGGGCAGAACACCATGGGTGCGAGCTGTGTGAAATTCGATTTGCTCATAAGGCAAAGCACAAGCAAACTCGAGGGCCCGTCTTGTGCTTTTGTGTCGTCTGCCTCTGCGAAAGAATGAAGAAAGGATCGAAGAAACGGGATGTGGAGTTACTTTCACGGCCGAGTTATCGTGAAGACGAGTTTGTAATAAGAAGCATTCGACTGTGGTCAAGCTCTGTCGCATTGGATCTTCTACTGATTGTACTACATATGGGTGCCATCATATTGGACTGTTAACTTTGTTTTATTGTATACATGCTTTAGTAGCTTGTATACAATACATACAATACGGTACACGAGCATACACACGAAAATGCATGTTCATGCGAAATTTGTGTGACGACATGTATATTCGTGTAGTGGTTGCAATAGGGCTAAACCCAACGCTAATTCACCTTCAGTACTCTGAAATTGAAGAAGTACGTAGTACGGGCCTCCAGCGCTTCTCGTTTACAGAGTTTCACCTGTTTCGAAACTACCGGTGACGTCAATGTTTGACGTAAGTACGCAGAGTTTACCTGGTAATTGTCTTAATTGAAAGGAAAGGGGGTCGCAATCTTGCCGCTGGTTCTATATCAGCAACGATGGTTGTTCTGCTCGCCGCGAGATGACGCGAGAAGAGACTGTGGTTGCTCTCGCTCCCACTTAAACGCGCTGCCAGCAGCCGCCAGAGCAGCCGCCGAACCAAGACATATCGGGCCAAATACGAAGGGGTAGACACGGTATGCAGTGCGTGTGGAGAGGAAGAATAAACTGCCGAACACTTGATAATGTTCTGTAAAGGGTTCACCATATAGTTCAGGATGATCGCGCAGAGTTCTTCAAAGCACAGCGGTTTAGGGACAGGGAGGGCAAAATAGACTTTAAGCGGGTAGAATTAACTAGAAGGAGGTTATCTGATTGGTGGCGAAAGTCAAGGCACGAGTGAAAATTAAACCCTTCACTGCAAAGTGTTTAAGGAAAACCTCACTATTTAAGGAAAAAAAATATAAATCTAGTTACTGGTTCATTAAGTATTACGGCTTGGTGGCGCTAGCCACCGCCCGATCTAAAGGGTAAAGCCATATCCATCCATCCATCCGGAGCGCGCAGGCCACGCGTCGCCGTGTTCCCTTTCATAAAAAGTGACACTGTACTTGGTGCGTCGTATGAGGTGGAATATGTCACGTCCTGTGCCAAGGGTGCTTCGTATTATGTTTTACACATTTGTTAGGAACAAACTGCGTCCCGCAGGTTGCGTCTCGCCCGGACGAGCTTCGTGATGTTCCCTTTCAAAACTGCCTCTCCGAACTCATTTGCACGCTTATAAAGTTTGTGTTTCACGGCGGAACGTTTACGCGTCTGTTGAGGCCTCTTCAGGACGACCGGTTTTCTGGCATTTGAAATATCGCTTGGCCTCGGAGGCGTACTCGTTCGCGTGACTATGCGTAGTAACGTGACAGTATGCAGCGCGCACGAATTTATATGTTCTTGGCGATCTGTCTGGCCATATAGTAGGTGAAGAACTAAACGGTTAAGATCAAACAGCCAAAATAATAGTAATAATAATAATAATAATAATAATAATAATAATAATAATAATAATAATAATAATAATAATAATAATAATAATAATAATAATAACAGTGGTTTTACGTCCCTAAACCCCGATATGATTGTGAGAGGTGCCGTAGTGAAGGACTCGCGGGAAATGCATCACCACCCGGGATCCTTTGACATGCACCTAAATACTTGAACATGGGCCTGCAATGCTCTGCCTCTATCGAAATATGGTCGCCGCGGCCGGCATTTGATTGCGTGACCTTCGTGTGAGAAGTTGAGAACAACCCCCAGACCGTGGTGTGGTCTAAGTTATGGTGCGCAGCCTCCAGAGACACGAAGGGAAAAACCGATCCCGGCAGCTGCGGCCGCCTTTGGATGGAGACAGAATGCTATAGAAGCCCGTATGTGTTGTCAGGGCGCGTTAGAAAAACACCAAATGGGCGAAATTTGCGGAGCCCACCACCACGGCGTGCCTCATAATCCTACCGCGGTTTTGGCGCTTAAAACCACAGATATCATTGGAGAAATGATTTACTTCAATGGGATCCGCGATCACGTCTATTTATAGCTACTGGCACTTACCAGCGACGACGCTGTTTTGTATGTTTTGTCGTGCAGGCATCGATATGGTCCATGCGTCCCACAGTGCGCCCGACGCGCTACCCTGTCACGTCTCGGAGGCATCCTTGCTATGGTGGTGCGCTGAACCCGGCTCCGACCCGCTCCTTCGACCAGTGCATCCACGACCACAGGATACCGCAACTTCAACGCCCCGATACCCACGCACAAGCCGATGTAACGGCTGTCGCTGTCACCCTACGTTATCCCAGCGATTGACGATATCCGGGTTGCATCCGCCATGCCACCATGCAGGCTACGCATGCGCGACCAGGCCCAGAGCGGATTTCAAACTCACCTGAGATAACTTTTCATTTTGATGATAAACAACTAATCAGTATTCGCTGCATGCACTTCGCGCTAGTTTTTGAGGCCCTTCCTACGTTTGCCAAGTCCGCAGTGTTGCTTGTGCGCATGTTGTCAGACAGGCGTTAGCATTAACATTTGATACAGAACTAAGCGCAAAGTACTAACACCAGTACGAACGAGTCGAAAGCATCCAGTGTCGTAACAAGGGCATCTCAAAGAAATGTAACCTGGTCAAGCTTGCATGGTGAAATAGCTTAAACCCTCGCAGCACTACCTACGGCAGAATTACAATGCTATGTGAGAGATATCCAACTAGCTTGCTAAAACAGAATACGATTGCTAGTCGATTGTATGTATTAATGCAGAAACCAGCAATACCCAAGAGCTTCTTACCAAAATTTGGTAGAAATAGCATCAATGAGGACTAAACTAGATAAATCGGAAGACCAACACACCACTCAAACCTATTGTGTTGTTTGTTGTTGTTGTTGTTGTTGTTGTTTTGTTTATTGGGTCGTGAGCGTGACACGTAAGCCCAAATTGAAGCTTCAGTACTACATGGCCACAGTACAGCGTCAAAGGTGCGACCATACGTTGCCTTATATAGCAGAAAGGTGACGCCGAGAACTTCCAAATTCTACGTCGATCGAAACAGGCTCGACACGCTTCGGTGAATCGTACTACAACAAAGCGCGGGAGGCTTCGCGTCGCAATAATTGCCTTCAAGTCCAGCCACGCTTTATTTTTTTAGTTGTTCCCCTTTGATGTGTAAAAATAATACATCTTGGAAAACAATTTCGGTGTTTATATGCTTCATATGATGCGCGCAGACACCCCTTCGTTGTGATACTCACCACGCGCGGTCGCACGGGATGTATATGCACCAACTTCTTATGAATTGCCTCCGCGACTGTAACTTGGCGTAATTAGCACCGAAAAATCTAGAGTTCTGATACAAATCACTTAAAAACTGTGATTAGTCCGCATACTTCATCACTGGATGTCGTTGTCTAATTTCTAGAGCTAGCATCACGTTCTTGTGGTGGTGGTGGCAATCACCAAGGCTTTGCCAAAAGTATACATTAATTAGATGAACTAGAGGCTGTATGGAGAAGTACTGACACGTAAATTGTGATAACAGTAGTAAGTATAACTATGTATGGGAGATAGAGGAAGGTATATAACGGCTGCCTCTGGCCGGTACTTAACTACGGAGCAGAAACTTGGAGGCTTGCGAAGAGAGTTCAGCTTAAATATAAGGACAACGCAATGAACGATGGAAAGGAAAATGATAGATGTACACTAATTGACAAGGACAGAGCAGAGTGGGTCAGGGAACAAACAGGGGTTAAGGATATCAAAGTTGAAATCAAAAAGAAGAATGAACATGGGCCGGGCACGTAGCGCGTAGGCAGGATAACCACTGGTTCATGAGGGTAACTGTCTGGATTCTCAGAGAAGGCAAACGCATGAGAGGGATACAGAAATTTAGGTGAGCGGATGGGGTTGAAAAGTTGCAGAAAGCACAACAATGGGTTTATCGGCGGGTCATGGGAGAGGCCTTTGCCTTACAGTGGGCGTTGTCAGGCTGATTATGATGATGATGATGATGATCATCATCATCTAAGCCAGAACTTCTGCGAAGGTTTAGTGCTTCGCTTATACTCAAAGATCCGCCCAAAACATCTGCATACTATTGCTCAAAATGAGCCTAAAAAAAATCTCTCCGGCGTCTCCAGAGCATACGGCACACGATCTAAATCATTGTATACGAAATTATAACGGTTCTCATGACTCATTGAGTGCAACGAAAGTGAACTTTAATCGGCTGTTTTATCTGAAAAGTTATTCGCGATTGGTATATATTCTTCCTCCAGTATCTTCTGCTCCCAGTACCTACGTAGAATTAACGTTGCAGTGTTTACTTTGCACTCGCTCGCTGGATTCCGTGTCGACCGGTTGTGCCCTCGCGATCTCCGACGTCAGCGTAGCTCTGGCCGACTGGACTTGCTCTACGCCACCTCCTGACGCCGACAAGAGCTCCCGCAAGTGGTGCCCCGTCCTCGGACTCCTGTGACCGTGTTTCCATCTTTCCTATCTCTCCTATCCCCTCAAGAAGTCCTTGGGCATCGCCGGTAGTGCTGGTTAAAAAGAAAGACGGAAGCTTGCGATTTTGTGTCGACTACCGCAAGCTGAACCGTGTGACAAAGAAAGACGTGTACCCATTACCGCGCATCGATGATTCACTCGACAGGCTGAGGTATGCACGCTACTTTTCGTCAATGGACCTCAAAAGTGGGTATTGGCAAATAGAGGTCGACGAGCGAGATAGAGAAAAAACGGCTTTTGTAACGCCTGACGGGCTTTATGAATTTAAAGTCTTGCCATTCGGATTGTGCTCAGCCCCCGCAACGTTTCAGAGACTTATGGATACCGTTCTGTCAGGCCTTAAGTGGCAGACATGTCTGGTCTATCTGGACGACGTCATTGTTTTTTCAAAAACATTTGAGGAACACCTGAGCAGGCTGCTATCGGTATTTAGGGCAATAAGGTCTGCCGGCCTGACACTGAAACCCGAGAAGTGTCATTTCGGTTTCAAGGAGCTTACATTTTTAGGCCATGTGGTGAGCCATGAAGGTGTTCGACCTGATCCCGATAAGATTGCGGCCGTCAGAAAATTTCCGGTACCAAAAGACAAGAAAGCAGTCAGGCGTTTCCTTGGCCTATGCGCATACTACCGAAGGTTTATTGCCAATTTCTCCAACATAGCCTCGCCGTTAACACGACTCACAAGAGAAGACGTTTCGTTCACATGGGGCGACGATCAACAGGTGGCATTTGACGATCTCCGACAGCGCCTGCAGACTCCACCTGTACTTGCTCACTTTGATGAGGATGCTCCTACCATGGTCCATACAGATGCCAGCAACGTGGGTTTAGGCGCTGTACTCGTCCAGTGGCAAGACTCAGCCGAGCGTGTGATCGCATATGCTAGTAGGACGCTTTCCCGCGCCGAGTCCAACTACTCCACAACGGAAAAAGAGTGTCTTGCTGTCGTATGGGCGGTTATGAAGTTTCGTCCGTACCTCTATGGTCGTTCCTTCCACGTAGTCAGCGACCATCATTCCCTCTGCTGGCTGACCAACTTGAAAGACCCGTCTGGTCGGCTCGCACGGTGGAGCTTACGCCTCCAAGAGTTTGATATGACGGTCGTGTATAAGTCCGGACGGCAGCACGCCGACGCCGATTGCTTATCAAGGTCACCGATAAAGCGCGACGATGACACAGAAGATGACAGCATGGCGTTTGTAGGAGTCGTTGACACCACTACGATTTCGTGCAAGCAGAAAGAAGACAGTGAGTTGCTTCCTCTTATTGAATTTTTGAATGGCCGGACAACAACCGTCCCCAGAAGATTTGCAAGGAGCCTGCCGTCATTCTGCGTACGTAGTGGTGTTCTCTATAAGAAGAACTTTTCTCCCAGAGGAAGCACCCACCTACTTGTCGTTCCGACGTCACTTCGTGAGCAGATACTTTGTGCTTGCCACGATGAGCCAACGTCTGGTCATCTCGGATACACACGCACATTGGCCAGAATACAACAGAAATACTACTGGCCAAGACTTCCAGCTATTTTGAAGCATTACGCGCGCACGTGCCTCGATTGCCAACGACGAAAATCGCCACCGTTAAAACCAGCTGGGCTATTACAACCAATTCAAGTGCCCACGGTACCTTTTGCCCAAATTGGAATGGATCTTCTTGGACCATATCCGACTTCCCATGCTGGCAACAAGTGGGTAATAGTCGCCACTGATTATCTTACGCGCTATGCCGAAACAAAGGCTTTGTCAAGTGGCACCGCCGTTGAAGCCGCACGATTCTTCGTAGAAAATATCGTCCTGAGGCATGGTGCTCCAACAATCATAATAACGGATCGAGGTGCCGCTTTCACGGCCGCGCTCCTGAAGACAGTGCTTGAGCTCAGTGGAACCGCCCATCGGAAAACCACTTCCTATCATCCACAAACCAACGGCCTAACAGAACGCCTCAACAAGACTATTGCCGACATGTTGAGTATGTACGTTGACGTGGATCACAAGAACTGGGACGACATTCTACCGTACATCACGTTCGCCTATAATACAGCGCAGCAAGAAACTACACGAAGAACGCCGTTCAGTCTCCTTCATGGCCGTGAAGTGACGACGATGCTTGACGCCATGTTACTGCACGACTGCAATGACATCGATTTGGACGCTGCATCTTTTATCCAACGAGCAGAAGAAGCGAGGCAGCTTGCGCGCGTCCGAATTACCCAGCACCTCCACCAGTGTCACAATGCAGAAACAGCAGCAGTCGAATCCAGGGATCTCACTTTAATTGTATTAGAATACTGGCAAACTGATCGGGAGAGAACCTCGTCTTCTTCACTCGCTGCGCGTGTTCTTCGTTGTCCTCTTCGCGTTGCATATTCAATGTGGCAATATGTCCTCGCTCGCTGTCCCAGCGCATCTCTCTCTCTCTCTCACTACACCTTTAATCCTATCCTTTTAATCCCTCCACACCCCATCCCTTGTGAGCTACTGTTGAGGTGTAGCACCGTGATGCAGACAGTTACGGGGCTCATTTTTCTCTTCTTTTCCCTCTTATAACCACTTCTCTCTTACTTTGCCTGGTATCTTCGCTCGCTTGTTTTATTTAGAGTTAACTATTAAAACGATCATGTTTCTACGCAGAACTTCCGAAGAAAAAGTTTGCGCGCAGTATATGTAGTACATAAATGACACTATAGGCTATCGTGCTCCCAATCAAGTTTTCCTTCATCATGCACCTTCTTTCCTGTGTACCTCGGTTACTCCGGCACGCAGATTGACTGTTTGCTTCGCCATCTGTGGTCTAAAGAACTAACCAAATATCGTCGCTGTTGAGCGCGGGCGTTTCCTCCAGAAACGAGGCTGATCCCCCCCCCCTTTTTTAGGAATCGGTAATACACGAAAGTGAAACGTGTCCTTGCAGAGGTAGCTGAGCGTTCAATGTGTATTGTTTCGCCACAAGGGTGAAGGAATGAATGCGACAGCGAGAAATTGCTATGCCACGCGAAGAAAGGTATAAGCAGCTCGAAAATTGCAGCGCGCACCCTCAAGCAAAAAACACGCATGAAATGAGCATACACAGGACGAGTGCGGACAAGCAACTGTCACAGCTCGACACTGCTCAAGCACAACGAAAGACACACGAAATAAACACACAGGTATGCACAGGACAACTGTCACAATCCTTATTTCTTCGTGTGCAAGCAGAGTGCTCCTTTCGTAGACGTGGCCACGGCAGCGAGCAAAGTGACTTTCTTGGTCTCTTTAACCACTGTAACTTCAAAGCAAACTTGCGCTAGAAGCACAAAAGGTACAGAGCATCTGAAACCCGAGAAAACGCACGCACGAGTGAGCCACCAAGCAAGAGCCCACGCCATGTGGAGGCGTGTGTGTGGTGGTACAGCACGATGACCTTTAGAGCGCGCGCGCCTAACGCGCGCCCGTCGTGCCATCTCGCTACTGATGACAAAAGCGTGCTGAAGTTGCTGAGCTTTGGGGACCACCAGTGGTACATGGTGTATATAAATGGCTTGCCATTAACAACATTGAGAAGGTCCTCGTTGTGGCATAGTGGTTAGCGCCGTGCGCTGAAAAGCGCGAGGTCGCTGGTTAGACGTCCCGCTGCTGAATTTTCGCTTCTCGTATTTTCTTTGCAATCTGTTGGTGTATACTCTGAAGCGTCATAGCCGTGACGAAAATACTTCAGCAGAACCGTGGTGGACCCCGGAATAAAACACTCTCGTGTTGAAACCCAAAGTAATGGGCATCGCGTGTCGAAGACATTACTGAGTGAGATGCGTGATGCATTAGTCACAGTAACCGCTGCGTACCACCGAAGTTCACTTAGGGGCAACTAGTGCAAAGATAGAAGAAACTACTGAAGAAAAAAAATGGCAGATCCCACGTGCAGTGGGAATCGATGATATGCGAAGCACGAAAGAGAAATGTTGATATGTCACTTTAAATTTAAAATCAGCACAACGTTACAAGGTGGAGGTACATGACTTCTGTATCGTGATTATCATGTTTGTATGTGTCGTTTACGTTCGTAATCTATTCACGTCACGTCATACCAAATTTAGTATATGGGGAACTAGCGAAATGGCCGCCAGCACGCTATGAGTGTGGTATTTTGTCATGTTCTTACATGACACGCGTGTCAGGATTATCATGTTTGCACCAGCCATATACTTTCACCATTCATTGACGTCACGAAACACCAAACTTGGTATATGTGGAGCTAGCAAAACAGCCGCTAGCGCATCATGAATGGCCCAATTTACTCCAATGTAGCGTTGACGCACGCGCACTCTGGGCACAGCGACGCAACATTGGCAAAACGCGAGCACTCTACAGTCTGACGCCATGCGCGACCGACGCAAAATGCGACATCCTTCATTTCGTGCCGATGCGTTACCCAGACAACGCTGCGGCTCCCTCTTTTCGTGACGGAGTGACGCTGAATGCGCTAAAACGCGCATGCGTCAAAGCAACGCACCGCAGCGCTTGCTTGCGAGTATATGGCAGGACCGGCGCCTGGCGTGGCAACGCCGGCATGATGCAACGAAATGAACGCCGGCGAGCCTGCGCACCGCGTCACGTCGAAATGTATTGGTGCCTTGAGTGTGGCATGTAGTCATGTTCTCACATGACACGAATCTCATGATTATCATGTTTGCACCGGTCACACACCTTCGTCGTTCATTGGCGTCGCATAATACCGAGTTTGGTACATGTGAAGCTAGCGAAACGGCCGCGAGCGCATCATGAGTGTACCATGTAGTCATGTTGGTACATGACACGCATTTCATGTTTATCATGTTTGCACCAGTATCATACCTTCGTCATCCATTCACATCCCGTAATACCAAATTTGGTATAAGCGAAGCTAGCGATACGGCCACCAGCGCATCAGGAGCGAGGAATGTAGTCATGTTGTTACATGACACGCTTCTCATGATTATCATGTTTGCACCAGTCACATACCTTCGCCATTTATTCCCGTACCATAATACCAAATGTGATATATGTGACGCTAGCGAAACGCCCACGAGCGCATCACGAGCTAGGCATGTAGTCATGTTGTTACATGACACGCATCTCATGATTATCATGTTTGTACCAGTCACGTACCTTCATTATTCATTCACGTACTGTAATAACAAATTTGGTATATGTGACGCTAGCGAAATGCCCGCGAGCGCATCATGAGCTTGGCATGTAGTCATGTTGTTACACGACACGCATGTCATGATTTTCATGTTAGGGTGTGTTGCTTGTGTTCGCCATGCAAACATGTCATACCATACTAGTTTTGCAACATGCCATGTGAGCGAAACCACCGCAAGATCTGCAGGACCATGAAATGTGAGTCATGACATTCATGACATCCATGTCATGATTTTCATGTTATGACTGGTAAAATATGTTCTTCATACAGTCATGTTATGCCATACCATGTTTGGTATCGATACCACTATTGAAACGACCAGGAGAGCTAAAAGTCGTGGGTGGCTAGATAGATAGATAGATAGATAGATAGATAGATAGATAGATAGATAGATAGATAGATAGATAGATAGATAGATAGATAGATACGCTCAAAGTCGCCGAAGTTCGCTAACAAATGCTTCGCATTTAAATTCAGGAAGGTTCGTTATTGAGGAGGAAGAAAGAGGAGGGGAAAAAAGGTTACTGTGAGAGTACAGTGTCCTGGGGTGGTATTCTGCGAGCATTGCCTAAGTGCGCCGTCTATTTCACCCTACTCATGCAGGATTGAGCTAGATTGATTAGTGCTCACGATCAGCGCCTATACGAACTTTATCCGGTGAGGTCGCACTGGAACGGACGTCCCTTAACAATATGGCAGGCGGTCGCACAGGATAGGAAACAAGTGTTCCAAATATGTTGCACAGTTTCTTCGCGGCCTCTGAATGTCATGATCGTTATGTTTATGTGTAAGTTCTCTGTAATTATTACAATATATCATGCTTTACGTCCTAAAACCACGATATGTTTATGAAAGACGCCATATGGGAGTGCTCTGGAAATTTTAACCACCTGGGGTTTTTTAGCGTGCTCTGACACCGTGCACTCACGCGGCTCCGCTATTTCACCTCTATCTAAATACCGTATTTTTGCGCGTATAACCCACCCCTGCATATAATCCGCACCCCCACTTTCAGCTCACCGAGAAAGAAAAAAAAAACTTCTCGCGTATTGCCCGCACATTTGATATACAGGAAAGGCTGTACAAAAGCTACTGCTCAAGCAACATAGCACACATGTAGACAGAAACAGCTTTATTTAGCAAGCAGAATACGCTGTCTGCAAGGCCAGTCACAATTCACTCACTGTCGCTGCTCTGGTTAGGGCTATCACTTGAGCCGCAGTCCTCACTATTATGCACAAGGCCATCCTCGGTTCCATCCAAGTTGTTTGTGATGCAGCAATTCTTGAAACTTTTTCGCACCATCTCACCTGGAATGGCCTTCCATGACTCGACAATCCACTTGCAGAATAGGGCAATATCAGGCCTTCGGACTCGTCCTGTCGGCGTCAAGTCGTAGCAGCCTTCGGCCATCCACTCGGCGTAATAGCGCTTGACATGCGCTTTGAAGGGCTTGTTAAGCGACACATCTAGAGGCTGCAACATTGACGTCATTTCACCGGGTATAACAACTAAGTCGGTGCCGTTGCGTGAAAGGCGGTCCTTCACTTCCTTAGTTGTGTGGCCGCGGAACGAGTCAAGAACGAGCATGGACCTTTTTGCGAGCATCGCACCGGGCCTCTTCTCCCATACCGTCTTGATCCAGTCTACGAACAAGTCTTTGTTCATCCACGCGTTCTCGTGTGCGCACCAACACACCGGCAGGCAAATGAACCTTTGGTAGAGTTTTCCTTTTCAAGATGATGTACGGTCGCAGTTGCGTGCCGTCGGAGAGGGCACAAAGCAAGACTGTGATGCGCAGTTTCGTGTTCCCGCCGGTCAGCACGCTCACCAAACTGCTGCCCGTCTTTTCAATCGTTGTGTCCAACGGCATTTCAAAATAAACAGGAGTTTCATCCGCATTGCCGATTTGCGAGAAAATAAAATTGTGCTGCTTTCGCAGGCCAATTACGTATCTCTGGTACTTGAGCAGCTTCTCCTCATAAGAAGCCGGCAAGCGTTGACATAGTGTAGTCTGCCGTTTGATCGAGAGCCCTTGTCGCTTCATAAAGCGGTGCAGCCAACCGCGGCTCGCACGGAACTCGTGAGGTAGGCCTAGCTCCTTCGAAAGCCGCCGCACTTCCACTTGGGCCATCTCGGTCGATACGGCGTGACCCCTGCTTCTCATATCTTCGATGAACTCCACTAGTTCCGCCTCCAGCTCAGGGTGGCCACCGGACTTGGGGCCACGAAATGACCCATGGTCTCGGTGCATGGCTTGTAGGCTCTCTTTCTTCTTTCTCCACAGTCGCATGCAGGACTCGTCCACATGGTGCCGTCTTCCCGCTCCGCGATTACCGAATTCCTCGGCGACGGCGATGATCTTAGGCTTTTGCTGTGCCGTGAAGGCCTGACGCCGTACGCTACTCATGGTGACAGAACAGATCGACTTAAGCTTGGCGAACGGGTCGAGATGTGGAGAACTAGCGGCATCAGCGAGGTAAAGAGCGCTCACACTCGGCGACAACTTGACAGCACTACCCCTTCTAGTACACTGTAACAGCACCCTGGAAACAACAGTACCGAAATGCATGCCTACTACCGCGTCAAAATGTAGTACATTAATTTACTGATATCTCTGATTGATTGATTGATTGATTGATTGATTGATTGATTGATTTGTGGGGTTTAACGTCCCAAAACAACATATGATTATGAGAGACGCCGTAATGGAGGACTCCGGAAATTTCGACCACCTGGGGTTCTTTAACGTGCACCCAAATCTGAGTACACGGGCCTAATTACTGATATCTCTATAGGCACTATAATATCTCATTTGACTTGCTGAAATAAATACGGCTTTATTTATTATGGAACTTACTTTATTTATTATGGAACTTTCTTAGACAGCACCACCTTTTCGGCAAGCCCTTTCCACAAGTAAACATGGCGTTCGTGACGTAGGGACATGTGGAGGGTCACTGAGCGGCCGCGAACGTCCAAAAAATATACTTGTGGTGTGACAGTGAGATTTTACACTGAACAATCGAATTGTCTCTCCCCAAATGTTTTTCTAAACGCTTGAACGATGCAAGCAAGCGAAACCAAAATCGGCTGCAAGCTGCCGTGCTACTTGCGGAGCAACACGAATTTGCGGAAACCACCTCCGTAGCATTCGCTACACTGTTAAGGGGCTTCACAGCACAACACGCGTTGCTGTGAAGCAACACTATAGGAAAAACCCCGCATATTATTCGAACCTCCACTTTGCCACTGAAATGTTTGGGTTTTTGGTGCGGGTTATACGCGGGAAAATACGGGACGGCTGCCGTGGCCCGGACTGAAACCACTAGCTTCTTGTCAGCAGCCGAGCACACTACAGTCTTCCACCGAGGCGGGCAACCTTTTTAACTGTATAAGTGATCTCTTTGACACGCTAGAGCGTATTAGAGGAAGCACCTAAACAGTTGCGGTGAGCGACGCGTAAGAAACACGTGTGGCACGTAAGTCGCGCACAGCGTAATATATATATATATATATATATATATATATATATATATATATATATATATATAATGTTACGATTAACTTGTTTATTAATCTATTTACAGCGCACAGAACTCCACGAGCAAGATGACGCCAGTCCAGCTTCAAACGAAAACTCACTTCGTCCTCCTCTTTCATGCAGCCGTGTTTAGCGGCTGTTATGTATCATAACCCCCGGCGGTAGAAGCACCATCCCGGTGCTAAATATACGAAGATGATGACAAAGGGGGTAATAGGGCTTTAGCCGAGCCACGTGAACGGTGCCGCTCGGAGCTGACGATTACTTTGTTGGATCAGTTGGAACAATCTCGTACGTGACGTCTGTCACTTGGCGAACGATACTGAATGGTCAAGTGTAGGGCGACAACAGTTTTTTACAGTCCCACACACCGAGTAGGTGACCAGAGGAGCACGAGAGAACCCGGGGAAAAGTGCACGTCCTTATGGTGAGAATTGTAGAGATGTTGTTGGGGCGCCTGTGTAGACTGTAGACGGTTACGGGCTACTTGGCGCGTGTGGTCGGCGCAGGCAATGGCTTCCTCGGCATATTCAGTGGCCGCAGGTAGTAAAGTGTCTAAGGGTAGAGCTGGGTCTCGGCCATATAGGAAATAGAAGGGCGAATAGCCGGCAGTGTTGTGACGAGATGAATTGTAGGCGAACGTCACATACGGCAAATGAATGTCCCAATTCTGGTGGTCTGGCGCAACGTATTTGGCAAGCATATTGGTTAGGCTCCTGTTGAGGCGCTCCGTGAAGCCATTTGATTGGGGATGGTGCGTAGTAGTAAATTTGTGCTTGGTATGGCAAGACCTCAGGATTTTATGAACGACAGCTGATAAAAACGTGCGGCCACGGTCGGTGAGAAGTTGGCGGGGGGCACCGTGCACTAATAATATATCGTACAGCAGAAAGTTCGCAACGTCGGTAGCGCAATTGGTCGCGAGTTCTCGCGTGATTGCGTACCACGTCGCGTAGTCTGTGGACAAACAATCCCTTTATTTCCGGCTGGGGAGAGTGGAAAGGGTCCAACAGGTCGAGACCAATTCGAAAGAAAGGTTCAGTGGGAACGTCAATCGGCTGAAGGTAGTCGGCTGGGAGGGCAGACGGCGTTTTGCTACGCTAACAGGGCTCACAAGCGGCGATATAGCGTCGAACAGAGCGGGCGAGTCCAAGCCAAAAAAAAACCGACTTCGTACCCGATCGTATGCGCGAGAAACGCCCAAAAGGCCCATCATGGGAGCGTCATGAAGTTGATGCAGGACAGTGGAACGAAGTTGCGCTGGGATGACAGAAAGTAAGTCTGATCCGAAGGAATCAAGGTTACGGCGATATAGGGTCCCGTCTTTCACCAAAAACATTCGTAGGGACGGGTCGCGAGGCGTTGACTTCAGTTTGCCAATGATGGCTCGTAAAGAAGCATCCCGACGTTGCTCTTCGGCAATGTTCAACAGCTGCGACACAGAAAAAACGTTCGTGAGAGCATCAATATCGGTTGCTTCGTCAACAGGGTAGCGGGATAAACAATCCGCATCCTGATGTAATCGCCCTGTTTTGTACATTACAGAGGACGTGTACTCTTGAAGGCGTAGGGCCCAACGAGCGAAACGTCCTGTGGGGTCCTTCAGGGAGGCTAGCCAGCAGAGTGCGTGATGATCCATGACAACACGGAATGAGCACCCGTACAGGCGTGGAAGAAACTTGGCGACTGCCCACACAAGGGCGAGGCACTCACGCTCCGCGATGGAATAGTTGCGCTCGGCTCAAGATAGCAGTCGACTTGCGTAGGCTGTAACACGGTCGTGTCCCCGTTGTTCCTGCAATAGCACAGCTCCTATGCCGTGTCGAATGGCGTCCATGTGAACCTCGGTTGGGGCTAATGGATCAAAGTGAGCCAAGATTGGTGGCGTTGTAAGCAGTGTCGTAAGTTGGGAAAACGATGACGCTTGGCCATGGCCCCAGGTAAACCAGGCGCCTTTCTTCAAGAGGTCTGTGAGGGGGCGTGCAATGGTCGCAAAGTCCTTAACAAGGCGTCTGAAATATGAGCACAACCCCACAAAACTGCGGACATGCTTTGTGGTCCTCGGAACGGGAAAGTTCGTGACTGCGCGAATTTTCTCTGGGTCTGGACGCACGCCTTGGGCATCGACAAGGTGGCCGAGCGCGGAAATTTGACGACGAGCGAAGTGGCACTTGGAGGTGTTAAGCTGGAGTCCGGCTCGACGAAAAACATCCAGAATAGCTGATAAACGATCGAGATGCGAGTCAAATGTAGGCGAAAAGACAATAACATCGTCAAGGTAACACAAGCAGGTGGACCATTTCAACCCTTGGAGCAATGAGTCCATCATTTTTTCAAACGTGGCTCTTGCATTGCAGAGACCAAAGGGCCTCACCTTAAACTGATAAAGGCCATCAGGAGTGATGAATGCGGTCTTCTCGCGGTCCATCTCGTCGACGGCTATCTGCCAGTACTCTGACCGAAGGCCAATAGTTGAAAAATAAGTAGCACCGTACAAGCAGTCGAGGACGTCGCCGATGCGAGGTAAAAGATAAACGTCTTTTTTTTGTAATCTTGTTGAGGTGACGGTAATCGACACAAACGCGACATGTTCCATCCTTCTTTTTAACAAGGATGACTGGAGAAGCATAGGGGCTGCATGAAGGCTCGATAATGTTTTTCGCAAGCATTTTGCCGACTTCACGTTGTAATATTGCACACTCCGACGCAGAGACACGGTAGGGGCATCGGTAAATGGGAGTTGCATGGCCAATATTTATGCGATGGGTGACAATGGTCATTTGGCTTAAAGAGTTACTGGCAAAGTCGAAAATGCTATGATAGCCCTCAAGAACGTGGCAAAGCGCTGCAGCTTGCTCAGACGTGAGGTCCGATGACACTATTCGCTCGATGTCGGCGCCCCAAGAACGTGATGGAGTGAAACCACTGACTGAGCTGCAGCAATCGTCAACTCTGAAGCGCTCGACATGGTCATCTTGGAGAGCGGTAATTTTGGCCAGGGAGATACCCTGTGGTAGAATTTGAGTGGTGAGTGAGAAGTTCACCAGTGGAAGGGACGTGCGGTTTCTCGTAATCGTCAGAATCATATGCGGCACAGCAACCCCATGCGTAAGCTTCACGGCAGGAATCGGGGCCACCATGTAATCACCATCAGGTACTGGCGGCGTGGAGGATAAGTCGACATGTGTGACAGAGTTAGGCGGGAGGCGCGTCAAATCAATGCAGCAGAGGCTGGTTTGCGGTGGGCTGGTCGGGTCGAAAAAGAGGGGTAACTCGAGACGGAGAGAGCCAGCTGAACAGTTTATGAGGGCAGAGTCCGTGGCTAGAAAATCCATACCGAGAATGAGTTCATGAGGGCAATGTTCGATAACGGCGAAAAGAACGACAGTGCTTCTCTTCCCAATAGACACTCGCGCCGAGCACATGCCAAGAATTGCGGCAGTTCCTCCATCGGCGACTCATACAGTGCGGTTGAGGGTGGGCGTGACAACTTTTTTAAGTCGGCGGAGAAGGTTAGCACTCATAATGGACACATGCGTGCCAGCATCTATCAATGCACTGACACGAACATTGTCGACAGTAACGTCCAAAAGGTTCCGGTTTGTCGTTAACATTAAACGAGGATTTCTTACGAAGGTCGTTAACGCAACTCCACCTCCAGAAGCTGCACGGCCTAGTTTTCTGGTCGGAGGTGCTGCGAATAGGTCGAGGAGGCAGCACGGCGCGTTGTGGGGGTGACCAGGACTGACGACGAGCAAGGGACGGTGACCGGTCGTAGCGAGGTCTGCTCAGAGGTGCTGCAGGAGCGGAAAATGTGGTCGGCGTTGATGGAGAAAGTGATGGGGCGACTGGCGAACAGAAGTGGCGTGATATTGAGGTGCATAATGGGACAATGGAGCCCAGCGGCTGCGGCAGTGACGAGCGATATGAACAACGCGTCGACAGTTAAAACATATGGGCCTGTCATCAAGAGTACGCCATTCGGACAGATTGCGTCGTATGCGAGGAGCAGAAGGGAGATGATAAGAAGGCTCAGCAGAGTATACGGCCGGAACAGGATGTAGGCTGACTTTCGATAGCTCTTGACGAACGACGGCTTGTATCAAAGAGATCGTGATCGGGGAAGGCGCAGGCGTCGGTAATGGCGTGGTTACCGGTTGTGCTGCCTCGACTTCTCGACGAATGATGCGTGTAAGGTTGTCACATCGAGGGGCCTGGTGGAAGGCGTCGTCACACGAAAATGTGGCCGCTGTGTTCGGAAGGTGCACGATGCTTCGAGCTACGCAGCGGGTTTTAGCTTGTTCGAGACTTCGACATTCTTTAAGGATGGTGTCGATGCTCGAGACGTTGTTAAAAACCAGCAGGTTGAAAGTATCGTCAGCAATCCCTTTCAAGACGTGGTTAACCCTTTCGTCTTCCGACATGCACTGGTCGGCCTTGGACCAAAGGGCCAAGACGTCGAGAATGTAAGAGACGTAGGATTCGGTAGAATACTGGGCCCGTGTGGCAAGAGTCTTCTTTGCAGTGAGCTGACGACCAGATAAATCGCCAAACAGGTCGCGTATCTTTTCTTTGAAGAGATCTCAACTCGTTATGTCGGCTTCGTGGCTTTCAAGCCACGTTCGGGGAGTGCCGTCCAGGTAGAAAAACAAGTTGGTGAGCATGAGCGTTGGATCCCAGCGGTGAGTAGCACTGACGCGCTCGTACCTGTTCTGCCAAGTGTCAAGATCGATCGTACTATCACCGGAGAAAGTGCCGGGATCCCGGAGGTGCGGGAGTGTGACGTAGGTGGTGGCTTGGACTGATGAGGGTGGTGTAGAGGAAGTACCAGCAGTCGAAGCAGTCAAAAGGTCGCCGATGGTGCAGACGCTGCGCGTCTCCATGGAGGTATTGGGGTCGTCCAGCTCCACCAATAATCTTACGAGTAACTTGTTTAATAATCTATTTACAGCGCACAAAACTCGACGAGCAAGATGGCGCCAGTCCAGCATCAAACGAAAAGTCACTTCCTCCTCCTCTTTCATGCAGCCGTATTTAGCGGCTGTTATATATATATATATATATATATATATATATATATATATATATATATATATATATATATATATATATATATATATATATATATATGTGTGTGTGTGTGTGTGTGTGTGTGTGTGTGTGTGTGTGTGTGTGTGTGTGTGTGTGTGTGTGTGTGTGTGTGTGTGTGACGCTACGATGACTGGGTGACGTGGCCTGGCTCATACTCCATGTTTATTCTAATCTCACTTCTTCCTTCTCGGCTTCTACCAACCATCGCTTCATACGTCACACAATTCCCCCTCCCCCCGAAAGGAGGAATGAATTACGAACAAAGAAAAGTACACAAGGAGAGGTTGAGATGTCACAAATGTCAAAATGCACAATTGGTTTCATGGCCCCATGGTGTTCCGTAAACTCGCAAAACTTCAGGAAAGAGTGCAGCAGTCCGGTTAACGCAAGAGTTCTGGTGAGCGAGGCTGATGGTTGCGTCCTGGATAAGACAAGAATGCTTTGGACGTGGAGATAGCGGAAATCGCCGCCGGCATTCTTGTGAAGAACAAACGAGGTTCAAACACCTTGCAAAATGGACAGTTCAGATATCGTAGGCATCGAATTCTTCGTCGTGGCACAGGTCGTGCAGGCAGCTTGCGTGCGCGTTGATCGAGGTTGATTGGGCGCTGCCTGTGTTTCTGCCGAGTACAAGGGGTGCTTTTAAGGCTTTTGGAAATTTTTCTATGGCGATGTCGCAGATGGTTTGATGGAAGGCACATTCTTGATCTTTGGTGGAGAATGTATCCACCACAATCAGCCTTTTTGCAATGTTCTTCAAGCCTTAAGAGTGCACTCGATGAAGTTTTGTTTCGCCGTTGACAATGTTGAAGTATGCGTTGACGTTGTAATTTCTTCGTTTCGTCAACTTCCTTGTGGTGTGACATTGATCGTGTTGCACCAGGATTCTTAGCGAGTCCTCCGCAGGCTTCTACGACGCCAACCAATGCAACTGTTTCCGGCGCAAGATAATGTGGCGGGTTCGATGCACTTGAATCTACTGTATTTATAAACCGTTCATTGTTGGTCGTTACCCGAAGTGTACTTATGTTATCAGAAGTCGCACCTCCGCTTTTGTTTTTATTGTCGACAGTGAGTTTGTATACTGGATACACGTCGCTTCGATCTTGTGATTGATGAACACTCGACGATTCTGCAGAACACTTTTCTTCACAAAATGCTGATTGTGAATGCTTCTGTCTCTGTGGAACTGCTGAACTGAATACTTTGAACAAATGAGATCCCTGTGAACATTCGTTGTCTGGGTTGGTTTCAGGCGGATTTACTAACTCGTCGAGCGTAAATGCTATGATCTTGTGAGGTGCTTCATCAGGTTTATCAGTAAAGTTGATGACAGGATATGGAACTGCTGAGCTGAATACTTTGAACGAATGAAGTTTCTGTGAACATTCGTTGTCTGGTTTGGTTTCATGTGGATTTACTAACTCATCGTGCGTAAATGCCGTCACGCGCCCGAAGCCGTGTGGGCCATGTGTGCGACACGAAGCATCAAGTGATTCGGGTTGTTCAGTAATACCTGAAGTATTACGGTGCCGTAAATATATTGGAAATGCCGATTTATTTGCCCGTGAAAAATCCAACCGTAAGTCCAGTCTTTTGGCAAAACGGTCTACATTCCTATCGGCATACGGTGGCATTACCTTCTCTTCTGCAACGTGCAAGTCCCTAGTTGGTGTTGTAATGCGTGAAGTGTATTTGGACGAGTCATACGATGGTACAATGGTGGAATATTTACTCTGAAGTCTTGTTTGGGAAATACGCTTACTGCGAGAAGACTTCGCGTAACTGTGATGGTTGAGTTGAAGAGACTTCAGCTGACGACGTATGTACAGGTCTTCATCGTATTCTTTGAAACGCGTGATTATTTCTTCTTTGATCTTTTTCCAAGACTCATCGTTCTCGAAGATGTGGGTGAGGTAAAATTTGAATGCCTCACCTGAGATGTAGTCAGTGAAGTTGATGATCATCTCCCGTTCGACCATGATGCAGCAGTGGCATGGAGCTCGAACAGGTTGAACCAGTCCTGTACGGGTCCGTCGTCCGCTGATCCGGTGTACTTAGGGATGTCAAGGTCTTCTGATGCTGCTGTCATGATGCTTGGTGGTCTTGGTGGTCCGCGTTCGGTCACTGCGTCTCGCTGAGGTCTTCGATGATGATGGCCGGGTGATGAAGTGGTTGCGAGGTCTTCATCCTGTCGACTTGTGTGACGCTACGATGACTGGGTGACGTGGCCCGGCTCATACTCCCTGTTTATTCTAATCTCACTTCTTCCTTCTCGGCTTCTACCAATCATCGCTTCATACGTCACACACACACACACACACACACACACACACACACACACACACACACACACATATATATATATATATATATATATATATATATATATTATATATATATATATATATATATATATATATATATATATTGTGATGAGTGAGACAGAGAACAAGAGACAACACCCGATCCTGGGCCAGCTGTTCGTATTCTGTACTTCGTCTTCCTCCTCCTTGCTCTAGCTATCCGCGCGCCGAAGCGCTAGCGTCTTTTTTGGTAATGACACTCGGCCATGACTGTGCGCGCGCGGAGCTGGCGGCAAAGTTTCTGGTGGACGGCACTGGCTGCCTCGAGCTGGTCGCTCTTTTGCACGCCACGATGTCTTTGAAAAAGTGTTGTGGACTCAAGCGGCCGGCACTGGCTGGCACGTTGCGGCCACGCTCTCGGCCGCGATTTGGTCCCGTTATCTGCCAAAGGTAGATCTGGTGGTCGATATAGTGGCTGCATCTTGGAGGTCGGCCTTGACCACGCTTGAAACTGGGTGCCAGAGTCTTCCACAAGTCTATCAGGAGGTCAAGACTGGTTGCTGTCTGCATCTTGAGCGCCAACTTTCTCCTCATGATCTTGGTCAGTGACACATGCAGTGGTTACCTTGGGCTCTACCGGTGCCATCACCGTAGGCGGTTCAAGCATAGGCGATGCTGGTGTCTCCGCTTGCCTCAGTAAAGGTGATATTGGGGCTGGCTTCTCTAACTGAGCTGTATGAGGACTGGTATCAGCCTCTTCCACTGACATGATGGCATCCTGTACCGGCGCGGGTACTGAGAGCAGCAGTGGCGTGTCGCACTTGCGTCTGACGTCATTCGTAGGACAGGCGGAGAAGCTTTCTGCCGCGCGGGTGGAGGGCTCCGAGGAACCTTCGAGGTGTTGCTCCACTTCAGCTCGGTGTGCAAATGGGGTTGCGTCGGTGAAGGGCAATGCAGCACAATCGAGATGATTCTCTGCGGCTGTTTCGTTGGAGCAACGCCCTTCAAGAGGTCCGACTTCGGTAGCAGCCTCTGGCCGCAGTGAACTTGCTTCGGGAACTTCTCGTGTGGTAAGCTGCAGCGCACAGCTGCAGCCTCGAGGTGGAAAGCCTCTGGATTTACCGGCCAGGTTGGACGGGGTGGTGGTGGAGAGGTGGTAAGGATTACGACCGAAAGCAGCTATGAGCATGCAGCTCCACTCCGCCCATGACTGCTGCTTCCCGCCCTCATACCGGTGCCACGCCACTGCACCTTCCCGAAGACGGTCTACAGCCACGGTCCATTTCTTAGATCCGTCCAGACCTCGCGCATTGCTAGTGCGTTGACGGTTGCCACCCAGCTGTCGGCGTCGTTCCGGACCCCGTCTAATTCCGGCAGTTTGTAGGTGGACGGCGATGGTGGGGCAGCACGTGAGAATGCGGATATCGCTGAGGCAACGCCGTCGAGCTGGTCTGAGAGCTGCAGGAGGGAGCCCCAAAGCTGCCTGCGTTGCTCCAATGGGCTTTCCTCAAGGTCGTGCTAGGCAGCTACGTCCAACACGGCGTTAGTGGCACGCAATTCTGGCAACATTGTAGGAGCTCGCTCGGAGATTGACGCTGTCAGTTTGTCAGTCTTGACGCGGAGTAGCCCGATGGTACGCCGCAGGTTCGCGGCGCTGTCGTGTGTGAAGTCCGAAGCGTTGGTGATCGCGGTCTTCGAATGAGTAGCGGTTGCAGCACTCACGCCAGTGAGGTTGACGAGCAGAGAAGCCTGGACGGCGTTCCCTGGCAGCTCGTATGTTGAAAGAGTGCAGCGACGGGAATGTTGGCCATGGGAAGCATGAGCGGCATTCCCAAATGAAAGGAGCCGGTGCGGATCCCTGCCGCGAAATGGTTGCAGGGTGTCAATAAGCTCATGTTCTACAACCCCAAGGGAGGCCTGGACGCCGTCCACTGGTAGTTTGAAGGGTAACTGAAGCGGCGGGTGGGACCCCCATTGCCAAGGAATTGTGAACGGCGTTCCTCGATGGAGAAGCCCGCACTGCCGACGAACCACGAAGACACGTACCGGTGGCTGGCCGCAGAAGGTTCACTTGTCGGCTTGCGCTGACGGCAGAGTGCATAGCCAAGGACGCGTGGACGGCGTCCCTTGTGAAATGGTACCGGTAACCGGCACTCCAGCCGCCGAGGAGGCCTTGACACCGTCCTCAAGTGGCGCTTATCGCAGCTGTCCTGGATGACGAAGCCGGGACGTAAGCCTTCTTCATCGTCATCTGTGCCATTGGGATGAGCGAGACAGAGAACAAGAGACAACACCCGATCCTGGGCCAGCTGTTCTTATTCCTTGCTCTAGCGATCCGAGTGCCGAGCTATATATATATATATATATATATATATATATATATATATATATATATATATATATATATATATATTCGTATAGGAGAGAAAACGCACGTACGAAGTTACTTTATTGACGTTTCGGCCGTGGGTCCGGCCTTCATCAGGTTCTGATGAAGGCCGGACCCACGGCCGAAACGTCAATAATGTAACTTCGTACGTGCGTCTTCTCTCCTATACGAATAATCTTTCCCGGACCCAGCATCACTTTTGTTTTTGGTATATCTATATCTATATCTATATCTATATCTTGGTATATCTATATCGATTCCTGCTCACAGTTGGTAATTTTTTCATCCACTTTTCTTTCTCCTTATTTACATTTCATTGGTTTTAATAACTTCCGCTGTACATTCCTTGGCATTACTGTCTGTTATATCTCATTATTATTGTGTTAAAACACGGAAAAACGAGCCCTTAGGTATACACTTCTTTCCCTTATTTCATTGAACGAGGGTCTCGTACTGGCAGACTTGGTTTGTTTAGGTTGTATAAGAGGGACAATTAATCAGCTGCCCGCTCATAATAAGTTCACGTGCTACGTGGCGCCAAACATGCGCATAAGAGTGTTTTCACACTCGTTGTTTGGCTTATAGATGGCGCTGACTGTCACTCCTACTTCTAAATTCACAGATAAACCCAAAAAAGTGGATGGAGGGAGGGCCGCTGTGATAGCTCAGTGGTTAGAGCATCGAACGCGTAATTCGAAGGTCGTAGGTTCGATTCCTGCTCACAGTTGGTAATTTTTTCATCCACTTTTCTTTCTCCTTATTTACATTTCATTGGTTTTATTAACTTCCCCTGTACATTCCTTGGCATTACTGTCTGTTATATCTCATTATTATTGTGTTAAAACACGGAAAAACGAGCCCTTAGGTATACACTTCTTTCCCTTATTTCATTGAACGAGGGTCTCGTACTGGCAGACTTGGTGTGTTTAGGTTGTATAAGAGGGACAATTAATCAGCTGCCCGCTCATAATAAGTTCACGTGCTACGTGGCGCCAAACATGCGCATAAGAGTGTTTTCACACTCGTTGTTTGGCTTATAGATGGCGCTGACTGTCACTCCTACTTCTAAATTCACAGATAAACCCAAAAAAGTGGATGGAGGGAGGGCCGCTGTGATAGCTCAGTGGTTGGAGCATCGAACGCGTAATTCGAAGGTCGTAGGTTCGATTCCTGCTCACAGTTGGTAATTTTTTCATCCACTTTTCTTTCTCCTTATTTACATTCATTGGTTTTAATAACTTCCCCTGTACATTCCTTGGCATTACTGTCTGTTATATCTCATTATTATTGTGTTAAAACACGGAAAAACGAGCCCTTAGGTATACACTTCTTTCCCTTATTTCATTGAACGAGGGTCTCGTACTGGCAGACTTGGTGTGTTTAGGTGGTATAAGAGGGACAATTAATCAGCTGCCCGCTCATAATAAGTTCACGTGCTACGTGGCGCCAAACATGCGCATAAGAGTGTTTTCACACTCGTTGTTTGGCTTATAGATGGCGCTGACTGTCACTCCTACTTCTAAATTCACAGATAAACCCAAAAAAGTGGATGGAGGGAGGGCTGCTGTGATAGCTCAGTGGTTAGAGCATCGAACGCGTAATTCGAAGGTCGTAGGTTCGATTCCTGCTCACAGTTGGTAATTTTTTCATCTACTTTTCTTTCTCCTCATTTACATTTCATTGGTTTAATAAACTTCCCCTGTACATTCCTTGGCATTACTGTCTGTTATATCTCATTATTATTGTGTTAAAACACGGAAAAACGAGCCCTTAGGTATACACTTCTTTCCCTTATTTCATTGAACGAGGGTCTCGTACTGGCAGACTTGGTGTGTTTAGGTTGTGTAAGAGGGACAATTATTCAGCTGCCCGCTCATAATAAGTTCACGTGCTACGTGGCGCCAAACATGCGCATAAGAGTGTTTTCACACTCGTTGTTTGGCTTATAGATGGCGCTGACTGTCACTCCTACTTCTAAATTCACAGATAAACCCAAAAAAGGGGATGGAGGGAGGGCCGCTGTGATAGCTCAGTGGTTAGAGCATCGAACGCGTAATTTGAAGGTCGTAGGTTCGATTCCTGCTCACAGTTGGTAATTTTTTCATCCACTTTTCTTTCTCCTTATTTACATTTCATTGGTTTTAATAACTTCCCCTGTACATTCCTTGGCATTACTGTCTGTTATATCTCATTATTATTGTGTTAAAACACGGAAAAACGAGCCCTTAGGTATACACTTCTTTCCCTTATTTCATTGAACGAGGGTCTCGTACTGGCAGACTTGGTGTGTTTAGGTTGTATAAGAGGGACAATTAATCAGCTGCCCGCTCATAATAAGTTCACGTGCTACGTGGCGCCAAACATGCGCATAAGAGTGTTTTCACACTCGTTGTTTGGCTTATAGATGGCGCTGACTGTCACTCCTACTTCTAAATTCACAGATAAACCCAAAAAAGTGGATGGAGGGAGGGCCGCTGTGATAGCTCAGTGGTTAGAGCATCGAACGCGTAATTCGAAGGTCGTAGGTTCGATTCCTGCTCACAGTTGGTAATTTTTTCATCCACTTTTCTTTCTCCTTATTTACATTTCATTGGTTTTAATAACTTCCCCTGTACATTCCTTGGCATTACTGTCTGTTATATCTCATTATTATTGTGTTAAAACACGGAAAAACGAGCCCTTAGGTATACACTTCTTTCCCTTATTTCATTGAACGAGGGTCTCGTACTGGCAGACTTGGTGTGTTTAGGTTGTATAAGAGGGACAATTAATCAGCTGCCCGCTCATAATAAGTTCACGTGCTACGTGGCGCCAAACATGCGCATAAGAGTGTTTTCACACTCGTTGTTTGGCTTATAGATGGCGCTGACTGTCACTCCTACTTCTAAATTCACAGATAAACCCAAAAAAGTGGATGGAGGGAGGGCCGCTGTGATAGCTCAGTGGTTAGAGCATCGAACGCGTAATTCGAAGGTCGTAGGTTCGATTCCTGCTCACAGTTGGTAATTTTTCATCCACTTTTCTTTCTCCTTATTTACATTTCATTGGTTTTAATAACTTCCCCTGTACATTCCTTGGCATTACTGTCTGTTATATCTCATTATTATTGTGTTAAAACACGGAAAAACGAGCCCTTAGGTATACACTTCTTTCCCTTATTTCATTGAACGAGGGTCTCGTACTGGCAGACTTGGTGTGTTTAGGTTGTATAAGAGGGACAATTAATCAGCTGCCCGCTCATAATAAGTTCACGTGCTACGTGGCGCCAAACATGCGCATAAGAGTGTTTTCACACTCGTTGTTTGGCTTATAGATGGCGCTGACTGTCACTCCTACTTCTAAATTCACAGATAAACCCAAAAAAGTGGATGGAGGGAGGGCCGCTGTGATAGCTCAGTGGTTGGAGCATCGAACGCGTAATTCGAAGGTCGTAGGTTCGATTCCTGCTCACAGTTGGTAATTTCTTCATCCACTTTTCTTTCTCCTTATTTACATTTCATTGGTTTTAATAACTTCCCAGTACATTCCTTGGCATTACTGTCTGTTATATCTCATTATTATTGTGTTAAAACACGGAAAAACGAGCCCTTAGGTATACACTTCTTTCCCTTATTTCATTGAACGAGGGTCTCGTACTGGCAGACTTGGTGTGTTTTAGGTTGTATAAGAGGGACAATTAATCAGCTGCCCGCTCATAATAAGTTCACGTGCTACGTGGCGCCAAACATGCGCATAAGAGTGTTTTCACACTCGTTGTTTGGCTTATAGATGGCGCTGACTGTCACTCCTACTTCTAAATTCACAGATAAACCCAAAAAAGTGGATGGAGGGAGGGCCGCTGTGATAGCTCAGTGGTTAGAGCATCGAACGCGTAATTCGAAGGTCGTAGGTTCGATTCCTGCTCACAGATATGTAATTTTTTTCATCCACTTTTCTTTCTCCTTATTTACATTTCATTGGTTTTAATAACTTCCCCTGTACATTCCTTGGCATTACTGTCTGTTATATCTCATTATTATTGTGTTAAAACACGGAAAAAACGAGCCCTTAGGTATACACTTCTTTCCCTTATTTCATTGAACGAGGGTCTCGTACTGGCAGACTTGGTGTGTTTAGGTTGTATAAGAGGGACAATTAATCAGCTGCCCGCTCATAATAAGTTCACGTGCTACGTGGCGCCAAACATGCGCATAAGAGTGTTTTCACACTCGTTGTTTGACTTATAGATGGCGCTGACTGTCACTCCTACTTCTAAATTCACAGATAAACCCAAAAAAGTGGATGGAGGGAGGGCCGCTGTGACAGCTCAGTGGTTAGAGCATCGAACGCGTAATTCGAAGGTCGTAGGTTCGATTCCTGCTCACAGTTTGGGTAATTTTTCATCCACTTTTCTTTCTTCTTATTTACATTCCATTGGTTTTAATAACTTCCCCTGTACATTCCTTGGCATTACTGTCTGTTATATCTCATTATATTGTGTTAAAACACGGAAAAACGAGCCCTTAGGTATACACTTCTTTCCCTTATTTCATTGAACGAGGGTCTCGTACTGGCAGACTTGGTGTGTTTAGGTTGTATAAGAGGGACAATTAATCAGCTGCCCGCTCATAATAAGTTCACGTGCTACGTGACGCCAAACATGCGCATAAGAGTGTTTTCACACTCGTTGTTTGGCTTATAGATGGCGCTGACTGTCACTCCTACTTCTAAATTCACAGATAAACCCAAAAAAGTGGATGGAGGGAGGGCCGCTGTGATAGCTCAGTGGTTAGAGCATCGAACGCGTAATTCGAAGGTCGTAGGTTCGATTCCTGCTCACAGTTGGTAATTTTTTCATCCACTTTTCTTTCTTCTTATTTACATTCCATTGGTTTTAATAACTTCCCCTGTACATTCCTTGGCATTACTGTCTGTTATATCTCATTAATATTGTGTTAAAACACGGAAAAAACGAGCCCTTAGGTATACACTTCTTTCCCTTATTTCATTGAACGAGGGTCTCGTACTGGCAGACTTGGTGTGTTTAGGTTGTATAAGAGGGACAATTAATCAGCTGCCCGCTCATAATAAGTTCACGTGCTACGTGACGCCAAACATGCGCATAAGAGTGTTTTCACACTCGTTGTTTGGCTTATAGATGGCGCTGACTGTCACTCCTACTTCTAAATTCACAGATAAACCCAAAAAAGTGGATGGAGGGAGGGCCGCTGTGATAGCTCAGTGGTTAGAGCATCGAACGCGTAATTCGAAGGTCGTAGGTTCGATTCCTGCTCACAGTTGGTAATTTTTTCATCCACTTTTCTTTCTTCTTATTTACATTCATTGGTTTTAATAACTTCCCCTGTACATTCCTTGGCATTACTGTCTGTTATATCTCATTATATTGTGTTAAAACACGGAAAAACGAGCCCTTAGGTATACACTTCTTTCCCTTATTTCATTGAACGAGGGTCTCGTACTGGCAGACTTGGTGTGTTTAGGTTGTATAAGAGGGACAATTAATCAGCTGCCCGCTCATAATAAGTTCACGTGCTACGTGACGCCAAACATGCGCATAAGAGTGTTTTCACACTCGTCGTTTGGCTTATAGATGGCGCTGACTGTCACTCCTACTTCTAAATTCACAGATAAACCCAAAAAAGTGGATGGAGGGAGGGCCGCTGTGATAGCTCAGTGGTTAGAGCATCGAACGCGTAATTCGAAGGTCGTAGGTTCGATTCCTGCTCACAGTTGGTAATTTTTTCATCCACTTTTCTTTCTTCTTATTTACATTCCATTGGTTTTAATAACTTCCCCTGTACATTCCTTGGCATTACTGTCTGTTATATCTCATTAATATTGTGTTAAAACACGGAAAAACGAGCCCTTAGGTATACACTTCTTTCCCTTATTTCATTGAACGAGGGTCTCGTACTGGCAGACTTGGTGTGTTTAGGTTGTATAAGAGGGACAATTAATCAGCTGCCCGCTCATAATAAGTTCACGTGCTACGTGACGCCAAACATGCACATAAGAGTGTTTTCACACTCGTCGTTTGGCTTATAGATGGCGCTGACTGTCACTCCTACTTCTAAATTCACAGATAAACCCAAAAAAGTGGATGGAGGGAGGGCCGCTGTGATAGCTCAGTGGTTAGAGCATCGAACGCGTAATTCGAAGGTCGTAGGTTCGATTCCTGCTCACAGTTGGTAATTTTTTCATCCACTTTTCTTTCTTCTTATTTACATTCCATTGGTTTTAATAACTTCCCCTGTACATTCCTTGGCATTACTGTCTGTTATATCTCATTAATATTGTGTTAAAACACGGAAAAACGAGCCCTTAGGTATACACTTCTTTCCCTTATTTCATTGAACGAGGGTCTCGTACTGGCAGACTTGGTGTGTTTAGGTTGTATAAGAGGGACAATTAATCAGCTGCCCGCTCATAATAAGTTCACGTGCTACGTGACGCAAACATGCGCATAAGAGTGTTTTCACACTCGTTGTTTGGCTTATAGATGGCGCTGACTGTCACTCCTACTTCTAAATTCACAGATAAACCCAAAAAAGTGGATGGAGGGAGGGCCGCTGTGATAGCTCAGTGGTTAGAGCATCGAACGCGTAATTCGAGGTCGTAGGTTCGATTCCTGCTCACAGTTGGTAATTTTTCATCACCTTTTCTTCTTCTTATTTACATTCATTGGTTTTAATAACTTCCCCTGTACATTTCCTTGGCATTACTGTCTGTTATATCTCATTATTATTGTGTTAAAACGGAAAAAACGAGCCCTTAGGTATACACTTCTTTCCCTTATTTTCATTGAACGAGGGTCCTCGTACTGGCCGACTTGGTGTGTGTGTTAGGGGTTGTGACTAAGAGGGACAATTAATCAGATGCCCGCTCATAATAAGTTCACGTGCTACGTTGCGCCAAAACATGGCGCTCAAGAGTGTTTTCACACTCGTTGTTTGGCTATAGATGGCG
>WOVY01004976.1:0-121006 GCA_013436015.1 Rhipicephalus annulatus
GCCGTCGCTCCCCGTCACCTATGTGCCGTTCCCTGTCACCACTTCTTCCGGCTACCACGGCGTCTGATCATCGCCCCCAAAACTAAACAGTGCAGCTTCAGGAGGGAAAGCTGTATTTCGCGGACTGCATCGAACTGCTCCGGAACGCCCCCTTAAATGTACTTTCAGTGTGTGTTGAGGGTATATGGACTGAAGCCTTGGTTGACACAGGTGCATCGCTCTCAGTTATTAGTGTGGACGTGTGCCCCCGTTTGCGCAAAGTGAAGACGCCGAATGATGGCCCTCCCCTTCGCTGTGCTAATGCGGTTATCGTTCAGCCTTTGGTGTTTGCACAGCACGAGATTTCATTGGGGCATCCTTCACCATATACACTTCGTCGTTCTGTCATCCTGTACCAATACGCTCATTTTAGGATGGGACTTTCTCACCTCAGCTTCAGCCGTGATATCTTGCCGTCAGAGGGTCATTCGCATTTAAGATACTGCGCTTTCGTCTGATAACTATGCCCATATCCAGCGTTTTGTCACCGCTGATGACTGTTTCATTCCTCCAGGTAATGAGCATATTCTGACCTTGACATCATATAAGATCGGTACTGGTGATGTTTTCATAGCACCGTGTGGGCGCTACATCTCTCGTGGACTTACCATCGCTCCTAGTCTGGTGCGCTTTCGTGATGGCAGAGCATTAGTTACGGCAGTTAACCACACTTTACTGCCTGTTGCGCTGCCCCAGGGCACCTGTGTGGTTTGCTTCACAGATACCGAACCACTTTTTCTAGTGCCCCTTCACGCAGACTCGCCATCTTTCTCTACGAGTACTGATGACGATGAAACGACGGCTGCTTTAACAGCCACAATAAATCCTGATCTCACGTCAGCGCAAAACAAGAACTTTTGGGTATGTTTCGGAAACACAGCGCTTCATTTGATGTATCTTCTAAGCTTCTTGGTCGCACTTCTGTCGCCGTGCATCGAATTTAAACGGAAGACAATACAATCGTACGCCACCGCCCATATCGAGTGTCATCCACAGAGCGGAAAATAATCGACGACAACGTTGCTGATATGCTCAAACAAGATGTTATACGGCCTTCGTCCAGCTCGTGGTCATCACCTGTAGTGCTAGTCCGAAAGAAGGATGGTTCGGTGTGATTCTGCGTCGACTATCGAGCACCAAATAGGATCACGCGTAAAGACGTCTACCCGATGCCACGAGTCGACGACGCACTTGACTCTCTACAAGGCGCTGACTTTTTCTCGAGCTTCGATTTACGGCCTGGTTATTGGCAAATACCTATGCACGATGCGGACAAAGAAAAAGCTGCCTTTGTAACACAAGACGGGCTGTACGGATTCAACGTTATGCCATTCGGTTAATGTAACGCTACTGCCACGTTTGAAGGCATGATGGACACAGTTCTACGCGGCCTAAATTGGAAGATGCCTCTGTTATCTAGATGACATCGTCATTTTCTTATCTTCTTTTCGTGAGCGTCTTGATTGTTTGGACGAAGTTTTTGTTGTGTATTTCTAGTGCTGGACTTCAGCTTAACACAAAAAATGCCATTTCGCCAACAAGAACATGAAGGTGTTGGGCCACCTTGTCAGCAAAGATCGCGTTCGTTCGTATCCTGACAAGCTTGCTGCCGTGATACGCCTCCCTCGGCCAGAAAATCAGAAACACCTACGAAGTTTCCTGGGCCTGTCATCTTACTTCCGCCGCTTCATCAATCATTTTGCTGCCAGCGCATCACCACTGCACTTGCTGCTCACATCCGTGCCAACTCTTGCTTGGAACGACGACTGCGAGCGTGCCTTTCAAGCCCTGAAGAATGCTTTAACGGCCGACAATGTTCTGTGCCATTTAGACGAGAACGCACCTACATGTCTGCACACCGACGCGAGCGGCCATGGCATTGGTGCAGTTTTTCTGCAGTGGGATGCCACTTCACGGGAAAGAGTTATAGCATATGCTAGTCATGCTCTTACGGCTGCTGAACAGAACTACTCCATAACTGAGCAGGAGTGCCTTGCTGTCGTGTGGGCCATACAAAAATTTCGACCGTATCTTTACGGACGCTACTTCACAGTTATTACAGACCACCACGCCATGTGCTGGCTCTCGACTCTGAGATACTTGTCTGGTCACTTCGGTCGTCGGGTGCTCCGCCCACAAGAGTACAATTTTGACGTCATCTATAAGTCTCGCAAAAGACACCAAGATGCAGATGCTCTCTCTCGCTGCCCCCTTCCACTGTCATCATTAAGTACGTCAGCTGATTGCTCGTCTGGTGGGCGAGGCACTGCGTCACCCCTCACATTATCACACTTTTCGGTTATCGACACGCCAGCTTCAAATCGCTACACCGAGTTCGCCACACGCCAGCGTGATGATACCTATTTCAATCGCATTATCTAGTGCCTTAATGGCGTATCACCTACTCCTAATGCTAGATGGCGCCGACAACTACGACAATTTAGGCTCGATAACAATGTGCTCCATCGTTATGTTTACACTACTGATGGACACCGCTGGGTTTCATTACTTCCGCGTTCTCTACGTTATCAAGTTCTCGAAGCCTTTCACGATGACCCATGTGCAGGCCACTTGGGATTTCACAAAACACAAAGCCGCATCAGAAACCGTTTCTTCTGGCCAAGCATCTCTACCTTTGTGGCGAAGTACGTTGCATCTTGCCATCTGTGTCAACGGTGGAAGTGACCAACTTCATCTCCTGCTGGCCTTCTGCAACCTGTCCCGTGTCCCGAGACTCCATTTGCCATCGTTGACATAGACCTACTCGGACCTATCCCCAATCACGCCAGCAGGTAATCGTTGGATTGTGACTGCTGTCGACCACCTGATACGGTGCGCAGAGACTGCTCCACTACGCACAAGTTCTGCTTCAGACGTCGCAGACTTCTTTCTCAACACCATTGTATTGCGTCACGGTGCACCTCGTGTCCTCCTGAGTGATCGTGGCAAGACGTTCCTGTCGACCATAATCGAAGCCCTGCTCACAACTTGTGGCACAGTACATAAGACGACGTCAGCCTACCATCCCCAAACTAATGGGCTGACTGAAAGGTTTCATCGGACACTAACAGACATGCTGTCGATGTACATCCCACCAAACCACAACTGGGATACATTTTTGCCTTTTGTGATGTTTGCCCATAATACTGCTGTTAAAAAAACTACTGGCTACTCGCCTTTCTACCTCGTGTACGGCCGTTCACCGATATTCACCTTCGACGTCTCTTTTCTAAATGTGCCAACCGATGCCTCGGCAACCGTATCAGAGCAGTTCATCACAAGACTCGAAGAATGCCGGCAACGGACTCGCCCTAATACAGAAGCCAATCAGCAAGATCGCAAGCCACGCTACGACAGCTCTCATCGCGACGTCTCCTTCAGTCCGGGCGATGAAGTGTTGCTTTGGACGCCAATTCGTACACCAGAATTGTGTGACAAGTTTCAGTCATGCTTTATTGGACCATATACAATCAATGAACAAACGTCCCCAGTCCACTATCGTGTTACTCCCAACGACCTTTCTTCGGATCGGTGCTGTCGTGGTTCGGACATTGTCCACGTATCGCGTCTGAAGCCATTCGATCGACGTTTCCTTTCCATCTAAGACGCGTCCGGGCTGGCCGCTTACGCGTGGGGGAAAATAAGTGTGAGCATTATTCATACGCGTCATCTTATATGTACATGCTCATCATCATCAGTCTGACCTGTGTTGTGGGGCAGAGGCTCGGCAGGCCTTCCACGCCTTTCACCAAACACCTTTTGCCACGCCACCATCAGCCGGCGTTTTCCACCGTCGTCACCACTGGCTCGCCACCACCGCCACAGTCTGCCATTATTTTTTTTCACTCTCGCCGTCATCAGCCCATATTTACTAATAGTTCCACCATATTCACCCATGATTCCAGCATCCACCAACCCAGGATTTCCAAAAGAAATATGGAGGTCATGTACGGCCTAATTTACGTCCATCACTTAAGGTTGTGCTCATTGTGAAGTGACATATCAACCTTACTTATTCGTGCTTCGTTTATATAATATTCCCCAAGTACGTGCGATCTGCCAATGTTTTTCCATCGCTACATTCTAAGCCGCAAAGGACGAAAAGAGGTCTGTGGTTCGTCCTTTTGGGGGGTAACTGCATTGCCTCAACCATTACTCCCTGAAGAATGAACGATTCGTTCTTTCGGAAGTAACTATCAAGAAACAAACTGTTTAGTTCTCAGTGTGTTTGAGAGACGAAATATTAAGGATTAAAAATTTCCCATTTATTAGAGAAAGGGACTGCATGAGGACAAATTGTCACTCTCATCCGTTTCTCGTTCTCGAAAAAAATCAATTTAGTACAATTTATGGTCCAAATACCGAGAACTTGGAGGTTGATTAATGCATTTGATGACATATAACACCGATACACAAGAAGTAAATTTATAAATAACTACGACAGATTCACGAGAAACACAGGATTCAAACTATAGTGACCATTGGATCAGCAGCCGCGTATGCTAACCACCTACTACACCACACCTCAGTTCGTAGGAGTAAAAATTACCGGAACTTATGTAGGCACCGTCTAGATGCTGCGCGTTCTGCAATGTTCCTAAACTATAAAAAATTTCTTATTGATCTTAAGCCTTCAGTGTTTGGCAAAAAAACATTTGATGGTCACGTTCGTGAAAATGTGAAATACGTTGATTGGGTATTCCTGCGCGCTCGATTCGGGTGCATTTGCATGCTTGATCAGCTTATACGTATATATAAAAGTTCCCGTATATGTTGCCGCCACTGTGCCGAGGTTCGTTGCTTCATAGAGTACAGAGCACGGTAGGTAATCTCGATAAGCGAAAATGTCTGTTCCTTGACCACAAAATTAGAACGTTCAAAAAACAGCCAAGTTTATTCAGCGACTCGTGTCAATTCTGCATCATCACACACACACACACACACACACACACACACACACACACACACACACACACACACACACACACCAATTCAGTCCCTTTTATTAGTACCAAATAAGAACTCTAAGAAAGACAATAAAAAAGATGCTTCCAGCCGACTTCCCGAAGTGCAACCAGCCCATAGACAACTACTGAGAGCGTGGTCATAGCTGCAATGTATGGACATTCCTCGGAAGGCACAACGCTTTCATTCATCGGTTTCCTTAAAAGTAATTGCAGAAGCATTCACTATTTCAGACATAGCTGATCGTGCACATTTAGTAACGTCCGATCGCGTAAAAATTAGGCGAAAACTGGTTTTTCACTGAACCCGTCATAATTATAGCCATGAAAAGTTGAAAACTTGTTCTGAAACTCGAGAAGCCCGTTCTCGAGTTTAATGCTTCAAGGTTTCACTACAATACGCGTGTGGGCTAACCTATTTATCAATGAAGTTTGCACTTTATTTTAGAGCTTTCAAACTGAAACATACTAAGCATCGCTACAAACGAGCGAAATCGCCGACATGGTCACCGACGGCCTGTGTTAGCGGTGTGATGCCAAGCTAGGCATGCAATCTTACCAGCTGATTTTCCTAAATCTTTTGTTTTCCTCGTAAAAATGACATTGTGTGGAGTTTTAGTGGACTTTTTTATAAAATGCGGGAATCTCTGATAAACAATGTTGAATTGTGCTGCACCAAAAGAACAACAATTTGTGAACAGCTGTACTTGATAGAGCTAATGGCTACCACGTTTCCATGGCTCATGCACATTTGTAATTCTGTAGCAGATGGAGCCACTCTCGCTACGCTGTGTAGTGCGAGCTCGATAACCATGCGGGTTTTCTTCGCGAAGAACGTGAGAGTTAAACAAACGGTGCTCGTTACATATCAACAGCGCAGAGGTAAATCTCGCGGATTGATGGCGGTCTTGTTTACACTCATCTTTCCGGCGATATTCTTGTGGGCACGAAGCATTTTGATAGCGTAGCACTTCATTCCAGTATTCCAGCGCAGAGATGATTCAGTGCACCACAAGAACAGCAACCGTAACCACATAACGATAACACATCTACATCCCACCGCTACAAAAACAAGGGTCACCTTGAGGAGAACACCATGCCGCGCATTGATACAGCTTGAGTGCGACCACCTTTTTTTTCAGGATGGGGGTTTACACAATTGCTTATGTTTATGCTATTTAAACAATCTTACTTTGCTCCTGACGCAGTTGCCGAAGTTCTAATGACCATTTTACACTAGGTCAAACTGTTAACAGCCCATTTCTTTATGTAGCTATTTGCCTACGCGAATGGTTACCATTCTTGCGAGACCGCCTCTGCGCCGGCACGTTGCGCGGGAGTAGGCGTTGCTCCGCATGGTCTAAAAGTTCTTCCCTCTATTTGCACGCGGCACTCTCGTCTTACACGACTAACTGTTGGTTTTAGAAAGAAAATGGAGCATTTACTCTCGTTTCACTCTCTTTCCGCTCCTTTGCTGCTTAGGGTGCAATATGTTTACTGTATTTCATGCAAGCACGTAAAACATAGCGGATCATGTTTGTCTTACGTATGTGCGCACATTGTGCAGCCGAAACTGCAAGATGCACATGTCAGCCACCTATGGAACGGGAAGCAGCTCTTTACTAACCTATGTAACGCTGTCCCTCCGTACCGCCCCCCTTCCCCCCTGCGCGTGCTTGCGACTCGTGCCGGCCAAGCAAGACATCGGCAAAACTGTCACTCTCCTCCCCTCTCTCGCCTCGCAAGGCCAACGCAGGCAGCTTCTCTTCTCGCCATGCACTCGCAAGTTTGGAGGCCTTGTCACGAGGCGAGATGGCGCTGGTAGTACTATTATCAGGGCATGTTTTTGAGCACTTCTGATTGACTGCGCAGATAAGTGTTTTTGCATGTTTTGAGCTTGCTGCTTTTAATTGATAAGGCGGTACTTTAAACCTTTGTAGCATTTATTACATTGTATGGCTATTTCGGAGGTTGGTCCCAAGGTATTTACTTGTTATTATCTCTTGCCACCCCATGTGGAAGGTGCACATACACTGAAAACTCAAATTTTTGTAGTAGGGCTTAGACTTTCTTTTTTTTCGGAGGGCAGAATTCGTCGAACGCCGTGTTATGTAATTATCATATGAAGAGAGAATTCATATGCAAAATTGGGATCAAAAAGCATAATTAAAAAGCCTGTAAAATGTAAACGTTGTGGGGTGGGCTTGAAAATAGACGCAAATGCAGATGCGAATGCAGAGTAGGTGGACGCCAAGTATAGGCAATGTGAGGTCAAGGAAAAAATGAGGAAAATGATGGTTGCACAGAGTGAACTGCTGATGAGAATCACCGAGCTCAAGATTGCTTTGGGGACAGAACCAGAAAAAAATGAGAGCTATGAGATAAAAGCTCAACTTCGCCGAGTAGGAACTTGCGAAGGTGAACAAAGGAGGGGCTGATGGAAAGAATGGTAGGGCACCGGCAACCAGAACAGCGAAGAAGAAAATGGAAGAAGTTTGAAAAAAAAAACAGGTTCAGTCGATTCAAAGTTCGCAAGACCCAGCTTCAGCAAATTAGTGGTGGGCTTGGAAGGGGACAAAGCAGTTTGGCTTCACAGGTGCAAGTGACCCCCAGGTGCAGGACACTCGAGCCTAAAAGTCACAGCACGTGATAATCATGAGGGGTTCGAATTTAAATCGATGCGCAGAAGCAATCAGAGAGAGGGTAAGAGGTGACAAGAAGGTTGAAATAGGGACATTCCCAGGACGCAAGCTGTATGCCGTCATGAGGCAAGCGAGCACAAAACTCAAAACTACCGCAGATGAATAAAACGTCGTGATAAGTGCAGGTGGTTTAAACGATGTCCTAAATGAAAATACGGCAGAACAAGCGACTACACTGATAAAAGGGGTCGATAACATGCGCGCAATTTCTCCTCAGTTACAGGTACTGATGTGCACAATACCGGAAGCACAGGTGCATGACGACCACCTGTTAAGAGTGGTTTTCAACGCAAACAAAGAGGTATGGCCGATGAGTCGAGAGAAGGGCCTTGAGATGGCGGAAAATAAACAGAGAGGTACATAGGTAAGGTGGTTTTCAACGATACAGAATTCACTTCGATGGCAGGCTCCGTCATGAGGTAGGCTGGCGACTTGCAGGACGCACAGAAGCTTTTTTGTGGGGCGCGTGGGCTCTTCGGGTTCAAGATAGCTAGTAATGAGGAAAACAACCAGGGAGACTCTTTGACTCGTGGTATATACAGCTACGGTTGCAAAGAGGCTGCAATATCCAAAACAAGTGAAGTCCGGGGCAGAAATCGGTGTTTCCACGAGGGCCGAGCCACTTCAGGCGTAGGGTATATTAACATGCAGAGTTCCAGGAAAACGTTGAAATGGGAAGCGATAGAAGAACAGCTAAAGAAGGAGAAGCTCATGGTATATGGGGTTGGTAGAAACACATCTTCAAGACATGGAACAACCACCTAACAATCCACACTACGCACGGGAATATTGTAATTGAACAGAAGGCAGGAGAAAGGGGGTGGTATTGGGGCATTCATTCATAAAACTACAGACTGGCAAGAGATTAAGCAGGAGTGCAAGGAACATTTATGGCTGAAAAGGAAAGTGGCAGGGCCAATAACGTTCGTGGGTTTTGTATACTTGTGGACAGGGGCAAAAGGAAAATCGGAAAGTCAACAAAGAGTGCAGTGCATAAAAAATGACAATTAGGAACAAGGAGATGAGTGCGAGTTAAATATATTAAGAAATATGAATGCACATATAAATATATGGATGAATGTATTTACCCAAAATGCAGAATGCTATTGAGTACGTGTGTTACGCATGATTTAATCATTTGGAACAGCGCCGAGAAATGCAAAGGGCAGATAACACGGGAGTTGGGAAGCCTGCTGTCGGCGATAGATTGATTGATTGATTAAAACTTTATTTTTGTCCTGAGAAGACGCAGAGGAGACCCCGCGCCACCCAGCTAATCCCACGTTGGGACCGTCAAGCCGAGCTTGGCGGAACGTTCACGGGTACTCTGGACGGCCACGCTTTGATCCTTAAGCTCGAGGCTTCGTAAGAGCACAGCCCACCTGTCCTCGCTGATGGCGGGGCCGATGGCTTCACATTTCCACAACACATGATTGAATTTGGCTAACAGTCCACAAGCGGGGCAATCCGCACTTGGATACCGTTCAGGGTAGATGGCATGAAGAACCGCAGGGTTAGGTTACGCACTGGCTTGCAATAGTCTTAGGGTGACTGCCTGCACCCTGCACAAGGCCGGGTGTGGGAGAGGGAATACCCTTCGTGACAGATAGAAGTGCTTTGTTATTTCGTTGAACGTAAGTAAAAGTTCCCAGTGAGGCAGAGGGACTATGGAGGCGGCATCGTTAGTGAGTCCTCACGCGGCCTCGTGTGCACCCTCGTTCGGGTTAGTGGTAAAGCCCTCAATCGACCCCAGGTTAGCGGCAAACCAAGTGAGAGAATGTGGCGTGATACTCTTGACGCTTTGGAGAATGCGGAGGGCCTGAGGGGCTACCATGCCGGTTTCGTAGGCTTTGATAGCCACCTTGAAGTCACTGTATATTGACTTTCTGCGACTATCTAGCATAGCCAGCGCAATTGCAACCTGTTCGGCTATCACGGGCTTCGATGTGCGTACTGTGGCGGAGCAAGTGAGCTTGGAATTCGAGTCGACGATGGAAACAGCGAATGCCTCTTGTTGGACATATGGCGCACTATCCACAAAGCTTGCATCAGTGGGGTTGCTACGGACGTGCTCGAGCAGAGCTCTACCCCTGGCCCTACGCCGGCCGACGTTGTGCGCAGGGTGCATATTGCGGGGAATGGGTGCGATGCGCAGTTGAGACCTGATGTTTCTGGGAATCTGCATGGAATCGGGGCACTGGTCCATACAGTTGAGGTCCAAATGATCGAGTATCTTGCGGCCTGATTTGGTTCCGGAAAGCCTGAGCAGCTGTGAGCGCTCTTGCACCTCGATTTTCTCTTCGAGTGTATTGTGAACACCGAGCTTGAAAAGGTTTTCAGTGCGACTGCTTACAGGCAAGCCGAGCGCGAGCTCGAAGACCTTTCTTATGAGGGAATTGAGCTTACTCCTCTCTGCAACATGCCAATTATACATGGCCGCCGAGTACGAAAGGTGGCAGAGCACAAACGCATGTATGATGCGGATGAGATTGTCTTCCTTGATTCCCCGGTGCCTGTTGGTGATCCTCCGGATAAGGCCGAGAGCACTTTCCGTCTTGGTAGTGGTCTGCCTCAGTGCAGCACCGTTAGCGCCGTTGTACTTGATATACATTCCGAATATTCGGAGCGAATCTACTCTGGCCACTGGGGACCCGTCACTAGTGAATAGCCGTATTTCACTTTTAGACGCAGGTTTCCAGTCACGGTGGCCGCCGCCGCGGGGTCTTTTCTTGTAGAGCAGAAGTTGAGATTTCGATGGGGAGCACCTGAGACCGGTGGGACGGAGGAAACGTTTGGTCACGTTGATTGCGCGCTGCATGGTTTTCTCAACTTGACCGTCGCTCCGGCCGATGCACCAGATGGTTATATCATCTGCGTAGATGGTATGATTCATTCCTTGAATCTTCGCGAGTTCCTTGGAGAGCCCAATCTTCACGATGTTAAATAGTGTTGGTGAAATAACTGAGCCCTGAGGCGTGCCGCGTGAACCGAGGTTGATCTCTCGTGAGAAGTACCCTTCGATCTTGAGCTTGGTAGTTCTGTTGTAAAGAAAGGATCTCACGAAGCCGTTCGTAGACCCTCTTCCCTAGCCCTAGCATGGTAATAGACTGGAGATTAAACTCGTGAGAAACGTTGTCGATAGCCTTCTCCAGGTCTAATCCAAGGATGGCTCTGGTATCTCCTGTGCTCCGGTCGATGATCTGATGCTTTATCAGCTTCATGGCATCCTGTGTCCAGAGACCATCTCTGAAACCAATGATATTGTGGGTGTCCATGTCATTGGTCTCAAGCTGCACCTTGAGTCGGTTCAGAAGGGCGTGCTCTGCGACCTTACCGACACAGGAAGTTAAGGAAATCGGTCTTAGATTATCTATTCCTGGTGCTTTACCAGGTTTCGGGATTAGAACTGTGTAGGCCGTCTTCCATTGTGCGGGAACCTCCCCACTGCGCCACATCTCATTATTCTTTTCCGCAAGGAATTTGATGGTGTCATCATCAAGGTTCTTGAGCATCTTATTGATTATGCCACCAGTGCCAGGGGTGGATTTGGCAATTAGGGAAAAGAGCGCCTGCCGTATCTCGGCCACAGTATAGTCCTGGTCCCACTCCTGGCACGTCGCACCCCGCGTAGTCCAGAAACTGTGTGGGTGCAGAGCTATCTACGACTCGCAGATACCTGCCTATAAGCTTGTTGACAACCAATTCGTCCGGGGTAGAGTCAGTAGCAAGATGGATGGCTCGCGCGAGAAATCTCCTCTGGCTGGACCTGGTGCTGCCCTGATCGAGAAGATATTTGAGGAGACCCCAGCTCTTCCCAGATCTGAGCTGACCCTCGATGCTCTCACAGAGCTCATGCCATTGTTGTTTACACAAGGTTTTGCAGTGCTCCTCGATCGCCCTGTTAACCTCGGAAACCTTCTTGTGGAGCCTCCTGTTATGCTTCTGTCCCTTCCATCTCATCAGTAGGGCTTGCTTGGCTTCTAGTAGGTGTGCCAACCTGCTGTCCATGTTTACAACATCGAGGTCAGTGGCGACCTCCTTGGTCGCTGCCCTGGCGTCATCTCTGATTCTTTTGTACCATCCTTCACAGTCTGTCCCAGTCGTCGGTGCTCTCTCAGCTCTGACTTCATGAAAAACGTCCCAGTCGACCACCTTTAATTTTTTTGTCCTAATGCGGGCAATCGCGAAGGATACCTCGATGACGTAGTGGTCACGTCCAAGGTCTAGAACCTTGTTGACCCACTTGACCACACCTATATTCTTCACAAAAGTCAGGTCTGGGGTGGTATCCCGACATGTGGAGTTACCTCTCCTACTGAGGAAATGCTTAACAGTGATAGGCGTCAAGTCGGCTTCTGTTGCTTTCTGCCATAGCTCGCGTCCCTTTGGGGTATCATACATGTATCCTCACATGCCGTGTGGGACGTTGAAATCACCTACGCCTACAAGGGGGTAACTACTGGCCATGCTCACAGCCCTTTCGAGGAGAGAGTTTGCCATCGCCCTGCGACAACTGGGACTGCAGTATACGTTGAGAATAAAAAGGCTATTTTTTAGACCCTTCTTGGGTGAGTTCATTATAATTTCAGTCATTACGTACTCAATGCCATCGGCAACTGCACCTAGGTCACGCGATAGGTAATTGTACGTTTTGCTGATAAGTGTGGCAACTCCCCCTACCTTCTGAATGTGATGACACTACTAGGTAACCCGAAAGTTTGATGGGGGTGCCAGACGCAACTTTTTGAACAGCGATGATTTAGGGCTTAACATCAAGAGTTGTTAAATATTGCTGTATAATGGGCTTTTTGTGAGTAAACCCGTCAAAGTTCCATTGCGAGATTGTGAATCTTTCGTCCGCACTATCCATGTTTAGGCTGAGGGAATGGTTGAGCAGCTATAGCGGCCCGGAGGATCGCGCCCTCAGTCGGTGGCGCTAGTACATTGCGTTTTGCTGGGACCTGCAAAGGAGTCGGACCAGGTTCTCTCCTCGCATCGACCTCTTCTAACTTGCTTATGCGTTCACTCAGTGCTCCTAATCCCATCTTGGGGTGCACGACGGCTTCTTGAATTATCGCTAAGGTAGCCTGAATGTTCACAAAGGAGGTCCGACAGTAAGTTTGAGGTCATTGAGGTCCGACAGTAAGTTTACCGCCTCTTGTTCTCGTGTGTGCTCAACCGCTCGGCGCTTGGTTCCGCTAGGCCTATGAAGTGCCTCAGACGTATCCATGGCGACCGGGGTTGGGGCGGGCTGCGCCGAAGGGGGCGAGGACGCGCTCTTTCTAATCTCCGCCATCTCCGCTGCTAGCCTGCTCATTTCTTGCATATGCTGCGCGTTTTCTTTCCTCAGCTGCTCGTTAGCTCGTCGTATCTCGTCGAGCTCATTCGCGTGGGGAGAACCGCGATTCGATTCGTCGTCTCTAGGAGACTCACATAGATTCCGCAATATTATAACGTTGGATATGTAATCAGCTAAGGGTGGCGAACATAGCTGAATATGGGTCCAGAAACTTAGGCAGTGATCAAAAACGTATCAAGCTGAGTATTGGAAGAGAAACGAAATGAGAAAGGTGGCATTACGGGCAACCACACGATAATATTTATTTAAAAAGGCTAATACAAATAGCAACTAAAGAGATTGAAAAAACCATCACTGAGGATACTAAAACAGAATGGACGTACAAAAATTTAACTCTACTGTTTGAGTTAGAGCTTGCTAAGGTGCGAGTCAAATTAAACGGAAAAATCAAAAACAAACCAAGTGCTGGTGGGATCAGGAAGATTAGAGATTCATGGTAAGACGTCAGGAAGCATCTAGGGAACACAGGTATGCTTAACAGAGCGGTGTACCGGAAGATGACAAAATAAAATGGAATAACTTTTTGAGCTGCAGAAGGAAAGCATTCAATTTGATCATTGAAAAGATTAGAAGAAAGGGGGCCCAATGAATGGCGGAAGTGAACAAAAAGAATAGACAGGCAGCTACAAAGTTTTGGAACCAATTCAATTCTCTGAGTAATAAGGCAAACACAAAACAGACGTTTATAACTACAGTTCACGGGGTCAGACCAGAAGGGAATGAGGCAATAAAATAAATAAAACAAATGACGACAGAAAAATGTAAACACTAAAAAGCGCTGCATGCACCATACCAGATGAGGATGAACCAATTAAATCAGTGGTTCCACTGTGAAAACGAGAGCAGGAAAGGGCAGAAAAAATGGTTCGCAATAGCACATCAACAGGCGCCGATGGCACACCCATCATTTTAATAAAGAAATTAGGACCAAACTGTGAGCAAGCGTAAGAGAGGCAGGGAGCGAAGCAATGATGAATGGTGAAGATTTCAATGGGTGGAAACTAAGCTGAAGGAGCATGATCTATAAAGGAAAAGGCGACAGAGTACATATAAGAAGAAATAAGAAGATTTAATTGGTCCTATAACTCTGACATGAGTAGTTTACAGGCTGGTGATGCAGGTAGTAAAGGAAGAACTATAAACATGGGTGGAAAATGAGGAGGTGTTGGGAGAACTGCAAAATGGGTTCCGCAAACGAAGGAGGTTGGAGGAATATCTGTTTTCATCGATGCCGTGTATTGATATAGCCTAAAATTACACAGGTCCTTGTAGCTAGCATTTATAGATATCAAGAGGGCTGCGAGTTTGGTTCAAGCAAGACTTGTGGGGAATACTGGACACACTAAATGTGGAAGATAGAATAACCAATATTCTAAGAATATAAAAGTAATGAGGTAGTTATCAAATGGGAAGAACAGGTATCTGAACCTGTAGAGATACAACGCGGGCTTCGACAGAAATGTCCTTTGTGACCCTTGTTATTTATGCTGTATCTACAGCGACTAGAAGCCAAATTAGAGGGGAATGGACTTGGCTTTAGCCTCTCTTTTGCCAAGCAAAGAAAACAATTTGAACATTCATAACCAGCACTGAAGTATGCAGATGATAGAGAAATGATAGCTGATAACAAGGAAGATGTGCAGGGATTCCTAGATGTCTGTGGTAATCAAAGAGATACGTTAATTTTGAAGTTCAGCAGGGAAAAATTGGCGATCATGATTTGTAATGATAACAAAGGCTGTGAGCATACCATACATGAAGTCACACAAAAAAAAGTGGATAAATGCAAATATTTGGTCGTATGGATGAATAACAGGGCTGAGTATCTAAGGGAGCCAGAAGGATACGTAATGACTAAGGGCACCAGGAATGTAGCTGTAATAAAAAATAGGGTACTGTAGAACTACAATAGGTATGACGCTGTGAAAGGCATTCTTAAAGGTATCATGGTCCCGGGTTTGACGTTTGGCAATGTGGTCTTGTGTAAGAAATCAGAAGATCGAGCAAGATTGGAAAGAAACAACGTTGTATAGTTATACTTGGTTTTGGGGCACTCGGAAATACCCTAAATCGGAGGGTGCAGGGAGACATGGGATGGACTTCATTTGAGTGCAGGGAAGCTAGCAGCAAGATAGAATTTGAAGAGCGATTGAAAAAAATGGAAAAGGAGCGTTGGGCTAGGAAAATTTTCAGATACTTGTACTTGAAGAAGGTTGACACTAAATGAAGGAAACAAACTCGAAAATTTTCAAGCAAGTATTTACACAAAAGCAGAATACGGAAACAAAAGGAAACATCGGTTAAGGAGAAGGTGAAGGGAACAGAAAGGGACATGTGGAAGATCGTAATTCTTGTCAAATCATCACTGGATACCTACCGAACTTTCACGCAGGAAATAGCAAGGGAAACGATCTACAGTAATTATTGGGGTAGTTCTCTGCTTTTTGTGGCAAGAATGGGAGTATTGATAAACAAGACGTACCGAGCAAAATACGGATTAACTGACACGGTAAGCAGTGCGTGTGGCGAGGAGGGGGACACGGCTGAGCATTTGATAATGTTCTCTAAAGGATTCCGCCCTATATATAAGATAATAGCGCGAATTTTTTCAAACCATTGCGGTTTCGGGATAGTAAAAGCAAAATAGACTTTAATCGGGTATAATTAACGAAGAGGAGGCTAAGTGATTAGTGGCTACAATTGAGGCGCCAGTGAAATTCAATCCTTAAACACACATTGATAGTCATTAGCATTATGGCTAGGTGGCATGAGCCACCGCCCGATCTAAAGGGCGCAGCTGCATACATCCATCCATTCATCTCAATTCCTTGCAAGGTGCTGAATTCGTTTCGAGCCTCGACTTGTGTTCCAGCTATTGGCAAATCCTCATGCAAAAAGATGATAAAGAAAAAATTGTGTTTGCAACCCCGGACGGCCTATACGAATTCAATGTTATACCGTTCGGTATATGCAATGCTCTATCTACTATTTAGCGCATGATCGACATCATACTGCGTGGCCTGAAATGGAAGTCTTGCCTATGTTATCTCGATGGCATTGTTGCCTTGTCATCGACGTTTCTTCAAGATCTGCTACGCTTTGACGAGCTCCTGACTTGCCTTGCAGGTGCTTGTCTTCGAATAAACGCCACGAAGTGCCATTTCGCCAGCAGATCTATCAAGGTCCTCGGTCATGTCGTGAGCAAGGACGGAACTGGTCCAAACTCTGATAAAACAGCTGTAGTGCTTCGCTTCCCTCACCCTCTCAAACGAAAATATTTCGAAGTTTCTTTTGTCTAGCCTCTTACTTTCGACGATTCATACAAAAACTTTGCCTCCATAGCTGCTCCACTCCATTAGTTACTTGCTTCCGGTATGCCCTTTCAGTGGTTTTAGGAATGCGAATCGGCTTTCGACATGTTGAAGAGTGCCCTCACAACCAACCCTTTACTTTCTCGTTTTCACGATAGTGCTCCGACCTTCCTGCGCACAGACGCTAGTGGCCGCGGTTTAGGATCCGTGCTCCTGCAACGCGACAACTCTTCGTGAGAACGATTCGTTGCATACGGCAGACGCATCCTCTCCGCCGCCGAGAGGAACTACACGATCACCAAGCAGAAGTGCCTGGCCATCGTCTGGTCAGTGCAGAAATTTTGTCTCTATCCGCACGGCTGTCACTTCACAATTCTGACATACCACCACGCTATATGTTGGCTTTCGACACTCAAGAACTTGTCGGGACGCCTCGGCCGCTGGATTCTACGCCTACAAGAACAAGAGTTTGACATCGTATACAAGTGTGGCAGAAAGCATAGTGACGCCGACGCTCCTTCTCGCTGCCCACTAACACCAGCTCCACTAGGCTTTTCCACAATCACTTTGCAAAACGCATCCTCAGAGTCCATGTCTACGGCGGTTCACTCTCTCGCCTCTATGGACCAGCTGGCTGTGGGCAACCCACCCCCCTCCCACGCCCCATTTTATTTCTCGGCAGCAGACTGACCCATACTGCCAGCGTATTATAGGCTACCTCACAGGCATTTCCCATCCACCTAATGCGTGGCCCCGTCACCAACTTCCGCGATTTAAGCCGGACAATTCGGTGCTGTACCGCAAAATTTACCATCCTGACGGTGAGCGCTTGATTCCCGTTGTACCCCGTTTGCTTCGGCGTAAGGCCCTCAGAGCACTTCGTGACCATCCGACTGCTGATCACCTTGGTAACCAAATAACCTAAAATCGCCTTCGATGTCGGTTTTATTGCCCAGGCATTACCACTAGCGCAGCTTGGTACGTCGGGTCCTGCACTACCTGCCAATGTAGAAAACTACCAACATCTGCTCCACCCGATACACTACAGTGTCTTCCAAGCCCAGCCACGCCATTCGAAGTTGTAGGTGTCGATCTTTATGGCCCCCTTCCAGTAAGTGCTGCTGGAAACTGGTGGATAGTGACAGCCGTTGATCATTTGACGCGCTACGCCGAGACGGCATACGTCACTACTGGTTCAGCTTCTGGAATCGCCGATATCATCCTCCGAGCCCTTAAACTGCATCATGGTGCTCCACGTCTATTGCTCAGTGACCGTGGAAGGGCCTTCATTTCACAACTAGTAAACACAATTCTTTACGCCTCTGGCACAACTCATAATACTGCCTCTAGTTATTATCCCAGGACTAAGGGCCTCACCAAGCGATTTCACAGAACTCGTGCTGACATGATCGCCGCCTATATTCAACCAGACCACAAGAACTGGGAAGTAGCCCTACCATTTGTCACGTTCGCCTACAATACTACCATTCAGCGGACAACCGCCTACGCACAATTTCACCTAGTTTATTAACGCTCCCCTACTTCTTTCCTAAACGTCTCTTTCTTTACCTGCCACATGAATTCATCTCCATTTTCTATAGAGGAATAGTTTTTACGACTCGCACAGTGTCGCCTGCGTGCTTGTATAAATACTGAAGCCCGATAGCAAGAGAAAAACCTTGTTTATGATGAATCGCGTCATCTTGCATCCTTTCAACCTGGAGACGAACTGCTGCTCTTGACGCCTATTCGAACACCTAGTTTGTGCGACAAATTTGAGCCACGGTTTATTGGGTCATGCACAGTTCTTGACTTCACCTCTGTATTACCACGTGACGTTACTTGTAGCCCCAGCAGATCGCCGTTATCGAACTGCTGAGGTCATCCATGTTTCCTGTATGGAGCCCTTAATGCGGCGTTGTTTGTCCGCTTTACTTGTCGCGGCCAGGTTGCCCGCTTTCACGTGAGGGGAATCAGTGTGGGCATTTAGTATACTTATCCTCTTCATCTGTACGTTATCATCATTATCATGTGTTGCTCATGCATCCTCCTCATTGTCGAGTGGCATCATCATCTTCGTTAGTTATTCATAGCTGCCGGCTGCCAGTTTCTCGGGCCTAAGAAAGGTCTTCCAAACCAAGACTTCATATTATGATCAAAAGGTGCGAAATGACAGTAATTGGAGTGTTCACTACATGGACACAAAGATGGAGAGATGGAGAGATAGACAGACAGAAGCACGGATGGACAAATGGACAAACACGCGGAAGAACGCATGAACGGACGCACGAACAAACGCACGGGTGGACGGATGCGTGGACGGTGGGACGCATGAATGACGGAATGACGCATGGACAGACACACGAACGCATGCGTGAACGGCTCCACAGACGGATGCACGGACGGACGGAAGCAGGAACAAACAGACAGACGGATGCTTCGCCCCACTTATAAATATGCACTTTATTGATATGCTGTGATTTTGTGGGCAATCATTGGTTTCTATGACCTTGCAGATAGCACCTGCCAACACCGGACGCCACCAGTGATCAATTTTTTCTTTTGATGAAGCATTCAAGGCTGTTGACGTAATACGCTGTATAAGGCAACAGCTCCATGAAATTGCAGCTACCACTTGCGTACGAGGGGGAGTGCTTTCAGTAATCAGGCAAGCTACTTTGTCTCTTGATAACTCTTCGTACTACACTCGAATATGTAGCCGTCGTTTACAACGTGAATATTTTAGAAATTCTAAGATGAGGTAGCTCAAGACTACTCTTTAAGTTTGAAAGCATGGCAATTGGTATCACTAAACGTAAGTACGCTGCATCTGAACAGTCAACAAATGCGTATCAGTAGCAAGGCTGCCACGCGATCACTGCCGTGTTTAATGCTAAAATACGCCTTGAATCTGGATCAGAGCCCATTTGTAACACTTGAGTTATCAGTTAAACAAGCAACAGTCGTCATGTACTGTGTCGCAATGAATGCGTGCTTTTAGAGCTAAACAGGGTGTCCCATGCGATAAAAGCGTCCAGGCCGACAGACATTTGGCCTCTACCAGGCATTTACCACTGAGCCACCGTGGAGGACGACCTTGAACGTTCAAACAGTAAGCTTCACTTGACGCTGGTGATGGGCATCACAATGAAGGGACTATCATGTTTTCAGCATTACCAGCAAGATGGCGCAGTGAGAACACGGTGGTGCGCTCTTATTCCCACACATACTTTGCCCCGCATTGAGGAGAAGGTGGATGCTAGCTCGCGTGCCCTTATCTCGCGGCGGGGAGGATTGTACGTCTTGGATGGCCTATAGCTTTCACCATAACGAATCTGTTGCAGTTACAGGGCGCACAAACGTTACTGTGATTGTTGCACAATCTCCGTTTGCGATAAGAGCGTGCTTTTCAGACACAGCAAAGTAACGACTGAGACAAATATTCGCGTTCATCTGTATTTGTGAGTACGTTAAGTGCGTTATTTGTGCGTCGTGAGAAACGTGGGGCACGTTTCAATCTGCTTGGCATTCTGCGCGTATCCTTCCCAATTTTTCGCTATCGCGTTCATTGCTTCCTTCTGCAGAAAAGCTGTGACTTTTTTTTATGGCCAGAGCTGAACGACCAACTCTGGGCTGTCCGTCAGGCCAAAGATGCCGCCAGAGTCCAGAAACTACAAGCCGCCACCTAAAGCCACCGAAACCAACATGCCGGCTTATTGTGTTCAATAAAGTATTTTCTCTCTGGCGCACTTCGGAGTGATGTCATGTGTTCGGCCATGCAGGCAAACTGTGTCATAATACCGCCTATGTTTAGAAGTTTGCCCCGCGTTCCTCAAAAATCTGCTGATTCTCTGCACGTCCCCCATCACTCGAACAGGTAAAGGCGGCACTGCAGTCTGTGAAACCTGGGACAGTTCCTAAATCAAATGATTTTCCAGTCAAGTTTAACTTGTAATTTTGAAATGAGGTAACTGCCTTTACCAACGTAATCCGGCGTTGTTTCCGGAATGCTGTTTTTCTATGAACTTTTTAAAATGACTGCATTGTACTCATCCCAAATGGTGATGCTTCTTCTTTCAGTCCTGAAGATCGGAGGCCTGCCACGCTCCTTAACGTGAACTATGGGATACTCGCGATGGAATTTTTTTAACATTTGAGGGCTGTGTTGAACACCCTGGTGTCTCCTCACCAAGCTTCGTCAATGCCGGGGCGATAAATGGGCAGCTTCTTTTTATTACCCGATATATCATAGTGTACACAATGTCGCAATCTGCGTGTGTTTTCCTTATGTCTTGGGTCCAAGAGAAAGTATTTGACTGACAAGAGTCACGTATATCTTTAACGTACTAACGGCCTTTTGTTTTCCTCGCCCGTTCGTGGAAATATTTTAAACGCGAACTTTGGTATGAAAAGCACGTTAGTTCTAGGTAGTTGAGAGAGTGCTGTCTTTTCCAGTACACTTGGGCTCCCACAAGGAGGTCTACTGTATGCTGTTCCATTTGTCGTCAGCCTTTAGCCATTTTTGTGTGCTCTATAAGCCGATTCATTTGTCCGGGGTCTTCCACTTCCGGTGAGCAGTGTCAAAAAGTCACAGCTTTTGCTGACAGCATAACTATCTACCTGTCCTGTGAATATAGTCTTTCACACAGCCTGTGTTTATTCTTTTGGTATGGTGACATTTGAGGTGCCGCTCTGACATTCTTCAAATTGTTCATTGTCTCCCCACAATCCAGACTTAGCTCCACTTCCCCACTTCATCGGGTGGCATCTCCTCGAATTTTAGGCATTCTATACAACCACTACGGCATTTCTAATTCCCTTTAGTTAAATGCTCTCGAGGAAGTAAAACGAAAATACAGGACGTACGGAATTTCACCTACCGCTTCTTGAGTGTAGGTACCTTGCGCGGACTGTATGATGCGGTCGTTTTTGTACGTTTCTGACGAAGAGCAACCACCTTGACGTATCGTAAGATCATTGTAGCCTGCTTTGTGCTCTTTGGGGGGCTCCGAACGCACTTAGTCTCTCGTGTGGTGGCGTTAAGAAAGCAGCGTTCTGGGAGAAGCTTTGCTTTTCCTGCGGTGTCCACACGTTGCATACTTGCATTTGAAGTTTTTGCATGTGGCACCAGTTGTCACAGGTCACAGAGACAGATTTATTTGTCTATCAAGTTCACTTTTCACGTGCAGTTAAGACACAGGTGTGATCACATGGGTCAACTGCAAGCCTATAGCACCTTTCTTGTACCTGAAGCTTCTGAGTTGGCAGTTATTATTAATTTCCCAAATTCGCAATTCTTGTGGCATTCTTATTGCAATAGCAATGATATGGACACTGGCTGCTGTATTTTGCCGCTGACATCAGCATTGACGTGGGTGTTGCCGTCACTCATCGTATATATATACGAATCCATATTGTTACGTGAAAATGACACGAGGCGTGTCTATTTAAAATCTATATTTAAACTGATGCGTATGGCGGCGGCTAAGATGGAAGCAGCACGCACAACCAACAGACCACTTCCTCGTTGTCGTCTTCTGACCGCTGATACGTCAGCTACGTAGCATTACCCTCCCCCTCCCCGGCGGTAAAAGCGCCGTCTCGGTGCACAAGAACTACGGTCTTCAGTAGGCAGGTGGTAAGGTTTTAGCCTGCTGACGTGCACATCACTGTGTGTGGTTGCAGGCAGACTTGTGGTCTCAGATGCAGGAATGATCTCATAGGTGACGTCGGTTACCTGGCAGATGATACGGTAAGGACCCATGTAGCGAGACAATAACTTCTCTGATAAGCCAACTCGACGAACTGGGCACCACAGGTGAACAAGAAAACCGGGTGAAAAGTGAACGTCAGCATGCCGGCTGTCGTAGATGGCTTTCTGGGTGGCTTGCGAAGCTGAAAGTCTGGAGCGGGCAATCTGACGTGCGTGGTCGGCACGAGAAATAGCATCGCGTGCATATTCAGTTGACGGCGTCATAGCGGTTGGAAGTATGGTGTCAAGTGGTAACGTCGGATCACGGCCATAAAGCAAATAAAACGGTGAATAACCAGTGGTGTCGTGGCACGAAGAATTGTACACGAAGGTCACGTGAGGTAGCGCAAGGTCCCAGTCATGGTGGTCGGAGGACACATACATCGCGAGCATGTCCGTTAGGGTCCGATTTAGCCGTTCGGTAAGGCCATTTGTTTGGGGATGATAGGAAGTGGTCCGCTTGTGGTGCGTTGAGGAAGAGCGCACAAGATCGTCGATCACACGGGACAAAAAATCGCGGCCACGATCCGCGAGTAATTGGCGAGGAGCGCCATGATGTAGGATGACGTCGTGGAGTAAAAAAGTCCGCAACGTTAGTAGAGGTGCTTGTGGGGAGCGCTCCAGTGATGGCATACCTAGTCGCGTAGTCTATAGCAAAGGCGACCCACTTGTTGCCCGATTTCGACTCGGAAAAAGGACCGAGAAAATCTATACCAAAACGGAAGAAAGGTTCGGTTGGGATGGAAATCGGTTGAAGAAGTCCAACCGGAGGCGCAGTAGGTCGCTTCCTACGTTGGCATTTATTGCAGGAGGACACGTACCGGCGAACGGACCGGGCGAGAACGTGCCAAAAGAAGCGGCGACGCACGCGGTCGTACGTCCGAGATACACCCAGATGACCTACAGTTGGTTCATCGTGAAGCTCGTGCAGCACGGTTGAACGCAAATTTTTCGACACGACAAGAAGGAGCTCAGGGCCATCTGGCTGGAGGCTACGACGGTACAGCGTGCCATTCACGAGGACGTACATGCGAAGTGACGTGTCGTTCGGAGCAGATTCGAGATGGTCAATAAGTTGTCGCAGGGAAGCATCACGACATTGTTCATCACGTATCTGAAAAAATTGGGACATTGACATGACGCTGAGGCTAGGCTCGATGTCTGGTTCGTCGGGCTGATCAACAGGGTAGCGGAATAAGCAATCGGCGTCCAGATGGAGACGTCCAGACTTATAAGCGACCGAGTAGGAATAATCCTGTAGGCGTAATGCCCAACGACCAAGTCGTCCAGTGGGGTCCTTCAGAAAAGAATGCCAACACAGCGCGTGATGATCTGTGATGACACGGAAAGGACGGCCATACAAGTAAGGACGGAATTTCGAAACCGCCCAAACAAGAGCGAGACATTCCCGTTCTGTTGTAGAATAATTGCGCTCAGACTTAGATGGCAGACGGCTTGCGTACGCGATTACACGGTCGTTGTCCCGCTGAATTTGCGCCAAAACTGCACCGACTCCGTGACCACTCGCGTCTGTTCGCACTTCTGGGGGAGCATCGGGGTCTAATTGTGCAAGAATAGGAGGTGTCGTTAGAGCAGTGATTAGCTGAGAGAAGGCGTCAGCTTGAGGAGGGCCCCAAGAAAATGGAACGTCTTGTTTGAAAAGGTCGGTGAGTGGCCGGGCGAGTGCCGCAAAGTTTTTCACGAACCGGCGAAAGTAGGAGCAGAGGCCCACAAAACAGCGAACATCATGGACAGAGCGGGGGACTGAGAAGCTTGTTACAGCGCGTACTTTCGCCGGGTCTGGCCGTACGCCGGCAGCGTCAACAAGGTGACCCAATACGATAATCTGGCGAATACAGAAGTGGCACTTGGAGGAATTGAGCTGCAGGCCGGCCCGTCGAAATATGGATAGAATGGTCGAAGCGCGTTCAAGGTGGGTTGCAAAGGTAGGTGAGAAAATGATCACGTCGTCCAGGTAACACAAACATGTCGACCATTTAAATCCTTGTAGGAGCGTGTCCATCATTTTCTCAAAGGTCGCTGGAGCGTTGCAGAGCCCGAATGGCATGACCTTGAATTAGTAAAGACCGTCAGGGGTAACGAAGGCGGTCTTTTCTTGATCCATTCCATCTACAGCAATTTGCCAGTAGCCAGATCAGAGGTCGAGAGATGAAAAGAAGGTGGCGCCATGGAGGCAATCAAGGGCATCGTCAATGCGTGGTAGAGGGTACACGTCTTTTTTTGGTAATTTTGTTGAGGTGGCGATAATCAACGCAGAAACGCCATGAGCCATCTTTCTTTTTTACTAATAACACGGCAGATGCCCAAGGGCTTGTTGATGGTTCGATTACGTTTTTCGTAAGCATTTTGGCCACTTCTTCTGAATCACTTCTCGCTCGGACGCTGACACGCGGTACGGCCGACGGTGAATGGGCGCAGAGTCACCAGTGTTGATTCGGTGAGTGACAATTTTAGTCTGGCCCAAGGGACAATCGTTAGTGTCGAAAATGTCACTGTATGAGGGCCAAAACTTGGCAGAGGGCATCGGCCTGGTGAGGCGACAGCTCCGATCCAATCATGTTTCGAAAAATAGCATCGTCTGATCTGGGTGACCGTGAGACTGCGCTTCGATCAAGAGCAGATACAGCACAGCACTGACATCGTCCTCTGTTCTGGCAGTTAGCTGGGCTAGAGACATCTGGCAGGGCAACACTTGAGGGGTGAAACCAAAGTTAAGGAACGGAAGTAACACACAGTTATCCGCTATGGTCGCGACGGTATAGGGCACAGTAACAATGCACGTCAGCCGAACGTCAGTAATTGGCGTAACGATGTAATCACCGTCAGGAACGGGAGGGGTCGATGACAAGGACACGTACGTGACGGCTCAAGGTGGCAGGCGAACGAAAGTGGTTGGGCTCAAGCGGCTGGTGGGCTTTGCAGAGTAGTCGGCAAAGATTGGTAGATCGAGGCTGAGGGTACCAGACGAACAATCAAGGCCGAGTGTGCCAAAAGGAAATCAAGGCCAAGTATGAGGTCATGAGGGCAGCGGGCTAGCACGGCAAAAAGGACCATGGCGTGACGACCGGCAATGCTGACACGAGCAGTGCACATTCCGATTACTGGTACAGTACCACCATCGGCCACACGTATTGCCTGCGTCGTAGATGGCGTCATAATCTTTTGTAAGCGGCAGCGTAGAGAAGTGCTCATAACAGACAGGTGCGCACCTGTGTCAATGAGGGCGGTCACAGGAACATGGTCGACTTGTACTTCAAGCAGGCTATGGTGCGTGGGAAGCGTCAGTAGAGGATTTTCGGCCGTCATTGTTATTGCAGCTTCACCTCTATAAGAAGCAATATCTAGTTTTCCTGCTGCGGTCGTCCAGAGAAGCTCGGCGAGGAAAAGCGCCGAGGTGGCGGAGAGCGGGATTGACGACGTAGCGGTGACGGGGAGCGAGAAATGCGGCGACCGGGCAAAGGGGCGTCAGTGGAAGGCTCGTAAGATGACGACGAATAGAAATTGAAGGGTGTGGGCGACTGAACGTCGAGGGGTCATCGGATGCATGAGCGCCGAGGTAGAGAAAGTCTGACGTGGTTGGTTTGACCAACGACGGCGGCAATAGCGAGAAACGTGCCAAGGCTGGTGGCAGGAAAAACAAATAGGCCGGTCGTCGGGTGTTCACCATTCCGAAGGGTTACGGAAGGGCATTGTTGGAGGTGAACGGCGAGCGTGTCCTCGGGAGTAGGACGGGGCTTCAAGGCGAGTCAAGGGACATGCTGATGGAAGTCCGAGATTCTCAAACTCCTGCCTCACCACAGCTTGTATTAACGCCACTGACGGTTGTTGTTGGTCAGAGGCGAGCGTTGCGAAAACGGTTGGCTCAAGAGGAGCCAGACAGGCGGCTTCAATTTCCCGACGAACAATGCGTGTGACGTTGTCATACGTTGGGGACTGGCGGGCGGCTTCACACGATGAGGTCGCGGCCGTGTTGGGCAGCCGGGTGAATCGCTGAGTAATACGGCGGCTCTTGGCTTCTTCGAACCGCCGGCACTCTTTAATGATGGCGTCGACGGTGGCAACGTTGTTGTAACCTAGAAGAATAAATGCGTCGTCTGCTATGCCTTTCAGCACATGGGCCACTTTCTCCCACTCACTCATGTGCTCGTCAATCTGGTGGCATAGGGCGATGAGGTCGTGAATGTACGCGACGTACGACTCCGTCGACGTCTGTGCACGAGCCGCCAGTTGATTCCGCGCTGCGATCTGCCGCCCAACGGTGTCACCAAAAAGGTCGCGGATCTTCTCTTTAAAGGAGTCCCAGCTCGTAATCTCCGCTTCGTGTATCTCGAACCACACTCGCGGTGGGCCATCGAGGTAAAAAAGCACATTGGCAAGCATAGGAGTCGGGTCCCAGCTATAGCTTGCGCTGACCCGTTCGTACCGGTTGATTCATTTGTCGACGTCAACGCCATCCTGACCGGAAAATACACCGGGATCACGAGCAGGAGGTAGAACCACGTATGTAGAAGTCACGGTAGGGGCAGGTGGCGAAGACGATGGTTGTTCAACCTGTGACATGGTTGGACCTATGATGATGCGGCCGTTGCGGAGCTTCGTGATGAAGACGGGGAAGTATCCCGCACCTCCACCACAAAGATGTTACGTGAAAATGACACGAGGCGTGTCTATTTAAAATCTATATTTAAACTGATGCGTATGGCGTCGGCTAAGGTGGAAGCAGCACGCACAACCAACAGAGCACTTCCTCGTTGTCGTCTTCTGACCGCTGATACGTCAGCTACGTAGCAATATATTTGAAAACGCAAAAAAGAAAATCACGGAAAAGACTCCAGCCCGCACCTTTGAACGTAGAACCTCCAAGCTGCAAGTGCGAGGCGTTAACCACAGAGCCCCTGAGGAGCACGCCTTTCAACGCTCAAACAGCAAGCTACTGTATTCTCCGCAATATCACCAAAATATTGCAAAGAGCGCACGGCGGTGCGCGTTCGCATCTCCCACGCGTACTTTGCTCCTCAGAGTATAGAATGTAGATGCTCGCTCACGTGTCCTTATCTCTCAATGGAGACGACCGTAGGTCTTGTTTGGCGTTAAGCTTTCGCTAGAACGTTTCTGTTGTAGTTCCCAGGCGCACAAAAGTCAGGGCAATTGTTGCAAATTCTCCGTTTGTAAATGCGCTTACTATGTACTGGGTTCTAATGAATGTGTGTTTTTAGGGCTGAACAGGGAACAGGGTGCCCCTTGCGATAAAAATGTCCGGGTCGACAGACATTCGGCCTCTACTCTGCTTGCTGCCGAATCAAGAGGCCTGAGGGAAGGAAAAAGAAACAATGCTATGCAGCCCAACATTATGAATAAAATAAAGCGTCCACGATTACATCAATGACCTCAAGCCTCAGAAGAGCGCATTTCGCTCGCCTGTCATTTTGGCTCAAGTTGAAACGCTTCACTACACTTCAGACTCTCAGAGTGCCTTTTGAAACCTTACGCCATTATTGCAGGAATCGCCCGCATAGGGAGCTGTTTTAATTTGGTTAGCAGCGATTTCACTGTTTAAACCTCTCAGACGGTGAAAGCACCTGGTATAGTTCTCTATTTTCTGTCACCTGATTTCTCTAGGCGGCCACACACGTAGTACTCAAGAGCTATGCGAAGGGAACAGCTGATCACTTATATTCCTGATTGCTGTCTAATGGCATTTTATGCTATTTAGCGCATAAAACTACAGGCTTGCGTATATTGTACTATGCCACTAGACCAAAGCTAGCATCAGAGAATCTTAGACACCAACGGTTTCAGTATTAGTTACTGGCTAAAGCTTGTCTCAAATATCGACTTTCATTGCGTCTTAAAGTACCCGGCTGGTCGAAACTTCTGGAGCCCTCCGCTACCGCATCTCTCATTTCACATATGGTGGTTTGGGAACGTAAACCCCACATAAAAACCAATAAACCTTCAGAGAGTCAAAAAGGCAACTTTCAGTAAAGCGAACGCCACGGTGACAAAACGATCTTCCGTGGCTTACTGGCATGAGCTATCTTGTATAAGCTTAGCAGACGGCGCCCAAATGCCTAGATCAAAGAATGATGAATGACACAACCTTTGCAATGAACTGGGTGTCCAGCAAAGGAAGTGCTTCATGATTCTCATTTAAAAATTTCTATTATACCCTAAACAATGCGAATACAGCCAAAAATGAACCATATAGCAGCTTCGAAGGCAGCCGAAGCATTCGGTTTCGCGAGTACGACGTCGCGGCATATCTACTCCGGTTGCGGCGCCTGGCGGCTAAACGCCGCACTGACACCAACGGCCGCTACCCACTAAAATCCACTCCATCGGCCGGGCACTCAAAAAATGTAGGTGGCGCTACACCTGAGCATTCGCTTGCTATGCGTGAATGAATCTGTCTCTCTTTTAACATTGCGATAACAATTATAAAAAGTCTCTACTGGAGTTTGCCACCGGTGTCGGTGTCATCGTATATGTATACGTATCTAAATATATGTGAAAACGCAAGAAAGGAATCACTCTCTCTCCGGATTTCATGCCGACCGCTTATGCCCCCGCGATCTACGATGACAGCAGAGCTATACCTGACTGGTTCGCCTTAAACCATCTCCTGCCGCCGAGAAGAGCTCTCACTCAGTGGTGCGCCGTTCTCGCACTCCTGCGACCGTGTCCATCTTTCCTATCTTCTCCTTGCTTCTGGGTGTCGCTGTCCCTGCGCCACGCTGTCTCCTTATCCTGTCTATCTCTATAATTCTAATCCTAACATTTTAATCTCTCCTTACCCCAATCCCTCGTGACCCATTGTTGAGGTGTCGCATTCTGATGCAGACAGTTACAGGGCTCACTTTTCTGTTCTTTACATTACGAATCACATAAGCAAGAAAAGAATTCCGAGAAGACTCAGGCGCACGCAATCGAACGTGCAATCTCGGATTCATATGTGTGAGGCGTTTACCACAGAACCACTGTAGAGCATGTCCTTCAACGCTGAAACGGTAAGCTATTTGTATCTTACACTTACCGCTGGTGATTGGCATCTCGGGGAAGGGGGACTATCGTGTTTTCAGCATTACCAGCAAGATGGCGCAATGAGCGCGTGGCGGTGCGCTCTCATTCTCACACGTACTTTGCCCCGCAGAGAGGAGAAGGTGGACGTTAGCTCACGCGCCGTTATCTCGTGGTGGGGAGGATCTTACATATTGGCTGACCTATGGCTTTCACCAGAACGAGTTTGTTGTAGCTACCGGGCGCTCAAACATCACTGCAATCGATGCACAGTCTCTGTTTGCGAAAAAAGCGCGCTTTTGAGGCACAGCAAAGTATCAACTGAGACGATTATTTGCGTTATTTTGTACCTGTGACTACGTTAAGTGCGTTACTTGTGCGTGAGAAACGCAGGGCACGTTTCGACCTTCTTGGCATTCAGTTGCTCTTTAAGCCTCCTGGTCAAGGTATTTCACATAAAGACATTGCTAATCGGCGGGACGTGGTGACCATAAGCTTTACAAGTCTATATACATTACAAGAGAAATTTTTTTGTTTTTTCATAAAGCAGCAACCACTCAAGGCGCCCGTGATACGCGTTTGCATGCTTAATTCTATCTACAAGAGAGTTTCGTATCCCCAGTACTCAGGATATACTAATCTCGCGTTACGGAACTGCTTTCATCTTCACTCGGCCCAGCAGAAGAAAACACTGTCTTATAGGGCCACTCACCAGGCCCCATACTAAATTTTAGTTAGACTGTGGATGTGGTTAGGTGTCTAATGAAAAATATTTTGCGACAAAGATTTTAAATGCGAAGCATTTTTCAGTGAACTTCGGTGACTTTTAGGGTATCAATCTATCTATCTATCTATCTATCTATCCACCTATGACTTCTAGCTCTCCTGGCCGTTTGTCACAAAACGAGCGCTAAAAATGGGCACGCCGCCAAATTCTTGCGATAACGGGCGGGAGAAACGCCGCGAGGTCAAAATAAAAAAAAGAAAACGAACATCCAAGGCTCCCCGGGCGCGCGCTCTCCCCTCGGAAGCGTGGCTTCGCCGACGAACCTCCTCACCCCACATCGGCGGCCCAGCAAGCCCGCGATATTTCTAGAATGAAGGAGGCGTGGCCACGCCGAGTTGAGTCATCCGGCGCAGAGGGTATTCAAGCCGTCTCGTCTATCCCAAGCCTTCGCTGCGTATCGCGCCGACGAAATGACGAGAACCTTCTGGAATCTCGCACGGAATGTATTTAATCGAGCGGCCGAGACGAGAGATCAGGAGAAGATGGAAGTTGGCGCCGGAGCGCGTAGGGATTCCGCCGTGGAGTCGGCGAAGGTTTTGTCCGTAACGACAAAGCAGGAGAAGAAGAGGATTTCCACCTGTGGGTGAAGGCTCGAGCTACAGGCAAGAGCGTGTGTTTACCGCTATCGAGCGAAGACGCGTGGCAACAGCTGCGTGTGTGAAGCCTACGTGTTCCGGCGAAGAAGTTGAAGTTTGAAGAGTGGCCAATTGAAGACGCGAGGTTTCCTGGAAGAGAAACTTCAGGGGGCAGCGGAACAACAACAGCGCTGGACTTTGAGTGAGTCATTCTCGGAAGAGTATCAGTCAGACTTTTGTTCCAAGGACTTTGGACTGAATAGGTTTTCTATCTCTTTAGTCTTTAAGGGTCTTGGTTGTTTAATGCATGCGACTGCATTGTAGTGTGTATTGTTTTCTGTGTCCGTTGTTTTGAGTGTGGCTGATTGTACTTTGTAGTACGTTGTTTGATTGGTGACATATTGTCCTCATCTTTTGTGGAGTGTGCAAACTTGTGTATTGTTGTCAATCTGCCATTATTGAGAATATAATTTTGTTTGTTTATCAACTCTCGGCTCTGACTTGTTCTTTGGGCCACAGCCGGCGTCTGCTGGCGCGCCAATAAGGACCGCTCCTAAATTGTCCACACTTTCGTGGTGCGGTTCGGGGGGCCGATACTTCGGCTCTTAGAATTAGCCCGGCGATCGCCTCCCTATTTAACGGGACCGGTGTGACACCATTCCGATATTGTTATCGATAATGCATGACGAACAGATGTGAGTAGTCATAATATGAAAACATGATAACTTGAATATCATGATAATTAAGTCATGAATGTGATAATTTATTTTTCATGATCTTGCTGCTCTTGCCGGTGGTTTCGTTTAAATGGCATGTTGCAAAACTGGTATGGTATGACATGACTGCATGGCGAACAGAAGGAACAGACCCTGACAAAAAATCTTGACATGCGTTTCGTGTAACACATGACTACATGCCACACTCATGATGCGCTCATGGCCGTTTCGCTAGCTTCGCATATAGTATATTTTGTATCGCGGGGCGTGAATGGATGACGAAGGCATGTGACTGATGCGAACATGATAATCGTGAGATGCATGTCGTGTAACAAAATTGGCAGCATATCCACAGGGTGAAAGGTAAAGAGTGGGGCAAAGCATTCGTCCGTAATTCTTTCGTGCTTCCGTCCGTCCATGCGTCCGTCTGTGTGACCATCCATGCGTTCACCCGCCCGTCCGTACGTGCGTCTGTTCGTGCGTCTGAACGTTCATCCATGCGTCCATTCCTGCGTTCGTCCATGCATCCGCCCCTGCGTCCGTCCGTGCATCCATCCGTCCGTGCAGCCATTCTTGCGTCCGTCCATGCATCTGTCTGTGTGCCCGATCGTCCATATAGTCGACATTCCAAGTACCACCATCTCGCATTTTTCATCATATATTCCGGATATAGAAGCACCGCCATCCAGCGGACATTTCAAGGACTAAACGAGAGGTGGCACATGCACACTTTCTATGACATGCGCTTTATGTCTACTTCCCACATTTAACCACCAAGACTTCATGGTATATACTCGTTCACTGTATTCATGGCACTGCGGCCAAACGCTCACTAAACATTTCTAAAACCAAGGAGGTTACGCCCAGTGAGTATAACCTAGCAACCCTTTTTTTCTTGTCAGATAGTGCCCGATGTACATGCCACTCACTGGCTGCTAATTGGGAAAAAGAGACAGGAGAATTCGGCTTTTAGTTAACGCGACGCAGTTAAAATTTTTATTTTTGAACATCGCGCAGGAGATATCTCCCACCAGCACCGTCTTGCAGGTCAAAGCGAAAGACTTGTTACGCACTACGTTTACGACGATGGACGAGCGGGTGCTGCTTTAAGGAGCTTCGCCCCTAAAGCCTAGTTCACACTGAAACATCCGCTTTATACAGCGACCGAAATACCCCTGCCGCCGAAACGCAGCGTTGTTCGCACTGGACGCGCCCCGCGCCACCGAACATGCCATCCACTACGGGGCGAATGCGGGATGGTTGCGCTGTCACCCGGTTGTTGTCGCGGCTCGCAAACGCCACTACGCTATCCAGTGGTGTATACTTCGACGATTCTCGTACGCAAGAAGCAAAAAAAGACAGTACTGCTTACTTTTCTGGCAAGTGGCTGTCTTGTAATGCACGAAGAGTAGAAAAACCACCAACGCCAGCGGCGTTGGTGGGTTCGTTTTGCTCTACAAGACCGCAACAAGCTCGGTCACGCCAACAACAAGCTCGGTCACCTCTTCCACGAAATACGGAGGCGAAGTAGGCACAGAGTAGGTTAAACTCCCGTTGGTTTCAACATACAGTTACGTGCACTGCGGCATAACAAGTGAGTAGGGCTTGGCCGCCATTTTTCGAAATTCCTTGACTAGCGCTCCTATTGGTCCGCGGTAACCGAGTCGGCGGCAGACGCCGCAAAAATCGGTCCGAGAGCGATAGGCGCGGAGAGGGCCCTTTTAGTAGAACTCGCCGCCGCCGAACCGGATTCGGAGCACTTTCGGCAGCCGGAATGCTCAGTGTGAACGCGGCCTAAAACATGAGTACATGCCACGCTCCTGATGCGCTCACGCTCGTTTCGCCACCTTCACTTATACCAAATTTCGTACTACGGGACACGAATGAATGGTCAGCGTATGTGACTCGCGCAAAGATGATAGTCATCAGTTTTGCGTCATTTTACAACATGACTACATGCCACGCTCATGATGCGTTCGCAGAAGTTTCACTACCTTCACATGTACCACAATCGGTATCACGAGACACGAACGGATCAAATAAGTAAATGACACGTCCAAACATGAATCATCATGAAATGCGCTTCATGTAACAACATGATTACATGCCACACTCATGATGCGCTCGCAGCCGTTTCGCTAGCTTCACATTTGCTAAATTTGAAATTACATTACGTGAAATAATGACGAAGGTATGCGACTGGTGCACACATGATAATTATAGGATGCGTGTTATGCAAGATAATAACTACATGCCACACTCAAGGCGCCAATGCACGTAGGCGGGACCCAGCGCACGTGCGCGCCGGCGTTCGTTTTGTGGCGTCACACCAGGAACATCACGCCGGGTGCCGATTCGCCTACAATATACTAGCAGGCACGCGTAGCGCTGCGTGTCTTTGGCGTGTGTGTGTTTGAGCACGTCCAGCGTCCCTCCGTGACAAATACAGGCAGACACAGTGCTTTCTGTTTAACGTCATCGGCGCGAACTGCAGCATGTCGTATTTCGCGCCGGCTGCCTCCGGGCCGTGCCGACGGACGCTGGCCGCACCTGGTGTCAGACTAGTGTGCTCGCGTTCTACTAGCGAAGCGTCGCTGCGCCCAGCGTGCGCGCGCGTCCACGTTACGTCGGAGTAAAGGGCACTTCCTGATGTGCTCGTGGCCGTTTAGCTAACTACACATATACAAATTTTGTGTGACGTGACGTCAAGGGACGACGAAGGTATATGACTGGTGCAAACATGATAATCATGACACGCCTGCCATGTTAGAACATGACAACATACCATGCTCATGAGTCGCTCGCGGCCATTTCACTAGCTCCACATATACCAAACTTTTGTTATCACGTGACATGAATAGACGGCGAAGGAAAATGACACGTTGAAACGTGATATTCATGATATGCATGTAGCGCCACGCTAGAATTGGCCAGCTGAACGCGCCGAAGAAGCAATGAGCCGCCTGTCTCGCGAAGCGTGAGCCACGAAGAATACAGAATGGCCTAGCTGCGGAACAAGGCTCGATGCTGCAGCGGTGACTCAGCCTTCGCATGCGTCCCAAATAAAGCTGTGACCTTGACACGGGCTCATCGTTGCCGTCTCGCCTTTCGACCTCTACATATGTTGACCCAGACAAGTGACCAGAGCTGCACCGCTGACAGTGAGCTTCGTGAACATGTTCCAGCCAGCTCAAGCTTTGCAGCTGCACTTCGACCCACCTCTACCAGCGTTCCACAACTGCGACATCCAGTCATTGTTTCTAAAGTGCAAGGCTGCCTTGGAACTCAACAGAATCTGGCGGATCCAAGAGTTCATGTTCGAGATCCTGGAGTAGGTTCTCCCACCTGACATCAAACGACGACTCACCTATTTCTCTTGGAGCACCCTCACCCTCCACCCCCCCCGTATGACGGACTACAGGACACTGTTGTACGGTTCCACGGCGCTGTGCACCGCCTCCGACTACGTATGGACCAAACACAAGACCCTTCTCCACCAAGTGTCGTCCAGCCTTTTTCGCAGTTCGAAGTTACCAAAATTGACAGCATGGTGTCGTCTATGCCTCCCACACCATGGTTCATCCAGACTGTCGCCCTGCCAACAACCACCGGCTACACAAATGCCAGAAATCACCTTGTCTATTCAAGCGACCCACCGACCGAAAGGCCCGCCACCCCAGTGTCTCCGCTTCCTGTTTCCCAGGTGTTGGCTCTGTTACCAGGGCCACTTCCACCTCTCTCCTTGGCAGATTCGATGCCGGTTACAACTTCGGACACCATCGGATTTTTAGCACAATCCTGTTCTGCCGCACAGACTCCAAAATTTCCAATGAGGGATGAGCCAGCTCAGCCGCCTAATGGCTTCTCGGGCAAAACTGCCGAGCCCCCCACTAGGACGCTGATGACAGCGTACAACGCATCAGGCCGGACAGGCTTGGAACCGCCCGCGCATTCTACAACAGACACACCAAAAGCCAATGAATATGCTCCCCTGCCCGCGTGCTGCTCTTTACCAGACTCTCAACGGAATACTTTGACCGCTGGTCCAAAGTCCGGTCTTACCGCGGGGTCTGCACCTCCTCTGCATGTTATCGTCCTGGACGAGGCCCGAGCAGGCCCTTGGCCAGGCCCCGCAAATTCAAGCGCCCCTGCTTCTAATGCGCCAGCAGCCAGCCATGACCTCGCACGTCACCGAGTTGTGACCCAAACACGGCGACATCATCGTACCAAAGGGAAAACGCATGGGCAGCTTTCCACCCGCCCGTCATAGTTACCCTAGGGTGCAGGCATCCACCACAAGAAGGTGTAAGTACGGCGAAGGCACCTTCTGTCACGTCGTGAAAGGCGGAAGGCAGGCTGGTATCAGTGCTCCACACATCAGCAGTCGGCATTTCGCCGATGACGTCGAGTGCAGTGCCAACAACATGAACGCCGCATTTCCAGCGGTACCTCGTCATTTGAAAAACAGCCCATTACCTATGGTAGGCGTTGTGAAAGCATTACAACGGCACAGTGCAGCAATTGTCGGCCTGCGTCTGCATGCCTGCAGCATAGACGCCCCGGAATGCCCTGTTTGGCGCCAGTTCATGGCATAAAGTTATGCCAGTGTCACAAGTATGCGATTTGCGCTACCCAGCCATACGGATGACAAACCTTGCTTCCAACAGTCCCTGTCCCTCGCAACCCTCGCCTGCTGCGATTCTCCCAGAGTTGCCCACCGGAGACCCACTGCTTACCACCTTGGCAACCTGGACTTATCAACGAACACCTTAACGATTGCCGTTCATGTATATATGGCTTTGTCGTTCTCTTTTTTTAATATGTTTTCGATTACGCAAAGCGCAAAGGGGGGGGGGGGCTACATAGCACCACATTAGATTTGGCCAGCTGACCGCGTCAAAGAAGAAGCTAGCCACGTGGCTCGTGATGCGCGAGCCACGAGAAATTTGAGTACGGCCTAGCTTCGGAGCCTGGCTGGACGCTGCAGCGGCGACTCAGCCTACGCCTGCGTCCAGAATAAAGCTGTGAACTCGGCACGGGCTCCTCACCGCCGTCTCGCCTCTCGTTTCTCTACATGCGTGTCATGTAAAGCATGAGTACACACTGCACTCATAGCGTGCTGTCCACATTCAACTAGTTCCACATATACCAAATTTGATATCACGTGTTGTGACTGGACAACAAAAGTACATGACAGGTACAAACATGATAATCCTTATATGCGTGTCGTCTAAATCTTGATTATATGCTACGCTCATGGAACGCTCATGGCTGTTTTGCTAGCTTCACATTTGCAAAATTTGGTATCAGGTGACATAAATAGATTACAAAGATAAATTACAGGTCCAAACATGATGATACCAACATGGAAGTCATGTGCAGCATAAATTACCTCCGCCTAGTAATGTTTGCTGATTTTAAAGTGTCAAATCAACCTTTCTTATTCGTGCTTTGAATATTATCGATTCTCACTGTACGTGGTACCTGCATATTTTTTCTTTGAATGAGTTCATTACGAACTGAAGAAACAGTTTTTTTATTTTTTTGAAGCGCCGTAAAACTAGCATGAGAGAAGGCGAGCTCAAAACACTTGCCGCTGCTCCTTGAAGTCTTCGCAAGCGAAATCTCTTCTTTACGCTCGCGGGCGTCCGACCGAGAGGTCACAGGCGTATGACGTGCCCGAACATTCCCCACCACCATGCATGCGATCGGCGTTTTTTTTTAGGGACAAAGCTTTTCATAGCAGAACTCGTTCGTCCCTCGTAGTCGTAGTCGTAGTCATGGTGTGTAACCAGTCTTAATCTTTGACCTGCAAGGTGGTGCCAGTGGGAGCTTTCTCCTGCGCGTTGTTGAACAATAAAAATTCGCAACGTGCGCGTTCACTAAAACGCGAATTCTCCTGTCTCTCATTCCCCATTAGCTGCCATTGGCATGTACATTGAGCACTATCTGCCAAGAAAAGGTTGCTACGTTATACTCGCTGCGCGTAACGTCCTTGGTTTTAGAAAGGCTTAGCAAGCGTTGGGCCGCAGTGTTATGAATACAGTGCATTAGTACATGCCATAAACCCAAGGTGATTAAAGGTGGGAAGTAGGTACGAAGCGAAAGCCGTAAGAAAGAAAAAGCTGAATTCTCCTGACTCTCATTCCCCATCAGCATTCATTGGCATGTACACTGAGCACATATCTGACACGAAAGGGTTGTTACGTAAACCTCGCTGGGCGTAACCTCCTTGGTTTGAGAAAGGCTTAGCGAGCGTTGGGCCGCAGTGCCATGAATACAAGTGAAGTAGGGTATGCCATGAACTTAGAGTGGTTAAAGGTGGGAAGTAGGTACGAAGCGAAAGCCGTAAAAGAGTTAAAGCCGAATTCTCCTGTCTCTCATTCCCTATTAGCAGCCAATGATACGTACATTGAGCACTATCTGACAAGAAAGGGTTGCTACGTTATACTCGCTGAGCGTAACCTCCTTGGTTTTAGAAAGGTTTAGCGAGCGGTGGACCGCAGTGCCATGAATACAGTGAACTAGTATATACCACGAAGTCGTGGTGGTTAAATGTGGGAAGTAGACACAAAGCGCATGCCATAAGAAAGTGTGCATGTGCCACCTCTCGTTTAGTCCTTGAAATGTCCGCTGGATTGCGGTGATTCTATATCAGTAATATATGATGCAAAGATGAGAGGTGGTGGTACTTGGCAGTGTTGAATAGATGGATGAACGGACACGTAGAAAGATGCATGGACACTCACGGATAGCTGCACCGGCGGATGGACGTATGGACGGACGCAGGGGCAGATGCATGGACGAACGCAGGAACGGACGCACAGATGGACGTGCAGACGCACGAACAGACGCACGCACAGACGGGCGAATGAACACACGGATGGTCACACAGACGGATGCATGGACAGACGGAAGCAAGAACGAATAAACGGACGGATGCTTTGCCCCACTGTCCATAATTCACTCCGTGGTTATGCTGCCATTTTTTTGCCCAGTGTTGTTAGGAGGTCCACTACCTATTTCTGCGGGATGGTTTATAAACGCTGGCTCAGACGCGGTAGAAAAAATGAACACAATGAGCGCGCGAACGCGTAGGAGTGCTCCGCTATAGTGCCAAGAATATGCTTCCTTTGTCCGCGCAACGAGCGGACAACGGCTGTTCTCTGCTCGTTACGCTTACCGCGGAGATACGAACGTATGTGAAAGCTGGCACATTCATAGAGTTTCTTTGCGGGTGGCGAATCATACTTGCGGCTTCGTTTAATGCTGGTTACGATTTTATTTTGAAGGAATGAACGAACCCTTTTGTGACTCGATTCAAAATGTTAAGCCTAAAAGAATAATGTTGTGAAGCACAAATTCTGAACATTTGCTAATTTATTTTTGTGAAAAAACAGCTGAAAGCCACACGAACACACACGGAGCCAGAAGCAGGCCAGAAGTACGATAATTAGACAAATTTGTGTACTACCCGTCATTCCCATGCTCGCTGAAGCGCCGTGCGTTACAGCTCCCATGTACACTAGCGCCAGAGTATCCTCTAGTGTATATTAGGAAACTATATGGGCACATTAGCCCCAAATCTTGTGTCGATTCACAGGAAAAATTCAAAATATGAACGCTTTCATTTCCTTATTGCGTCTCAATATATATCTAGAGATTTATTCATCTCTTCAAGTAACAAATACATAAACAACAGATGTCATGTTAAAATATTTCTGATTGATTGATTGATATGTGGAGTTTGACGTCCCAAAACCACTGATGATTATGAGAGACGCCGTAGTGGAGGGCTCCGGAAATTTCGACCACCTGGGGTTCATTAACGTGCACCCAAATCTGAGTACACGGGCCTACAACATTTCCACCTCTATCGGAAATGCAGCCGCCGCAGCCTGGATTTGAACCCGCGACCTGCGGGTCAGCAGCCGAGTACCTTAGCAACTAGACTACCGCGGCGGGGCGTTAAAATATTTTTGCCATGCCGCGTGCCACTGTTGGCAACGTCAGAGCACAGTCGTCTACGTAGAAGATTGACATCACTGCATTGCCGTGTACGTAAGGCCATTCATACGCGCACGTCATGCCCTCATTCTCTGGTTGGTTTAATGGTTCCTGAACACCTTGGCGCAACCCACATAGGGGGATAGGCCATGAATGGGACGGTGCCTTGCTTTTTGAATTAATTCCCTTCTTGAAGAGGAAGGTGGGAATAATTAGGTGGTATAGGTAATAATATAAAGGTGTTACATTTCTAAACAAACCCGCAAAAGAAAGGGGGAGCAGCGTTCATCTTGAAATATGACCCGTTTCTGTGGTGCATAGCGTTGAAAATTTTGGCACACTTGATTGTCAACGCCTCATCTACGCATTGTGCTTGTCAGCTCGAAGTTGTCAAACCTAGTAAGATGCCCTTTAAAAAGAAAGAACACATAATGGGCTAAACTATCTTTATTTGCAGCCATTTTAGTTGACTGAGTCTGATTATTAACTAATGTCTTTAAACAGACCGCGTAGTGTGATATTTCCAGAGCCTCACAAGAATATTCAGATGAAACTAAAAATACGAAAAATCCCCAGATCGATTATAAGTTACTTTTTAGAGAAAAACGTAAACATTTTGACAGCAATCTGTCTGGCTGGGTAGAAAGGTTTAGAAAATTGAAATTGCTCCAGCCACAGTTCAAATAGAGTCCAACGTTTCGAGACCGACTCGGTCCCTTCCTCAGGGGGTGACTGTCTTGGTCATGGAAGTGTCGTCACGTCGTGTTCTCTCACCACGGCTCCGGCTTTCCCTTTCCACCACGTTTCGGAGTCCGTGAACGTACACCGAAGGCATTGATCCCAGCGAGCGGTTCACTTTGGCAGGCGTATGCTGAATGTGCCAAGACTCGAGCAAGAGCCTCTTTCCGAAATTCCGTTCTGTTTCAATAACAGAAGCGCCGTCTAAGTCAATTTTATGGTCGTGCTTCTCGCAGTGCTCCGCCAGAGCGCTACGTTGCACTTCCATCTTCCTGACGTCGTTCTTGTGTTGGCGCATTCTTTCCGGGAAACACTTGCTCTCGCCTATGTAGCAGGCTGGACACCCAGAACACGACACTTTGTAGACAACGCCCGGGTGTAGCTCCCTCGGAGGTCGGTCTTTCGGCCGCGGTAGCAAGCGAGCGAGCGTCGAAACAGGTTTATGGATTACCGTGACCCCGGCTTTTCCTAGGACTTTCGAGAGCTGTTCACTTATGCCCGGCACATATGGAATGGCGACGCGGTTGTTTGGCGCCTTCGTTTTTCTCGTGTGCGGTGGTGTGGCCAGGGCGGAAAGGGGGTCGGGCGGTGTGTCGCTTGCAGGTGTCTTTCCGAGGTGCTGTGGTTGTCGTCTCGACAAACGGCGTGACGCCCGGCGGATGAACGCTTCTGTGTAGCCATTTCCTCGTAGCTCGGCGACAATCCTCTTTTCTTCTTTCTTCCTCTCACCCTCCGACGTGCAGATTACTCGTGCACGTGAAAGGAGTGCCGAAACCACTGAAGCTTTGTGGGCAGTTGGATGACAGAACGTAAAATGCAAATACCTGCCGGTGTGAGTTGGCTTTCTATACACCGAAAAGGTCATGCGCTCGCCCTGTCGTCTGACTAAAACATCGAGAAACGGAAGCGCCCCGTCTCGCTCTCGTTCCACCGTGAACTGTATCGCTTGGTCGATGGAGTTTAGATGTTCGAGGAAGCTGTCTACTGCTGCCTTCTTTATTATGCAAAAACAGTCATCCACGTACCTCACAAATACTTTCGGCCTGTCAATAAAGGAGCCCAGTGCCATCTCTTCTATGTGTTGCATTGTGAGGTTTGCAGCCGTAACGGAGATCGCCGCTCCCATCGCGGTCCCGCTGGCTGGTCTGTAGAAGCTCCCGCTGACGCTGAAATACGTACCCTTGAGGCAGTATTCCAGTAGGCGACACAGTTCGTCGACGCCCAGGCAGGTTCTTTCATCCAAGAGCTCGTCTTGGTTCAATGCTGCTCGTGCGCTAGACACCGCTAGTGCTACGGGCACACTGGTGAACAGGGACACGACGTCGAACGAGACGAAGCACTCATCGCTGCTCATGGTCACATCTCTCATGCGCTCCAAGAAGTGGCTGGCGTCGCGTATGTGGGTCGGTGTTTGCCCCACGAGCGGCGCGAGAGTCCGTTGGAGATACTTGGACAGCGCCCGGAGTGGAGATGTTGTAAAATCCACGATAGGACGGAGCGGAACTGTGGGCTTGTGGGTCTTGGGAAGCCCGTAAAATCCTGGTGCAGAGCCGTTCCGGCAGATGAGCTGGAGGTATGTGTTCCTCGCCACATATGCGAGACCTGCTGGACAGTCCGGCCTACGAAAAGCTGACGAAGGACCCCACACCAAGTGTCCAAAGGGAAATGAACAAGCTCCTGGCGGATATCTTTAAAGCGCACCCTAAGGCGAGAAACACATACCTCCAGCTCATCTGCCGGAACGGCTCTGCACCAGGATTTTACGGGCTTCCCAAGACCCACAAGCCCACAGTTCCGCTCCGTCCTATCGTGGATTTTACAACATCTCCGCTCCGGGCGCTGTCCAAGTATCTCCACCGGACTCTCGCGCCGCTCGTGGGGCAAACACCGACCCACATACGCGACGCCAGCCACTTTTTGGAGCGCATGAGAGATGTGACCGTGAGCAGCGATGAGTGCTTCGTCTCGTTCGACGTCGTGTCCCTGTTCACCAGTGTGCCCGTAGCACTAGCGGTGTCTAGCGCACGAGCAGCGTTGAACCAAGACGAGCTCTTGGATGAAAGAACCTGCCTGGGCTTTGACGAACTGTGTCGCCTACTGGAATACTGCCTCAAGGGGACGTATTTCAGCGTCAATGGGAGCTTCTACAGACAAGCCAGCGGGACCGCGATGGGACCGGCGATCTCCGTTACGGCTGCGAACCTCACAATGGAACACATAGAAGAGACGGCACTGGGCTCCTTTATTGACAGGCCGAAAGTATTTGTGAGGTACGTGGATGACAGTTTTTGCATAATAAAGAAGGCAGCAGTAGACAGCTTCCTCGAACATCTAAACTCCATCGACCAAGCGATACAGTTCACGGTGGAACGAGAGCGAGACGGGGCGCTTCCGTTTCTCGATGTTTTAGTCAGACGACAGGGCGAGCGCATGACCTTTTCGGTGTATAGAAAGGCAACTCACACCGGCAGGTATTTGCATTTTACATCCTGTCATCCAGCTGCCCACAAAGCTTCAGTAGTTTCGGCACTCCTTTCACGTGCACGAGTAATCTGCACGTCGGAGGGTGAGAGGAAGAAAGAAGAAAAGAGGATTGTCGCCGAGCTACGAGGGAATGGCTACACAGAAGCGTTCATCCGCCGGGCGTCACGCCGTTTGTCGAGACGACAACCACCGCACCGCGGAAAGACACCTGCAAGCGACACACCGCCCGACCCCCTTTCCGCCCTGGCCACACCACCGCACACGAGAAAAACGAAGGCGCCAAACAACCGCGTCGCCATTCCATATGTGCCGGGCATAAGTGAACAGCTCTCGAAAGTCCTAGGAAAAGCCGGGGTCACGGTAATCCATAAACCTGTTTCGACGCTCGCTCGCTTGCTACCGCGGCCGAAAGACCGACCTCCGAGGGAGCTACACCCGGGCGTTGTCTACAAAGTGTCGTGTTCTGGGTGTCCAGCCTGCTACATAGGCGAGAGCAAGTGTTTCCCGGAAAGAATGCGCCAACACAAGAACGACGTCAGAAAGATGGAAGTGCAACGTAGCGCTCTGGCGGAGCACTGCGAGAAGCACGACCATAAAATTGACTTAGACGGCGCTTCTGTTATTGAAACAGAACGGAATTTGGGAAAGAGGCTCTTGCTCGAGTCTTGGCACATTCAGCATACGCCTGCCAACGTGAACCGCTCGCTGGGATCAATGCCTTCGGTGTACGTTCACGGTCTCCGAAACGTGGTGGAAAGGGAAAGCCAGAGCCGTGGTGAGAGAACACGACGCGACGACACTTCCATGAACAAGACAGTCACCCCCTGAGGAAGGGACCGAGTCGGTCTCGAAACGTCGGACTCTATTTGAACTGTGGCAGGAGCAATTTCAATTTTTAGAGAAAGTATATAACAATTCATAGCACTGGTACTCCATTGTGGGATAGAAGAAAGCCGTCCCGACAAGCGATAGCGATGTGAGTATAACTAATACTAAACAATGTAGAATACTATGTACTCAAATAAGGAGGACCTCAAGCCAACCCCAGCAATTCCAAATCAACCAACAAGCGTCATGTAGCATCGTGAAGTGTAGCATCGACGGTCAATGCCTGAGCAGTCATTCCCTACTTTGGCAAACCAACGCTCTTTCCTAGGTTATTTGGGAAGAATATGCCTACACTGTCCAATTCACATTGGGTGACTTTTCTTGCACTATAAATAGCACAGGTGAGCTTATCAGTACGGTTATGTCTTTTAAAGAAATGGTAATATGTCATTTATTATTTAGCGCTCTCTGTAACAATCGAAGGTATTGTGAAAAACACAGACTGGGAGAGAAAGGTATACAGCTTTTTGCTGTCCGACAGCTCGTACTATGTGGAAGCTGTACGCGGTCCTAGTGTGCTGGTGTAAAGCAGCATGCAATAAAGCCTGCAAGGTATTTGGGGCGAAGAGCTGCGGAGCAGCCCGCCCACTGTTACACTTGCCTCACTTATGTGTGGGGTAAAAAAGCCCCGGCGCGCTGCTCATGCGTTTGATGTGCCCATTTCTTCACCGTGTAAACGGCTGCACGACCTATGTGCTTTGTATTTGTTTGAACGCACGTTATGTATCATGTAGTTGTAATGTTTATTCTTTAATTTGTGGAAACAAACTGTGAGTTGAGTCGCATATCCAGCTTTTCTCGACACCATTGGTTTAGTTCGCGTGAGCGACACCACATGGCTTATCGACACTAAAGAATTCAAAAGTCCCGTCATGACGTTAGCAGTGACGTAGCAAGGAATAAAATATAACAAAAAATGGTGCACACACCCTGTGCCTGCCACTTAACCTCAGTGCGCAAATAACAGTACGGGGTTTCGACGTTATCGCGACGGCGATGAATTGCAATGAATTGACAGTTGTTTTTTTCTTTGACATACCGTGCCAGACAGCTCGCAGCATTCCGCACGAAATGTCTGGCCGTCATAGACGCACCCTTCGTGTATCAAAAGAAGAGTTTTATTTTTCTTTCTTTGTTTTTCTTTAAGTTTCTGTGCTGCCGTAACGGTGGGGATCTTAGAGAAGCATGCTGCTTTCAAGGTGTTGTGTGCACTGAGCCTCAAGCATTATGCTTGGGTACGAACAATATATTGCGGTCGTGGAATAACCAATTTTTGTGCGTGCTATTTAAGTTATGCTAGCTTGCTCTTTGCGTTACGGTCAAGTAAAACTGGATAACTTTGAGAACGCTAGAAATGAGAGTATGAAAATGAAGTGTAAGGTATGCGCTCTTTTTTCAATTAATTCCTGTCGAATTGAAGCTGCCACCTTCAGCGTGACACTGTCAAGGCGGCTGTGGCTCGAACTTACCTACGCTGTCAGGCTTGCTTTCACACCGCACCATCACCTCGGTGTCGCACGGACATTTTCGCTCATGATCATGGCTGGTACAAATTGAGTTTGGTTCAGAAGCTAGGCACTCAGTGATTGAAAGTAACCATGCAACATGTCAGAGGAATAATGACGTGGAGCGTCAGTGCTGCGACACTGACAAACAGCACTTCCGACTTTGACAAGATCAAACCTGCGATCAAGCGCGCCCGTGTCAGCCTGTCAATGCTGTCTTGTCTGCGTGCTCTGCACACTGTAGTCCCTACAGGTGCAAGCAAAAAAAAAGAGAGAGAAAAAGCAACAGTGATCGCCTTAGTGAAAAGCTCACGAGAGAGAAGAACATCAAATATTAATGGATATTTTAAAATATAATGAAACATACAAATATATGGTAAGGTAGTTTAGGGAGTTTTTTTAATAACGAGAGAGTTTTGTTTAATAAACTGTCATTCTTTAAATATACATTCCAGGTTACGAGGAGTTCTTGAGGGAGGAGCAGTAACCTCGCTTTTTCTTTTTAATATATTGCTAAGCACAACTCCCACTCATGGCGAAGTAAACGCACATGTATATGCAGATGATATAGCATTTTTTTGCTTCAGAGAGTGATATACAATCGATATATAATCGCTTAAAGAAGTATAGGTGAGCAAGTAATGACCAGTTGCAGGATTTTCATTTAGGCATTATTGTTTCTAACAGCGCCATCACAATTTCCCCTTTATATAACACAGTCACTGTTACCTAGAATAACTCACACCCTGTGAAATATGTCATAGTTGAATCTTAGTGAATATCATTTGATTACCAGCCTCTTTTGGCATGCGACCATGAAAGGTTTACGGGTACTGAGAGCCTTACGAAGGCTGTGCAGTATTCGATCAGGGATACGGAGAGAACCACTAATTATGTTTTACAAAAACTACATACATGCATCATCTCAAGACCCCAGCGCTTTAGCCCCGTATTAGAAATCGGATGTGTTTTATATTCTGGGGCACCGGTTTATAAATTGTGGAAAGGGCGGCTTAAATTTCTTTATTGGATTACCGAAATTTCCATCCACTTAGGTCTTCTACTGAGAAGCGAGGTTGTCCTCTCTTTGTGCAGATTTAGGATACTAACTGTGGATGCATTCTTTAAATTTTATAATTACTCCATAAGAATAAAAAAAATTTTTGATGTCTGTTTCAGTATGAGTGTTTTTAGTATCTTTTTTATTTCGGTTTCATACAACATGCTTGGGCTTCGTTCAAGCACCTGTTGGACCAATAAATGTTAAACTGAGTGAAGTTGCTTGCATAAGAAATGAAACACAAATTTAAAAACGTTTTTCACAATATATATCCAAATCGAGCAAAAAATTTGCATTACTGTATAATGAAATACCTTCTGGAGAGATATTTAGGGCGGAGAAATATAAAAGAAATCATAACTACAGGTGCCTCACAGTCTGAAAAAAAAACTGGCATTGGTATTTTTTCCGAGACGCTCTATTGTTCACTCTCTATAAGCCTTCCCGATTTATTATCAGTTTTGTCAGCGAAATGGCGTTATGAAAGCTCAGCCTATTAATCTCAAGTGTGCCCATATTTCGAGATTCTTTATATGTGTTCGGCGCTCACTAAAAAGACTTTTCTCAACTATCACGTGGTTTTGGGACGGTAATATTAATATTATGCTCAATTAAATCTCAAAATTTTCATTTTCTGTTGATTACCCACATAACATCAGTTTAATCTGGGTACTGGGCCACAAAAGGACAAAAATTAACGAAAATGACGGAATAGTGGACGTTCCAGCAAAAGGCACTCTCAGTGAGTTGAGAATATCAGATGATATTCTCGATTATTCTGACAAGAGCCCTCATGATTCGCGACAGATTATATGGCGAGTGATAGCTTGACCCTGTGATGTCATTTATCACTCACCAAAAGGAGTATAGACACCTCTTGTTTCCTTGGTGTAGCAATTCCTCTTAAACGAGAAAAGTGGTATAATAGATTTTATAAAATTACGCGCTCGCTTTCCGAAATTGAACTATAGTATATACGCACAAGGGTGGTCTAGCTCCTTCCCCTCTTTGCTAGTGTTGTAACATGAACGAAAGAATTGAAAATTATTTCTTATCGTGCATCTACTTCTACCTATTGAGGGAAACATTTTCCGAACGGCTCTCAATTGATTCTGAATAAATTTTGTCATTCAATGTATTCTATCTGCGGGAGCCCCTTATCATCATTGTCACTGAAACCTCCGATCTACGGTGAAATTTTTGAAAATGATTCAGCGCGGTTTTGACCTGGACTATCTAAGTTAGCGTCATTAATTTAGTATACCTGTTTCATAAATGCTTATACATAAAAATACTATTTGAACAATTTTTATATAATTAATTTGTTTCTTGGCCAGTCCCAAATAGTGAGCATGAGCCATACATAGAGGTAATCTTCATTATCAATATCACCAAAAGGTGGAGTGGCTTCGCGGGAAAAAATAAACAAAAGTAATGACAAGAAACGAACAATAGCACAAATAAAAGTGGCGCTGTCCCGTAAAGCTTAGTGTACCTCCAGAAGAGAAGATCAGAAAACGAGTAAGCACCGCTCGGTGCAGGCTGCACCAGAATGTTAGGCCACTTTCGTGATCGGTATAAATTGTTCTGGATAAGATTGCACTCTGGACACGAGTAGTAAATATTGTTCTCGAAATTACGTGAGCACCAGAGATTACATCGGAAAGTTGGATCACTGATGTATAGAGGATTTAAAGAAACCAACAATGCGTTTTGGTACCGGTTCAATTACGACACGCAAGCGCTCTCTATGCTTCATTAGCCAATACATGACACGCTCCCACCACCGGGCATAAGTTAGAATTATTTTGGGCCAACGGTATTACAAGTGAGATTGACTTCACGATATAAGCACGAGCTGTATGAGTAACTTGTAATTCTCAAGTTGAAAGCTGCTTCTAGGAGTCTGAACGAAAGCACAGGTAAATTATTTAGCGTGCTTGCATATTGTAGCAACGCTTCCTAAAATGCGACAATAACATACAGTGCATGCAAAGTTTCATGCTGCCACAGACTATCTCTGTTGGTGTGGGCAATCATTCTGTCAAAAATGTGTTATTTTTCTTGCAGTTTTTTGTCTGTTTTTGTTCACAGAGTGCAATCCTTTTCTATGTACGCTTTGCATGGTGCCCATCAATATGATGAGTGCTATGTCTCACAGTATCTCATTGGGTAGAATCGCAGTTTCTTATCTAACGCGATAAAGTTGTTCGTGCCATGGCGATTTGCACTCAGGCTTGTGTCCACCACGCACTGCTCCCTATAGTATGCATCTTTCAACCTGAACAGGGTGTTTTAGTGAAAATCGCCAAGTAATGAAAAAAATATACAAGAGCACTACACGTCTCCAATTAGTGCAGTATGCTTCTGCGCTATATAGAGCATATCAGAATATTTTTGTTCAGTCTGTCAAGCTTTTCAGTCTGACAAAAAATTGCTTAATAAACATTGAAATAGTGACTCTAGAGAAAAATCTTTAATCCGAAATTTGTAGCCCTTAAACAAAAATAATAAATTTTCATACTGCGGTAAGAGAACTCCACTGCTCAATTTTCACGAGCCTCGTTTTAAAGCGCGAGAACAAAACGACGACACAGAGACAAGAAGGTCGTCGTTTTGTTCTCGCGCTATAACTATCGTCATGCCATACCAGCTAGCCCAAGCTGCCACACCTCGTTTTAAAGTTTGCGAAAATAAAATATCGCCCCGCCACGGTCGTCTAGGGGCTAAGGTACTCGGCTGCTGACCCGCACGTCGCGGGTTTGAATCCCGGCTGTCGCGGCTGCATTTCCGATGGAGGCGGAAACGTTGTAGGCCCGTGTGCTCAAACTTGGGTGCATATTAAAGAACCCCAGGTGGTCGAAATTTCCGGAGCCCTTCAATACGGCGTCTCTCATAATCATATGGTGGTTTTGGGGCGTGAAACCCCGCATATCAATCAATCAAATAAAACATTATCACATCACTTCCGCCTTACGCGCTGCATTTTAGTGCCCTGAAATATAGGTTCAAGGAATTATCAAATACTGTTCACAAAAAAAGGTCGCTTCAACAGGCTACGGGTGACTAAAATGGGCGTTAAACGATGGCAATATGGTAACGGTATAAAAAAAACACCAAAAAAAGCGGCTTCCACGTGCGAATGTGATGAGAGACCACTGCGAGAATTCGACACAGCGCCGGCATTTTTTTTCACCGATTAGCGAGCAGTGGAACGTTGGTTGCGAAATTGAGGCAAACAAGGAATGCGCGCTTGATCTGTTCTTTAGCTGATGAACCATTATTGTATTTGGCTCATTAACACTGTACGGAGGGCAGTCTAGTGACCATCGAACACTTGGCTCACTTAATCTATAGGCAGAACAGTATTTCGAAAAGCTCTTGTTACATTGAACTTTCTTTTTCATTATTCTCATTGACTTAGTTGCATAGTGCTGACATGCGTACCTGTTCCGAGTAAGTAAGAAGTAAAGACTGGATGCATGTGGTAATGCCCGCATTAAGCCTTTTCTATAGGGATTACTCTTTGAATGGCGTGAAGTGGCATTGCGGCAATGAAACTAGTGCGTCATCGGTTAATACTCGCGGTGAAATTATGCTGATCAAGAGAACACCGCATTGGAGCAGGGGTTATGGAGCTCGGCCTCTGATCTAGAGGTCCCCTGTTTGATCATGGCCGGGGTGGTCGCATGCTAGTGGGCCTTCAGCTGTGCAATTTCAGTGCACGGAAAGATCACCAGATGGTCAAAACTTCCGAAACCCTCCACTGAGGTGTCTTTCATATTAGTTTCGTGGTTTTGGAAGGTGGAATCTCAGCTAATATTTTGCTGGTCAGAAAAGCAGAGTACACTGAAGAAAGAACGTGTTGAACGAGTGCTGTTTCACCTCAGAAAAACAGTCCTGAAATCTTACATGCCTCTCGATTGTATTATCGACGTGCTTCCATTACTTTCACTCAAGAATGGCAAGCATGTTATCAGCCAGAGACAATTTCTTGTTTGTTTGATAGGTAAGTGGCGAGCGCTGAAAATTCAAGAAACGAAACGCAAGCCAGCAGCAAAGAAGCCGATGGAAGGTATTTCGGTCATTACTTTGGCAACTACGTGTAGCCACACTTTGTTGCGTTTCCGCGTCTGCTTGCCAGCCGTTTCGCCGTCTGTTTCGCGCACATGAGCCCGCGCCGCTGTAGCGGCTGACCTTCGGCAGTCAGTGAGGCAAAGGGGGAGGGTATTTGTACATGCTCGTGTGTTTATTTGTATCTGCGCGTGTCTCCACATACAAACTTTGTAATTTTGAAAGGAGTTCAATGACCCCCTTCACCACCTACGCCTATGTTGGCTGTTGAGGAGTACATCACAGCAACGCGCCATCTCTGACGCCTCAAATCGGCAAATCTACGCGTATGTACATCGTTACTGCCACCGTTTTCTAACAGTTGAGGTCACAGTAGGTCGTCGGTTTTTGCCATTAATGCTATCATGTGTTTTCTGCCTTATGTTTGTATATGCAATTGCCTTTTCGGTATCCTCGCTGAGCAGAGGGAAGGTGCAAACGAAGTGAGCCTGTTCGCCTAGGGAGCCGGTATTGCATTTAACCTAAACACCTCCGCTTCACAGTCATTATTCTAACGAATTGTGTTGCTAGCTGTACTTTGTAGAAATACCGCTTTTATACCTGCAGATAATCTTTTCACTTCCGCCATGGGTGTGGATACAGAGAAATAAAAGTATTAGTGTAAGTTCCTCAAGAGTGATCGAAAGAGTGAGGAATTTTCAGCAATGCATCAGTGGCGCCCGCTTTCTATCCCGCTTCTGCCGTGGTGTGAATTGATATGTAGACACTGTCGTGATACTATATACAGTCACACTATAAATAAGCGCTTCATAACCCTTTATAAATATTAAAATGTGACTTTTTAACGGTGTGCATTGAAGCTGGAATACCGAGGCTCCATTGCTACTCTCAGGGGATGTACAGCTAAACACAGGCCCTATGAACTCAACCGAAAAAGAGCAGATAGCGATTATTGAGAAGACCCTTTTGGGTGTACAAAGTAGTCAGAAAACCCTGCTTACTAAACTTGAAGAAACAGTGGCGAAGCAAGCCGACCTGGAACAAAAAATAGACAGCGTGATAGCAAAATTAAATGTAATCGAGGAGCGCATTAAGATTGTTGAAATATCCGAAAGAAAGATAGAGGCTAAGCATGACAATCTCGGAAACAGGAGCCGCTGGTTAAACTTGGTTTTCTTTGGTGTGCCAGACAATGAGCGCAAAGAAACATGGGGAAATCTTAGAGCCTGGTTGAAGATATTTGCAGTAACGTGCTCAAGCTTGGTAACGTTCCGATAGAAAGAGCTCACCGGCTTGGGGCCTTCACCGAGGGGCACATTAGGCCTATCGTCGCAACCTTCTCGGGGTGGAAAGCCAGGGAAAATGTTATGCGTAATGCTTACAAGTTGAACAACACTTCTTTCAGTGTATCCAAAGACTTCAGTCATGCTGTTCACGAAAAACGACGGCTTCTTTGGAATTATGCCAGGGAAAACAGAGATACCAAGGGATGCCGAGTGCACCTTAACTATGATAAGTTTGTTATCAACGGAAAGACGTTCGTGTGGGACAGTGAAATGAACCAACCTGTCCCACTGCATGCCCATGCGCGATCACATGAAGCCGACCGACATGCTGTAAGTCATCGAAGAACTGAGAAAATCGATACTTCAAACACGTGCGGGCGCATACCACTGCTTCTTGTTAACTGCCGAAGTATTAATGAGAAAGTTGACGTCTTTGCGTCTCTTGGGGCAACTACTCAAGCAAAAATTATTATGGGTACAGAATCTTGGCTGGACAGTGCGATACCTGATACTGAGGTCTTCCCACATGGCTTCACTGCTTATAGGAAAGATAGAAATCAGCCATGGTGGGGGCGTATTTATTCTTGTAGCGAACGAGTGGACTAGCGAGGAAGTTTCTTTCCACCATTCTGCCGAGACCGTTTTTTTTTGGCGCCGTGTTTTTTTACCGAAGAAAAATACTGTCGTGTTGGGTTGTTTTTATCGACCACCAGACAGTGGTGATACTACTATGACACTGGTTTCTGAAATGGTACAGTTAATTCCAGACAGTGTACTCCTGATTGAAGATTTCAATCCACATGATTTTGGCTGGATAACCAGTGGTTCACAAAACAGGTCGTCAGTGTATACTTTGTTCGGCGAATTCTTGAGAGTGTTTGGTATTTGTCAATATGCTGATGTTCCAACAAGACATGATGCCATTCTGGATTTAATATTATGTAATGACCCAAATATTGTTTCCACTGAATCGGTGATTCCTGGTATAGGTGACCATAAAGCCATTGTGACAGATTTAAAGATAGAATACTGCCAGGTAGTATAGGCAATACCCCGACAAATTTTCCTGTATGAACAAGGTGGCTATGATTCTGTTTCTGCAGAATTAGAGTCGTATTACCCAACATTCTTGCTTTTGACAGAAATTCGTTGCTCTTTAGCTCTGTGGTCTTATTTTCATGATAAGCTACTTCACGCAGTTGAAGCTCATGTACCAAACAGAATACCAAAGAAGAGAACAAAACAAAATCCTTGGTTTAATAAAGACATTCGCAGGTTAAGTAGGAAAGCACGAAGTTCGCACAGAAAATTTCGCGATAGGAGTACCACGTCTAATGAACAAGAGCTTAGGCATGCAGGCCTGATTCTGAAATTGTCAATAAAAACAAGGAAGGATACTTTTTTGGTCAATTAAGCGATAGGGTAAAGCAAAACTCGAAAGAGTTTTGGAAGTATGTTAAACAAACTAGAAAAGACGATATAAGTATTCCTGCTCTAACCGTGGAGGGTGATAATTTGTGCACCGATGAAGAAAACGCTGAAGCTTTTAACAATTATTTCCGATCAGTTTCTACTCAAAGCACACCAGGGGATGTAGGGGTGCTTCCAGTCACGTGACCTTCCATGAAAGACGTGGAGGTTGACATTACTGGTGTTGATTGCTTGTTACGGCAGATAGATACAACTAAAGCAGTTGGACCAGATGGTTTATCACCATTTGTTCTTTAAAACTGTCACAGCGTTATTGCAAGGTATTTATGCGTTATATCATCATCATCATCAGCCTGTCTACGTCCACTGCAGGACAAAGGCCTCTCCCATGTTCCGACAGTTAACACGGTCCTGTGCTTGCTGTTGCCAATTTATACCCGCAAACTTCTTAATCTCATCTGCCCACCTAACCTTCTGTCTCCCCCTACCCCGCTCCCCTTCTCTGAGAATCCAGTTGGTGACCCTTAATGACCAGCGGTTATCCTGTCTACGTGCTACATGCCCGGCCCATGTCCATTTCCTCTTCTTCGTTGCAGCTATGATATCCTTAACTCCCGTTTGTCCCCTAATCCACTCTGCTCTCTTCTTGTCTCTTGAGGTTACACCTACCATTTTTCTTTCCATTGCTCGCTGCGTCGTCCTCAATTTAAGTTGAACCCTCTTTGTGAGTCTCCAGGTTTTTGCTCCCTAGCTAAGTACCGGCAAGATACAGCTGTTATATACCTTTCTCTTGAGGGACAGTGGCAATCCACTTGTCATAATTTGAGAGTGCCTGCCGAATGTGCTCCACCCCATTCTTATTCTTCTAGTTACTTCAATCTCGTGGTTAGGCTCTGCGGTTATTACCTGCCCTAAGTAGACATAGTCTTTTACAACTTCAAGTGCACTATTACCTATCGCAAAGCGCTGCTCCTTTCCGAGGTTGTTGTACATTACTTTCGTTTTCTGTAGATTAATTTTAAGACCCACCTTTCTGCTCTCCTTGTCTAACTCCGTAATCATGAGTGGCAATTTCTCCCCCTGAGTTACTCAGCAATGCAATGTCATCGGCGAAGGGCAGGTTACTGAGGTACTCTCCATTACCTCTTATCCCTAACTGTTCCCATTCTAGGCTTCTGAAAACGTCCTGTAAGCACGCAGTGAATAGCATTGGGGAGATTGTGTCCCCCTGCCTTACACCCTTCTTCATTGGTATTCTGTTGCTTTCTTTATGAAGCACTATGGTAGCAGTTGATCCCGTGTAGATTTCTTCCAGAATGTTTATATATATTTCATCTACGCCCTGATTCCGCAGTGTCTGCATGACGGCTGATATTTCTACTGAATCAAACGCCTTCTCGTAATCTATGAAGGCTATGTATAGTGGTTGGTTATAGTCTGAGCATTTCTCTATTACCTGATTGATAGTATGAATGTGGTCAATTGTTGAGTAGCATGTTCCAAATCCTGCTTGTTCCGTTGGTTGATTGAATTCTAATGTTTTCTTTACTCTGCTAGCAATTACCTTTGTAAATAGCTTGTATACTACAGAGAGCAAGCTGATCGGCCTGTAATTCTTCAACTCCTTGTCATCTCCTTTCTTATGTATTAAGATGATGTTAGCGTTCTTCCAAAACTCTGGTACATTTCCCGACAGGAACACCTCGTAAATAGAGTGGCTAGTTTTTCTAACACAATCTGTCCTCCATCTTTCAGCAGATCTGATGTTACCTGATCCTCACCAGCAGCTTTGCCTCTGTGCATGCTCTCCAAAGCTTTTCTGACTTCTTCTATCATTACCGGTGGGGTGTCGTCTGGGTTACTGCTAGTTCTTATAGTATTAAGGTCGTGGTTGTCTCGGGTACTGTACAGATCTCTGTAAAACTCCTCCGCTATTTTAACTATCCTATCCATATTGGTAGCTATTTTGCCTTCTTTGTCCCTTAGTGCATACATCCGCCTTTTGCCTATTCCAAGTTTCCTCTTCACTGCTTTGACGCTTCCTTCGTTTTTCAGAGCGTGCTGAATTCTCTCCATGTTATACCTTCTTACATCGCATACTTTACGTCTATTAATCAACTTCGAAAGCTCTGCCAGTTCTATTTTGTCTATTGTACTTGACACTTTCATGATTTTACGCTTCTTGATTAGGTTCTTCGTTTCCTGGGAAAGCTTGCCGGTGTCCTGTCTAGCTACCCTGCCTCCAACTTCCACTGCACACTCCGTGATGATACTCGTCAGATTATCATTCATTGTATCTACGCTAAGGTTGGTTTCCTCGCTAAGAGCAGAGTACCTGTTCTGCCGTGACACTCTGAGTTCCTGTACTTTTCCTCTGAGTGCTAGCTCATTGATTGGCTTCTTGCGTATCAGTTTCTGTCGTTCCTTCTTCAAGTCTAGGCGGATTCGAGCCCGTACCATTCTATGGTCACTGCATCTTACCTTGCCAACCACTTCCACATCCTGCACGACTCTTGGGTGTGCAGTCATTATAAAGTCTATTTCGTTCTTATTTACGCCATTAGGGCTCCTCCATGTCCACTTGCAGTTTTCTCGTTTTCGGTAAAAGGTATTCAAAATACGCAGATTATTGCGTTCTGCAAATTCTACTAGTACCTCTCCTCTGGCGTTTCTAGTGCCGATGCCATAATCTCCTACTGCCTGGTCTCCAGCCTGCTTCTTCCCTACCTTTGCATTAAAGTCGCCCATTACTATAGTATACTGTGTTTTCACCTTACTCATTGCCGATTCCACGTCTTCATAGAAGCTTTCAACTGAAGCGTCATCATGGCTGGATGTAGGCGCGTAAGCCTGTACTACCTTCATTTTGTATCTTTTATTCACTTTAATTACAATGCCTACCACCCTTTCATTAATGCTATTGTAATCCTCTATGTTGCCAGCTATGTTTCTGTGAATTAGGAACCCTACTCCCAGTTCTCTTCTGTCTGCCAAGCCCCGATAGCAAATGACGTGCCCATTCTGTAGCACAGTATAGGCCTCATCTGTCCTCCTAACCTCACTCAGCCCTATTATATCCCATTTAATGCCTTCGAGCTCCTCGAATAGTACAGCTAGACTTCCCTCACTAGATAAGGTTCTAGCGTTAAACGTTACCAAGTTCAGATTCAAATGGCGGCCTGTAGTCCAGAGATTCTTAGCACCCTCTGCTGCGTTGCAGATCTGACCGCCGCCGTAGTCTGTTGCTTCGCAGCTGCTGAGGACTGAGGGCCGTGAGTTATTTGGCGTATCCATGTGGGAGGTAATGGCCAGATACTGCACCAGGGTGGCCAATCCTTCTCCTGTGAGGGACTGCGTTCCCGGCGGTGATTCTCGGTGAGGCCGCACCTCAGGCCTCTTAATGCAGTTCTATCAACTCGCGTTTTTTTTTCCGGTTGGGAACTGCGCAGCACCAGGCAAGTTGTCCGACTGTTGTTGTTTTCATGAATTCGCACTGTATTCCCCTCCTAATTTTTAAAATTTTTGTTTGTAATAGCAATATTTGTAGCGGTTGCACTCCTTGTATCTTCACGAACATATAGACACCACTCTGACCCGCATAGGACCACAATTGCTAAAGTTATAGGTAGATATGTGCAGAGCTCACTTACCCGTGCTGTTCACGCGGCCGCTCCCGCTTCCGCAGTCGGAATAAAACGGGTCAAACTGATAGATTACAATACCGGGCTCTCCTAGAAGGAGTGTTCTCACAATACATGGTCCAAGTTGAACAAAAATACACACGGACACACACTGCAGGGTTGTTCTACTTGATCTCGTATTTTGAAGTCCATCAGTGACTAAACAAAGACAGATTTGTGAAGTCAAGGATGAAATTTGAGATCATACTACGGTGATTCCTTAACTATAAGGCATGCATCACTGAACGCCAACTACAAAATCTGTACCGGTACCCGTTTACTCTAGAGCTGATGATATTTCAATTCTGGAATTGTTTGACGTTGAATAGATGGATTTTAAACAAACTGCTGTGTCAGACAACTCAACAGGAGATGCATAGAAAAGTTTTAAAGAAACGCTACCCACATATACAGAAACTTACATACCTGAGGCAAAAATGGTCCAAAACATGAATTCTTGGGTTTTGCGAAACATTATTCACATGATGCTTCATCGAAGGAGCATGCAGTCTAAAGAAAAAAATTGGCAATCAACGACTTAGATCAGCTAACGTCACGACGCTCTCTGTCGTTTCAAGCTGAATTGACTGACGCAAAGAAGCGATACATGAATTGTACTTCACGGCAGTTCATTAAAACAGCACCGTAGAAAATAGCACAATACTTGTGCAAATGAAAATTCACTCATGTGTTCTTAAATATTGAGAAGGGCACTGTTATCGACAGTTTTCTGATTTTCTGTGCATTCATTCATTATTACGTATCAGTTTTTACAGGCGACGATGGTAGATTACTGAAATCACCTCATGTTGTCATGCTCCGCAAATAACAGATATCGTAGCTAATGAAAAAAAACTCATCAGGCTTACATTTAGTTTTAGTTTTTAGTTTAGTTTTTTATTTGCAGGAAAAAAAATACAAAAACTTCCCTGCGGGAGGCAAAGACTAAAGGCTAAATAGCCTGACGAGGTCTTGACCTCCTGATACAGTCTGCATCAGTGCCATATTACACATATTCACACATCAGTAACATACATATACAAATAAGTGACATTATACATATCTTATTTAGTTACACAGCTTATTTCTACATGATATACATTGAGAATATGTTTTACATAAACAGGAAACAATTTTGGTATCAAACGATTCTGTTTAAGTATCATTGTTCACAGTAAGAAAAAAAATCAACTCAGTGTACAAGTATTCCTAAATATAAAAGCTTATGGATCTACTATGTCTTTAGTCAAAAGAAGAAAGGATTTATGATGACATTTAAATTGTTTAGTTTTCAGAGTAAAGTCTATATTCGATTCGTGAAGGTTTAGCAATTGTATGATCTTATAATCAATAGCCTGCTTGCCATAGTTCGTGCGTGTTTTCTTAGTTTTGCGGGTAGAATTTCTGAAGCCATATGTTGTTGATACAGTGCGTGGAAAGGAATCCTGTAGTTTATGTTTGTGGATGTGTTGCATCAGTTTAAGATTATATACTTTCCTAGCAGATAGAATTCCATGTTTAAGAAAAAGCGGCTGAGTGTCTAAGTCCTTGGGGTGACCTTTATATTTTTCTATTACACGGAGCGCGCGCTTTTGCAAGATTAATATTCGATCGTAATTGGTCTTAGTTGTTGTTCCCCATACAAGCATTCCGTATAGAAGTTTGGAGTAAAACATGCTATAATATAATGATTTACATAACCATGAAGGGAGGAGGAAAGCAATTTTACTCAAGCACCCTACAGAACGAGCTAGATCTACCAAGAGACTATTTACGTGCGGTGTCCATGTTAAGTGCTCATGAAACCAGACTCCAAGGAATTTTTGTGTGCTGACTTGTTCGAGTCGCTGATTGTCAAACAAGATTACTATATTATCACTGATGTGCTTGTTAATGGGCCTGAACATAATAAATTTTGTTTTTTGTGTGTTTAATTTTAGTTTGTTTTTTGTTAGCCAGCCTGAAAGTTTCGAGAGATATACATTTGTCGAAGCTTCTACTTCCTGAATGGTGGAGCCTGTGAAAAATATACTTGTGTCGTCAGCGAACATTTTAATTTCGGGTGTATACTGAACCTCTGTAATATCATTTATATATAAAAGGAAAAGCACGGGGCCTAAAATGGACCCCTGCGGAACTCCTTTCTTTACGCTTAAATAGTCTGACTTTTTACTGTCTATGCTAACAAATTGTTGTCTGGATGATAAATAGCTTTTAAATAAATCCGAGACTATTCCACGAATTCCATAGCGGCTTAATTTCAACAGTAAGATATTATGGTCAACAGAATCGAACGCTTTACGCAAGTCAAGGAAGACACCTAACGTGAACATTTTATTTTCAATATTTTCTATTATGCGGCTTTTTACATCAATTAGTGCCTCTTCCGTGGTTTTATTTTTGCGAAAACCATATTGATGCGGTGATAAGATATTGTACTTCTCAAGATATTTCATAAGGCGCGTATTTATACATTTTTCATAAATTTTTGAGAATACAGGTAATACGGATATCGGACGATAGTTTGTTAATTCAGTAGTGTTGCCACCTTTATGAATGGGTGTAACTTTGGCCACCTTAAGTTTTGTTGGAAAGATTCCAATAAGAAAGGAATAATTTACTAGATATGCTAATACGGGGCTAAGTATAGATGCGACAGCCTTAACTGGAGCCACCCTTACGTCATCATAACCACTCGCAACGTTTGTCTTTAGTTCTTTTATATATCGGTAGACTTCCTCGGGTAATACTTCGTGTAGTACGAGAGAGTTCATGCAACTACTTGTTTCATCTTCATATTGTGTTGAGTCTTCATCACAAACAGCCACATTTACAAAGTATTGGTTAATTGCGTTCGCCAGTTCCTTACCCTCCAGAATGATATTGTTGACTTTTACTTGTTTAGGTGTATTTGACGTTGCTGTTCTCCCAGTTAAGGAAATAACTTGTTTCCATATTTTTGCCGGTTCTGATTTTATACGTGAGAAGGTGGCTTCATAATAGGCAAGTTTAGCCTTCCTAGTGTCACTATTTAGTTTGTTGCGGAATCGCTTGAATTCACGCAATATTGCAATATCTCTAGTAGCAAGAAACCTGTGAAAAAGCGCGTTTTTCTGCTTGATTCGTTTCAGGAGGTCACTGTTTATCCATGGTTTTCTGTTCTTACCCTTTCGTGTTCTGATCTGTTGTATCGGGAAAGCAATATCGTAGCACTCAAGGAAAATAGCTAGGAAAGTATTATATGCGCTATCTGGATTGCATTGCACATACACAGGTGACCAGTCAGCACGTTCAATTAATTCGGAAAACTTAAGCAGTGATTTGTCATCAATATATCTATACCGCGCGATATTTGGACATTTAATTTTATGCTGCAGGTTTTGTGTAGAAATGTAGATAGGTAGGTGGTCACTTAGGTCTGAGCACAGTATGCCCGAGGTGTAATCGCAGCTATTCAGGCTTGTTATACAGACGTCAAGTGACGTGGAACTATTGTGAGTAATACGGGTTGGATATATAATGGCATTCCGACATCCATATGATGCTACAAGGTTTTTCAAGTCAAGCGCGTACAGCTCTTCACTCATCATATTAATATTTACATCACCCATGATAAAATATGGTTTTTTATCTCATTAAAACAATGCATGAGGTTTTCCATATGACTGAGAAAATGCCTCTTATATCCAGTTGGGGGTCTATACACCACGGCAAGTACAAAATAACTTGTTTCTATTGCTAGGCACTCTATGTCACCATTACTCACAGAAAGATCATCAAGCATTTGAAAACAATATCGCTGCCGCAAGTATATAGCCAACCCTCCACCTCTTCCTGCGCGATCCAAGCGTGCTATATTATAGTTAGTGAACTGAGGAGACATGTCAGTATTACACAGCCATGTCTCTGTAAACAATATTGCATCGATGTCCACGTGAAGAGAACTCATAAAGACATCAAATGCTTCATGCTTGTTCCTAATACTTCTTATATTTTGATGTAGTATGGTAAAGGAGGCATCATTAATTATTGGTATTGTTGTTTCTATAGTAGACATGGTGAACTCAGAAAAAAAAACTCTTATCTGGAGTTAAAAAAAAAAATCCGCCTTCTCTTCTCCTTCCCTTCCCCTTTCTTTACTTAATGAGACCTAAATCAATTGGGCTTGTTATCCGGATTACATCTGACGTTTCATCTTTGCGCGCAAGAATTTTTCCTCCACTAGACCATACGAATTTCCATTTTGCAGATTTCTTTTTTGCTATGGCTGCGCCAAGAAGCTGCTTGTTCTGTCGCGTCAGGTGCTCGTTAACATAAATAACGCTTCCCGCTCCCTCGTAATCGAGGTGACTAGAAAGGATCCTTTGTTTCTTTGCTTTTGCGAGCACCGCATTACGTTTGTTGCGCGAGATGAGCCGGACAACGATGTTCCGTTCATTCCTTTTTGCCGTCGACACCCTGTGACAGATGTCGATGTCACTGTCAGATATTGGCTCGCCCACAAGCTCACCTATCTTTTTCACGACGATAGTTGAGTCAAGTTCCTCTGGTGCACCCTTTATCTCAAGATTGTTACTTCTTTGATATTGCTCAAGTTCTTCAACATTCTTTTCAAGCCGATGATTCTCGGCTTTTAGTTTTTCGTTCTGAGAAACCAGTTCTTTTACTTCCGCTCTTAGTGCCCTGATATCGGTTCCTATTTTCTTTACTTCATCGCATGTATCGCAGCAAAATTTCAGGCTTTCTTTTAGTGACCTTATCTCGGCACGTATTTCCCGTTGAAAATCAGAGATTAACGTTGCGATTTCTTTCTTGTCACCCTTACTCATGATAGGAACTTCACTTGACAAGTACAAAAAAAAATAAAATGTTTGTAAAATGTTTGTCCGGCAGCAGTGCAAAAAGCAAGGAAAGTAGTCGAGGGATACCTCTTTCTTACCTGCAAAGAATTGCAGATGTATTTTTGCCGTCTGATCGCTTTGTGCACCGCTGCCGGACTGTGTGGGAGACGAGAATCTCAGCGCTTATAAAGCCAGCCGAGGATCAGCTGACAGCCTTCTGCGCCGACTCCGTGTTATCTTGTTCCAGCAATCAGGCCAGCAGCGTCAAGATGCCGGTTCTCGATGCGTTGCGGGCCATACGTCGATGAAGGGTAGTTTTGCCGTAGCGTCCAACCGAAGCGTACACGTGGAAATTTCCTGCAAAGAATTGCAGATGTATTTTTGCCGTCTGATCGCTTTGTGCACCGCTGCCGGACTTTGTGCACCGCTGCCGGACATGGCACCCCAAATATGTTTTCAACGGTAGGTTGAATAGTGCTTTTATTTTTGAATATTAATCTCAAAAGAAAACGTATATTTGTAGATACTTACGACATTTACAAGCGACGACAATGCCCGGCACACTGGCAGGCTGAGATCACTCTCTATCCACTTCGAAGTCTTTTCTTCCAGGCAGAGAGCCTCTACTTGCACCATGAAGGCAGTCAAGGGCGTCATCTATTCTTGGTAAGGGGTAAACGTCCTTCTTAGTGACCTAATTTAGGTGTCTATAGTCGACGCATTACCGCCACATGCTGTCTGTCCTTCTTCTTGACAAGCATTACCGGGGATGCCCACGGACTAGATGAGTGTTCGACGACGCCTTTGGCGAGCATTTTCTCGACCTCTTTCTGGATGACAGAGCGTTCGACAGCGGAGACACGGTAAGGGCAGCGATGTATTGGGTTGGCATCGCCGGTGTTAATGTGATGGGTCACAAATGATAGCTGGCAGAATGGGCGGTTGTCAAGATCGAATATGTTCACGTAAGAAGTCAACAGACTGTGGAGGTCTTGTGCTTCGGAGGGTGAAAGTTCTAGCGCTATCATTTTGTTAATGTCAATGATTGACAGGTTGGGCGCAGTGAGCAAGTTGACGTGCGGAGTAGGTTGGTCAGCCGACAGTTCAGAAATATCACACTCTTTAAACGACGACATGACGCCTAGTCTAATACCAGCAGGCAGCACGTGCGCGGAGAAACCAAAGTTCAAAAAAGGCAAATTGGTCTGGTTGTGGCGTACTCTTACCACGGTGTGCGGGAAAGCAATGAAATGCTTTAGCACAACGTCGATAATAGGTGAAACGACATATTGACCATCGCCCACAGGCGGATCACACACGAGCTGCACGTAAGTCGCGGCTTGTGGTGGAAGATGCAGGAACTCGGTGGCACAAAGGCAACTTTGAGCATCACAGGCAACAGGGGCGTCAAAAGGCAGCTCCAACTGAAGAAGACCCGTCGAGCAGTCGATAAGGGCGGAGTGCGCAGAGAAAAAGTCTAGAAGGAGAAACACGTCATGTGGGCACCGCTCAAGCACGGTGAACAATACAATGGTCTGGCGGTCTGCAATACACACACGAGAGGTGCACATGCCGAGAACGGTAGATGTGCTCCCATCGGCAAGCATTACTGCACACTTAGTAGGAGGCGTGATCGCTTTTCGCAGTTTAATACAGAGAGCAGCGCTCATGACTGAAATTCGTTCACCAGAGTCTATGAGGGCTGTAACGGTAACGTCATCCACCAAAAGTTCCAAAATATTGCGGCGTGTAGGAATCGTCAACAGAGGATTTGCAGAACGGGTCGTTAATGCAGCGTCGCCTGCGGGAGCTGCATGGTCTAGTTTGCCGAGGTGTAGGGCCCAGGTCGTGCAGGGGACCTGGATCGAGAAATCATCAGCGAGAGAGATTGGCGGCCTTGGGGTGATGGTGACCGGCTGAACCTTCGGCCCTGATTGTTAGTAGGAGCAGGCTGTGGATCGTACGGAGTAGAAAACGGGCGAGAGTTGCCTTCAAAGTGACGCCATGTCCCAGTGTTCCAAGATGAATTCGATGTCCAACGTTTGCGACAGTAGCGCGCAATGTGGCCGGCGAGAGAGCAGTGAAAGCAGGTCGGTCTCTTGTCCGACGTTCTCCATTCAGCAGGGTTCCGGTAGCGGGAAGGGTAGCGTGAAGGGTACACCACAATTAGGTTAAGAGAAGCTGAGCTCTCGGCAGTGCGAACAGCGCAAACAGGTGCGATGCCGAGATTTGCTATTTTTTGGCGAATGACGGCTTGGATGAGGGAGACGGTGGATGCGTTGCATTGAGGACCTTCGGCAGCGATGGCTGCAGGAGCCATTGCTTCGAGTTCGCGGCGAACGATTCAGGTGACATTTTCGGACGATGTAGCTTGCGTGAACGTGAGGCTGTCTTCGCAGGTCGAAGGGCCTGCAGGATTAGGCAGACGCACAAACTGGCGGGTTATGCGAGGGTTCTTGGCGTGCTCGAAGTGCTGACATTCCTTCACAACCATGTCGACGGTGGCGCAATCTTTAACGTTCAACAGATTGAAGGCATCATCGGCAACTCCCTTTAATATGCAAGCGATTTTGTCAGTTTTGCTCATGTTCTCGTCCACCTTTCGACAGAGGCCCAAAACGTCTTGTATGTAAGATACATACGATTCCGTCGATGTCTGCACGCGACATTCCAGGTCTTTCCTCGCGGCCTGCTGTCGCCCAAATGGCCTGCTGAACAACTCGACAAGCTTCAGTTTGAAAATGTCCCAGCTGGTCAACTCCGACTCATGCGTCTCATACCAGGTGAGAGCCGTATCCAACAAGTAAAATACAACGTTGGCCAGCATTACCGTGGGGTCCCACCTATAGTAATTTCTCACGCGCTCGTACATTTTTTTAGCAAGCGTAAAAAATGATCTATGATGAGGTACAGTGCGGCCAATCCCCCATGTGGGTATGAGCCAAGATCTCCTAGGAGACAAGACAAGACAAGACCCAACCTTCAACATTCACCTTGTCCTTGCCTGTGCCCGAGAAGGTTCCGGGGTCTCGTGGAGGCAGGAGAATAAGAGGAGGCAGCTGCTGCGGCTGCTGTTGCTCTTGTGGGTGGGCCTGTTGAGCCATTGCAGGAAAATGAAGGTGGCGACCACTCCAAAGTTTCGTGTTGGTTTGCCGGGAAAGCCAGGTAGGCGTACCCAGCACCTCCACCAATAATCTTACAAGGAAACGTATATTTGCAGATATTTACGACGTTTACAAGCGACGACAATGCCTGACACACTGGCGGGCTATGACCAGTCTCTATCCACTTCATAGTCTTTTCTTCCAGGCAGAGACCCTCTACTGCTTTATGTCCCAATCCCATTTATATATTTACAAAATCTATGTGTGACAGTGAGGTTCCTAATGACATCAAATGTGCTAAGGTAGTTTTATTCATAAAGGAGGAGCTAAATACTGTGTAAACCAACTACAGGCTTTTGTCTTTACAAGCACGTGCTGTACAGCACTGGAGCACTTACTTGCTAAGCACTAGACAGCATTTCTAAAAAAGTAGAAACTAGTAGGAGAACAAGAACACCATTTCAGGTGTGGTTTCTCGAATGTGACAATTCTTCTTGAAGTATTACAGTTCATTAAGCAACTTTTACACGACAGAGGGCAAGATTACATTATTAAATGCAAAGCATTTCTTAGCGAACTTAGCGTATCTATCTATCTATCTATATATCTATCTATCTATCTATCTGAATATTCTGTTTGCGTTGTTGTTGGATAAGGCTTGGCCACGCCTTTTTGCCGGACTTCCTTTTTCTCTATTGCCATTTTGACGAAATATACTTGCAGCGACAATCAACCAAAAATATTAAGATAACTGCTAAGAAGGCTTCAACTTGTTTTCTTTCTTCAGAAAATCCAAAACAAGAAACGTTCTGTTCACCGTTTCTTTTCAAATATTTCGAGTTCTTTTCTAAGAAAAAAGCGTCACAACTGAAAACGCTTACAGGATGGCTCGATTGATTGTACTCTGTGTGCGGGTAGTCCGAGAAACTGCATTCGACGTAAAGATCCACACGCATATTATTCGCTGCGAGGGTCACTTTATTTAAATGAGCAGCGCATTCTTCGGCCTTTTGTGCAGAGTGCTACCATTTCTTCCCCGTATATTTGAAGGCCGTCATAAGTTTTTTTGCTCAGACTGGTAGTGATTAGAGCGTTTTTTTTGTTTTTACAACTTTGTCATACTGAATGAATTGGTTGATTGATTGATTGATTGATATGTGGGGTTTAACGTGCCAAAACAACCATAGGATTATGAGAGACGCCGTAGTGGAGGGCTCCGGAAGTTTAGATTTCTGGGGTTCTTCAACATGCACCAAAATCTGAGCACACGGGCCAACAATATTCCGCCTCCATCGGAAATGCAGCCGCCACTGCCAGGATGCGATCCCGCGACCTGCGGGTCAGCAGCCATGTACCTTAGCCACTAGACCACCGTGGCTGGCCACTGAAGGAATTGCAGATAAACAACAAATGAAACAAAGAAACGCGAAAAACAAAGATGAAATCTTTAAACTCGCTTGGATGATTGTTCCATTTGTCATAAACTGTGGCTTTACGTGCCAAAAAGAAATATGATTACGTTTGAAATAGCACGCTACTTCTCTTAGTCTCTGTCGTTTTTTTGTTTTTCACTAGTTTACCACAAAAAACGAAAAAATACATTTAGGCGAAGATTAGTTTTGCAGTGTTATGATAAAGTTCACATAAATGAGGCACCTAATTGTTATCACGTTTATTTAGCTACTCAATGACTCAATTTCCTAGTCACATCTAAAGTTCGCTATTGTATCCAGCATCCCACTAAACTTCACTGACTGCAACATAAGAAGTGTCACCTGTAACTTCAAAGACAAAGTTCAGTCACGAGGAGCATTCTTATGAATACAGGCTACAACAAAATCGTGGTCTATTCCTTTTTTAAAGCTTTGATACTAGAGATGCAACAGATCTCAAGAAATGAAAATTCTGTCCCTGGCCAAAGCGCACGCATTTTCATAAGGATGACCTGCATTGAAGGCCGTGTAATTCCATTTCAAGTTAAGAAAACCCAGGTGGTAGAAGTTACCCCCAGTCATCCACTACGGTGTTTTTATTCATCACAAGCGGGCCTTGAGGCATAAAGTACAGCAGTTACAGAGCCAAAAACCTTACTTGCCCCATCAAACGGGAAATAAGACCATTGGCATCCACCCAGAGGAAATTCACCATCACGTGGTCACGCCATAATTATAGGTGATCTCACCGTCACAAATTGTCAAACATTGTGACGTTACCATGACATTATATTGACATCGCAATGGGGACACATAGTGTGACTTGTGACTTTGTGACTACATATAATGCCGAGAGGATCTGTGAAATCGACGAAAAAAAGATTGGCCTCGTATCTGCTTGTTTCAATGCAAATGTCATCGTATGAAGACAGTCTATTGCCTGGAGGGAGTAAATAAAGCATTTATTCGATGTTATGCGCGAAACAATTGCTATTGCCACCCTTCACAGTCGGTGCTATTGCTATAATATAATATATATAATATATTATAAGTTAACAGTGCCCACTGTATTATTAGCGCCCACTGGAGTAGCAGTGGGCGCTATTAACAATCGCTATTGCCACCCTCAACAAGTGTGAGGTCCACGGAACGGATTTACGCTATCCCATAGTAAGACACTTAGTACTCTAAATCATTTTCCAATTCTCCTAAATACACAAATGGGATTCCGAAGGTGCTATGTGAGACAGGAACGCTATCTGGCAGTGATGTTGCTGAACAAAAAATGTCTTCCAATATATTAAACAAATGGCGTGCGTAGATCATCTCGCTAGCGATAATTTGTAGAATTGAAGGGGTTGGTGCAATGCACGCCACTTCGCGGCGAGTTTTAGGTGCAACAGTACACTGCTGAACCGCAAGCCAAACTGTTGCGAGGGGTCGTATTGCCCCGCTGAGTACAGGAAGAGACCCATCCATGCGCATGCCGAAAGTGTTGTGAGGCAGTCGGGGCGAGGGAGGGTCGTCACAACGACCTTTCCACCCCTACCCCTTCGTCGCCCACATGGGGGCTCATTTTATTGTCTAGGGCTAACCGGAACAAGAATCACTAAGTAATCTCTTGTAGGTACACGGCCGTTTCTGGGCCGTCGGGGCATTTGTGGATGTACGCTTCGACTGAGCCTCGTCAAAGGACTGCTTCGTGCCTAAGCAAATACAGTGCAACAACTGGCATGCCGCCTAAATTTTACCGTACAATGTAAATAAAAGGAAACCAAAAACTGCCGCGCAACTACTTCTTGCCGCAGTATTACAAGGCCTCTAAAGGAAGCTTTTTCCATATCGGTGAACCTGATTATATATCTAATAACTTTTTGCGAATCAAACTAGCGTACCGTAAGTACTAGCATACTACCATACAAACACCAGGTTGGAGTGATTGACTTCTATCAACTTCCCTTGCCGTAAATGCGTTGACTGACGCTCCTCTCACGTTTAATGTACATGTATGCCCCACAATGTGGGTGGGTGAAGATCGTCACCATAAATCAGTGGTAGAGCATTAGACGCAGTCCGCAAATATCGCAGGTTCGATCTCTGCTGGCGACAAGTTATCCTTTCGTCTACTTTTATTTCTTTTCAGTTACAATGCAACTACTTCTAATAAACTCCCCGTTACTTTCCTTCCTTTCATTGACTGTTACTCCTCATTTATATTGTGCGTCGCAAATCTAAACCTTATCTTGTTCCCAGGCCCTCAATCAATGTCAGATCATGCAATCGATTTGTGTTTCCAGTTCAGAAATGCAATCTTGATGTGTACTCGCATTACTTTTTTTCCACCAACAGTAAAAGAGTGGAATCAGTTGCTAGTACCGGTACTTATTTGAAGAGCATAGAAAGCTTAGAAATATGTCGTGAATATTGAGTGTTGCTACAGCAGTATACATATATTGCCATGTTGTTCGAAAATACATTGTGTAGTTACTTCATATTGCGCTTAATACCACCATCACAATATATGTATGTACATTTTCATTAACAGCATTTTAGGAAAAAAATTTTTTTCTTTGTGAATTTTTAAGTCCAGCCTTCATTACAATACGTTGTGCATATTTGTATTCTATGTTAACATTTGCTGTACCCACTGTGCCCACTTTGTTACCGCCATAACGGTCAACAGTATTTGGAAATAAAATTGATAAACAACCCCTTCTATTTTCATCTAGTTCGTTCTTTCCTTAGCTAATAACATGTATAGTTGAAGGTATCGCATCAGGCCTAAATAGATCAACCTAAGAGAAATGCTGACTTGTTTGAGTATTTTACGAGCATGCTCTTACAAGCACTGCAGTTAACAATAGCTTTAAAGTTAGGAACGCGCAGCAGACTCCAAACAAAGTGGCGCATGGAAGGGTAAAGCCAGGGTTCCGTGATTGCACCACACGGCGTTGTACATCCCATTACCCAGGGCAATTCGAGCCTACACGGCCTCTGAAGATCGCGTTGCACGTCAACCGCATGTTATCGGTCGCCCATCCATCGAAGCAGACGTGACCTCCAGCAATATCTGGTGTCTCGTGTATGTGAGTGCGTGCGCTACCACGGCCATGGTACTACAGAACATGAGCACTTGAACAGGAACATCGAACAGGCACATAGTTCTGCTCTATCTACGCTTCAGCATTCGCTATTATGCCGTTGATTTGGTAAAAAAATACTTTCCGTAACGATGGGTGTTGCACGACCAGTTCCGGATCGGCGCTTGCATTCTTTTATTGATCCTAAAAGTTTGTTGTACGAAAAGCTAGTGACACGTGCCGATTGCCTCGCATTGCTTGTTCGCAGCACTGCGTGGTTGTCATCTTGGCGTGCAAAAACCACTATCGGGCTTCCTTTAGTGTCATTTTTGGATGATCCATGCAATCTTGCAATCATTTTTTTGTTTCTTTATTTTTTCAAGATTTCTTACTTTTCGCACTGTAGGCTGACATAAAGAGAAAAAGATGGAGTTCGTTGGCATAAAGTAAGTAATACCAAGTGAAGTTGAACATGAAGTTAATTTTATGTAAAATACAAAACGCAAGAAGGTTTAGGAAAAAGTTCATTGTAGGCTCCTTCGCAAAGCTTTCTTCGCTTTTAGGAGACATTTGGACAGTCGCCCTGAGGAGACATAGTGGGGAGAAAGTAACGATGCCTAAAGAAATCACACATTGAATTATTCATTTTCTTAGACAACTCTTAGGGCAAACCTCTCATTTTTTTCTCAATCGACGCTCTGATAGTCCCCCCCCTACGCCCCCTCCTTCCGAAATTTGCTACAATTGAATGGTATTACACTGCATCTACAAACGGATGCATTGTGAGAATTGCGCACCTTATGGTGTGCTGCACTGCCTTCGTTTAAGGCCATCGTCCACAGTGAAAATTTTTACACCCAGAAGGGTGTAAATGAGCTTGTCCCATGGACAACACTCTAAGGGAGTTAATTCAGCACCTTCCAAAAAGGGTGCTTTTCCGTGCACCCTTAGAATACGGTGTACATGTAAAAAACTGCAGGGTGTTACAAAAACACCCTTAAACAAGGGTGCCCGCAATGTCTTTCACTTTTTAATACCCACTGAGGAGGGTACGAGTAATCTGCGCTTCGCCGATGACATTGCATTGCTGAGTAACTCAGTGGACGAATTGCAAATCATGATTACGGAGTTAGACAAGGAGAGCAGAAAGGTGGGTCTTAAAATTAATCTGCAGAAAACGAAAGTAATGTACAATAACCTCGGAAAGGAGCAGCGCTTTGCGATAGGTAATAGTGCACTTGAAGTTGTAAAAGACTATGTCTACTTAGGGCAGGTAATAACCGCAGAGCCTAACCACGAGATTGAAGTAACTAGAAGAATAAGAATGGGGTGGAGCACAATCGGAAGGCACTCTCAAATTATGACAAGTAGATTGCCACTGTCCCTCAAGAAGAAGGTATATAACAGCTGTATCTTGCCGGTACTTAGCTACGGAGCAGAAACCTGGAGACTCACAAAGAGGGTTCAACTTAAATTGAGGACGACGCAGCGAGCAATGGAAAGAAAGATGGTAGGTGTAACCTTAAGAGACAAGAAGAGAGCAGAGTGGATTAGGGGACAAACGGGAGTTAAGGATATCATAGCTGCAATAAAGAAGAGGAAATGGACATGGGCCGGGCATGTAGCACGTAGACAGGATAACCGCTGGTCATTAAGGATCACCAACTGGATTCCCAGAGAAGGGAAGCGGGGTAGGGGGAGACAGAAGGTTAGGTGGGCAGATGAGATTAAGAAGTTTGCGGGTATAAATTGGCAACAGCAAGCACAGGACCGGGTTAACTGGCGGAACATGGGAGAGGCCTTTGTCTTGTAGTGGATGTAGACAGGCTGATGATGATGAGGAGGAGGAGGAGGAGGGTACGAGAAGGCTGCACAAGGGTGTTGAGTGCCCATGGCGGGGGTGCCAGTATTCTTTCAGACTGCACTAATAGATGTCAGCATGCACTGATTACACACTACTTGATGAAAGTGGTCTTGATTATCAATGGTGCGCCACCAGTCGAGCTCCATTCATTGCGTGTGGGCAAAAATATAAACACGTACAATCGTGTATGAACTTCTGCTGGATCTCTACATACTTCACAGTATATGCATAATGTGTGTTACAGAAAACTATGCCTTGCTGCCCTTGCATAATGCATTTATTTATTATACAAATAAAACTTATAAACTTTTCTTCTGCCACGCAACTTTGTGACTAGATGTGTAACTTGTTCACGTATACGTACACTACACACACAACACCTCAAATGTTAATTATATTTTTTCAGTTTCACTTTATTGACAATTCTTCGAAACATACAATTACGCTGGTTCCAGTTTAGTATACTGCTTCAAGTACATAGAGACTACAAATGAAATGCACGCTAATATATCCCTTTTATTCTTTCAGGTATCTACAATCCCAGTGTTTTCCAGTTTAATACTCCTTCATGTACACAATTGGTTAATAGCAATGAAATACAGGCAAATATATACTTATAAATCTTTCAAATATATACAATCACCATTATTTCATTATATACGCCTTCATGTACACAATAGTTCTCAAGAAGTGATGCACACGAAAATATATACCGATAGTGGTTTCAAATGTATACAATCACAGTGCTTTAAGCTTTGTATTCCTGGATGTATAACAATTGGTTATGAGAAATGATGTACATGCAAACATATATGGGTTTTCGCACATATACCTTCATCTAATACTTAAAAAACGAATACAATGATCAGAAACAGAATAAGCTAAAAACGAACACAAAACTGAGTCAGGACACACAAAAAAGAGGTGATGCATAATTGCGGCTAATGACACAGCTGGGTCAGTTTATGCCGAATGTCCCAGCCATTTTGGCGACCATCTCAAGTGTATTTAATAAACTCGCGCTGCATAGAAAATAGTGAACTTCTGGAATATTGAGGAGAGAAAAAAATATTTGGTCAAGTGGCTGCCTTCTGAACTTCCTGGAATGCCGTCTAGGTGTTGTGTGTGAAAAATTTTATTTTAAAAGCACCGCTCCTTCTTTCTATATGAAACTCGGTCTACGTGTTAAGTAACAAGCAATTTGGTTCACCGTGGTTGTGTGCTAGTCACAGCGCGACAACTTCAGGAAGAGATAGAAAGGATAGGAAAGAGCACCGACTGTCAACTGAATTTGATGAATGTGCTACGAGCACTTTTATACGAAGTACAAGAACAGTGCTCATGCGCGATGACACGTGTGACCACTACAAAATAATCTTAACTGAGAAAAGAATACTCCCACTCGGAGAGAAAAAGTAAATGTGTAGTGATGCACTGATCATTGGTCTTCCTGAAAAAAAAACTACTTCTACAAACTTTAAATTGACTATAAATAAACGTATTCTCGTGACGAATGGTGCAAGATTAACTATTCCTGCTGCTGTTTAGTACGCACACTTTTCAAAGCTTGCAAGGAGTGGAAAACAACACGTTAATATGATATCTGCTGGCAATTTTTTCAATTGTGAGACACGTTATGTGGTATACCATGCAAATATTTTGGTAATTCTGTTTTTTTGTTGGTCCAGTCTTCTTTAACTTTACTCTCTGCAGGAGGGTTTCACAAACGGCTGTGATGGTTCTGTTGAAATATCCAGCATCTTTTTGTCTTTTAATCTGGTTTTTAAGCCTGACCTCACCCTTGTACTAACATGACTTCTGAAGGGTGGCCTGAATACTTGTGGTGTCAATTCTTCCTTTTACCAGTTCTGAATGCCCACTATCAAAAGGCAGAACATTCTTAGCACTCTTGGGCTGATAGCACCAGCCAATACCCCGACAGCATCTTAACAGTCGTTTGCGAAACCCTCCTGCAGAAAGCAAAGTTCAAGAAAACAGGACCAAAATAAAAACAGAATGACCAATGACCTTTGCATGTTACACGGTACTACGTACATAATGTGTCTCAAAATTTTAGGAAAAGAGCCAGCAGATATAATATTCTTACAAGGAAACGTATGTACAGATATTTACGACGATTACACGCGACGACAATGCCTGGTGCACTGGCGGGCTGGGACCAGTCTCTATCCACTTCGTAGTCTTTTCTTTCAGGCAGGAACAATCTACCGCTTTATGCCCCAATCCCACTACTGCCTTGTGGCACTACCCCGCGGCGTTAAAGCGCCGACCCGGCGCTTGTCACAAAAGGGCAGTGTTGGGTGGCACATAAGGCTTCAGTCTTACGACGTGCACAACAGTGGATGGTGGTGGCATTGAGTGCGCTTCGTCGACGACTCGCTGTATCTCGTAGGTGAGGTTGGTGATCTTGCGAAGGACTTTGTATGGTCCGTCATAGCGAAATAAAAGTTTTCCTGAGAGGCCGATGTGACGACTTGGGGTCCACTAGAGTACGAGATAACCTGGTGCATACGAAACTTCGCGGTGGTGACGATCGTATTGATCTTTATGAGAGGCTGGAGAAAGTAAGAGTCGTTCTCAGGCAATCTGTCGTGCAGCGTCGGCTCGCTCTATGACATCGCGGACGTATGTGACAGGGAAGCTTGAACCAGTGGGAAGGAGTGTGTCAAGAGGCAGAGAGGGTTCCCGTCCATGAAGAAGGTAGAACAGGGAATAGCTTGCGGTGTCATGTCTGGAGGAGTTCTAAGCGAAGGTGACGTAGGGTAGCGTTGCGTCCCAGTCACGGTGGTCTGGAGAAAAATACGTTGACAACATGTCCGTGATAGTGCGATTCAGGCGCTCTGTAAGTCCATTAGTTTCTGGATGGTATGCCGTTGTGAACTTGTGGTTCGTGGAACAGGAACGTACGATGTCCTGGACGACGCGAGATAAAAAGTATCGGCCTTGGTCAGTAACGAGCTGCCGATGAGCGCCGTGATGCAATATGATGTCACGCAGTAGAAAGTCGGTGACATTGGTAACGCAGCTGGTTGGAAGAGCGCGGGTGATCGCGTAACGTGTCGCTAACCGGTCGCCACGGCAATTATTTGTTCCCGGATGCAGAAGTGGGAAATGGCCCGAGAAGGTCGAGCCCTGCACGGTAGAATGGTTCAGCAGGGATCTCAATAGGGTTAAATACCAGTTGGAAGTGATGATGGTCGTTTTCGACGTTGACAAAGGTCGCAGCTGGCGACATACTTTTGCACAGAGCAATATAGGCGTGGCCAGAAAAAACGGCGCCGGACGAGATCATAAGTGCGGGTGACTCCCAGGTGACCAGCGGCTGGTTTATCGGTAAGCTGTCGGAAAACATCTACAAGCAAATGGGAAGGCACGACGAGAAGGTGGTCAGGATCATTAGGGCGCATGTTGTGGCGGTAAAGAACACCTTCATGAAGGAAATACAAGTACAGAAAAGTGGGTGGAAGAGCGGAACTCAGGCTTTCTATGATGAGAAGTAAATCCGGGTCACGGCGTTGCTCAGAAGCGATATCAAGAAAGTCTGATATTGATAAGACGCAAGCCTCAGTAGCTCTCTCTTTGGCGTCTGGTGGATCCACTAGATACCATGACCGGCTGTAGGCGTCTTGATGGAGGTGACCAGATTTATACACGACCGAGAAGGTGTATTCTTGAAGGCGGAGAGACAAACGACCAAGACGTCCCGTGAGCGAGGAAAGCCAGCAGAGCGCATGATGATTAGTTACAACAGTAAAACTGTGGATGAAGAGGTACAGGCAAAATTTAGCGACAGCCCAAACAAGAGCAAGACACTCTCTTTCCGTGATCGAATAGTTCCTCTCGGCAGGGGATAATAGGCTGCTGGCGTAGGTGATGACACAGTCACGTCCATGCAGACGCTGAGCTAAAACAGCACCAATTCCGTGGCCACTCGCGTCCGTACGAACTTCTGTCGGGGCAGTCTGATTGAAGTGGCCTAATATTGGCGTAGTCGTGAGGGCTGCAATGAGTGCCAAAAATGCAGCACTTTGAGGCGAATTGCAAGTAAATGGGACGTCTTTTTTAAGAAACTTGATGAGAGGCCGCGCAATATCGGCAAAATTTCGGTTGTAGTGGCGAAAATAGGAGCACAAACCAAGCAAGCTTTGGACATCCTTTGGATGTCCAAAGCTTTCAAGATTTGGAAATCCAAAGGGACTTCCGTGCCCTCTTCCAAGCTTTGGAAGAGGGCACGGGAAATTGAGTCACTGCGCGAATTTTCTCCAGATCGGGCTGTTCCCCAGATGGGTTAACGAGGTGACCAAGTACAGTTATTTCGCGACGGCCGAAACGGCATTTAGAGGAGTTCAGCTGGCGAACAGCGTTGCGGAATACTTGGAGAATAAAGGACAGTCACTCAAGATGGCTTGCGAGCATCGGTGAAAAAACAATTATATCATCTAAGTAGCATAAGCAAGTGGACCATTTGAAGCCGCACAGAAGGAAATCCATCATGCGCTCAAAGATGGCCGCCGCATTACAAAGCCCAAACGGCATTACTTTAAAGCGGTATAACCCATTGGGGGTTACAAATGCTGTTTTTTCTCGGTCCAGTGGGTCAACAGCGATCTGCCAATAACAATATCGAAGGTCAATGGACGAAAAAAACTTTGCGCCATGAAGGCAGTCAAGGGCGTCAACCTTCCTTGGTAAGGGGTAAACGTCCTTCTTAGTGACCTTGTTGAGATGTCTATAGTCGACGCAAAACCGCCATGTGTTGACCTTCTTCTTGACAAGCACGATCGGGGTTTCCCATGGACTAGATAAGTGTTCGACGACGCCTTTGGTGAGCGTTTTCTTTACCTTTTTCTGGATGAAAGAGCGTTCGGCAGCAGAGACGCGGTAAGGGCAGCGATGAATTGGGTTGGCATCACTGGTGTTGGTGTGATGGGTCACAACTGATGTCTGGCCTAAAGGGCGGTTGTCAAGATCGAATATGTCCGCATAGGATGTCAACAGACGGTGGAGGTCTTGTGCGTCGGATGGCGAAACATCTGGCGCTATCATTTTGGCAATGTCAATGCTTGACAGGTTGGGCGCAGTGAGCAAGTTGACGTGCGGAGTAGCATGCTGAGCCGAAAGTTCAGAAATATCACACTCTTGCAACGACGACATCACGCCTAGTTTAATACCAGAAGACAGCACGTGCGTGGAGAAACCTAAGTTCAAAAGAAACATATGGGTCTGGTTGTGGCGTACTCTCACCACGGTGTGCGGGACAGCAATGGAGTGCCTTAGCATAACGTCGGTAATAAGTGAAACTACATATTCACCATCGCGCACAGGCTGATCACACACGAGCTGCACGTAAGTCGCGGCTTGCGGCAGAAGATGCAGGAACTCGGTGGCACAAAGGCGACTTTCAGCATCACGGGAAACAGCGGCGTCAAAAGGTAGTTCCAACTGAAGAACACCCGTCGAGCCGTCGATAAGGCCGGAGTGCGCAGAGAGAAAGTTGACACCGAGAATCGCGTCATGTGGGCACTGCTCAAGCACGGTGAACAATACGACCATCTGGCGCCCAGCAATACATACGTGAGAGGTGCACATGCCGAGAACGGTAGATGTGCTTCCATCGGCAAGCATTACTGCACACTTAATAGGAGGCGTGATCACTTCTCACAGTTTAATACAGAGAGCAGCGCTCATGACTGAAATTTGCGCACCAGTGTCTATGAGGGCTGTAACGGTAACGTCATTCACCAAAAGGCCCAAAATATTGCGTCATGTAGGAATTGTCGACAGAGAGTTTGCAGACCTGGTCGTTAATGCAGCGTCACCTCCGGGAGCTGCATGGTCTAGTTTCCCGAGGTTGAGGGCCCATGTCGTGCGGAGGACCTGGATCGAGAAATCATCGGCGAGAGAGATCGACGGTCTTGGAGTGATGGTGACCGGCTGAACCTTCGGCCCTGAACGTTAGTAGGAGCAGGCTGTGGATTGTACGGCGTAGAAAAGCGGCGAGAATTGCCTTCAAAGCGATGCCATATCCCAGTGTACCAATATGAATTGGTTGTCCAACGATTGCGACAGTAGCGTGCAATGTGGCCGGCGCGAGAGCAGTGAAAGCAGATCGGTCTATCATCCCATGTTCCCCATTTAGCAGTGTTCCGGTAGCGGGAAGGGCAGCGTGAAGGGTACACCGGAATCTGGTTAACAGAAGCCGAGCTCTCGGTAGTGCCAACAGCGCAAACAGGTGTGATGCCGAGATATGCTATTTTTTGGCGAACGACGGCTTGGATGAGAGAGACGTTGGATGCGTTGTCTTGAGGACCGTCGGAGGCGATGGGTGCAGGAGCCATTGCTTCAATTTCACGGTGAACGATCCGGGTGACATTTTCGGAGGATGTAGGTTGCATGAACTTGGGGCATGAACTTGGAACCGATCCGCATTTGCTCACATAATTTTTGATATGATAAATAAATAGATTATTTCTGCTTAAATTGTAAGTAAAAAATAGTGAAAAAAGAAGATACGCTAGTGCGTATTGCATAGAATATTTCTTACCTTTGAAAATGACAAAATCACATAACGCATATTTGCGCGAAATTTGAAATGTGAAAGACCGCGCAAATTTTGAAACGTTTGCTTGCTTGTGTATTTCTTATACCGATACCTTGTTAACATCTGTAAATTGGTTGAGTGGTTAAGCTGGCTGTTAAAAACAGTAGTAAAGCGGTTGTATATTAGTACAAAGTACAGGCAGCAAGCAAAATTTGTCAGAACAAAATAAGCGTATTAGTTGGCAAACAATATTGTAGCTGTCTTTAGTGAATTTTCTTTAAGAAAATGTTCAAGTCAAGGCTCATTTTAACTTGCTTTGGTGAGTATTTCTACGAACAAAATCAAGAAAACGTTTCGTTAATGTTATAATACTAGAACACCAAAGTCCATAGCCCGCCATAAAAATTGGTAACACGTTTCAACTGATACATTGTAAGGTTAACAAATATTTGTACAACACAAAAACTGTTTTATCTAGCACGGTCTTGTTGGTATGTATTTCTTTGTATCAACAAATGTATGATTTATATATACTGTCATGGACGAAGCTTTGTTTTCAATGTTAGGCGCAAACGAGGCCGAGAGCTCTATATTTGTAAGTCACTATCCTGTTGTAGCTCTAGAAGCTGCGTACTCCGCCATTGGCTAGTGAGGTTGTAGCGCATGGCTTGGTCAGCGCAGGCCGTGAGGCGACAAGAAAAAGGCAGCAAGAATGCAAGAACCAGTGCAGAACTTACGTTCAGCCGGGCACTATCGCTATTCAGATATCCGTTACTGCGTTGGGGCTAATAATGAGACCATGGTGTCTAACCAGTGGACCTCTAAAAGCTGTTTGTTATGCTCTATGACCACGTTACTCACAAAGCTTTGTCGGTGACTGTGCACCCTAATGGGTGCTCATTAGTTGTTGCACCCTTTTTGCACCCTAGTTTCCACCCTTCTGATGTGTCCACCCTTTAGTTTCCGCTTGTAGGGTGCTGAGACGCGAATAGGGTACTGAAAGGGTGTGCTTAGGGTGTAGCCACTTCTTTTGACACCCTTAAGGGTCAGAATCGGCTTACTGTGTACGCCCAGCGAGTATAACGTAGCAACCCTTTCCTGTCAGATAGTGCTCAATGTACATGCCAATGGCTACTAATGGGGAACGCAGCGTGCGCTTTAACTAAAAGCCGAATGCTCCTTTCTCTCATTCCCCGTTAGCAGCCATTGGCATGTACATTGAACACTATTTTTTATTGTTCAGCAACGCACAAAGAAATCTCTCACCGGCACCGCCTTAGAGGTCGAAAGGTTATACTTGTTACATTCCACAACGGCTACAAGGGACGAATGGGTGCCGCCATAAAGAGTTTCGCCCCTAAAAACGAAAGGGAAAAGGGCGAAAGGAATCAATTAACTCAACTTTTTTGAAGGCGTAGCTAAAGCATCCTGCAATTTTTTTTATTTTTTCTTTTTTGGTGTGATATTTTAAATTGAAGCTGGAACCTCAATTTTCTCTGCTAATAATGAACTTATGACAGTGAAAACTTATGACATCAGAGTTAGAGTGCCGTTTAATATTCTAAACCAAGTGATTTCTCTTAGTGTCCCTTTAAACTTCACAGGGCTACTGTAACTCCCCCCTCACCCTATTTACTTTTCTCACTATAGGTTTCAAGATTGTCACATAAAACTTCCCCCCTACCAGTGTTTTTTTTCTTCCTTCAAGGATCTCTGGTCTCGAAAGATATCTCATACGCCATTACGAGGAGATATCGTCGTCATCGAGTGCGTGTTGTGTAATGGCACACGTGTAAACAGTGGAGCCTTTCAGTTGCGTAAGATGGCGTCGTCCCTGTTTTGAAATTGTTGCCGAGCCACGCCACGAGACGAACGAACGAGGCACATCCGAGTAAAGGCGGATACTGTTTGTTTCTCACCGCATGCCTGCATGTCCCGAGGGTACTTGTGCTCGTAGGCGATTACTCGGCTTTGCTCTGGTGGACCGTGTCACGTTTCGGGTTAATAATGCCTACGAAAGGAACATGATGGGTCGTGTTTTTATTTTTGTTGTGGAGTTGATGTCCCAGACTGTTATTCACACTCTGGATGAATCTACCAATTGGTTGACTGCCCCCCCCCTAAAATAGTCCTCAGTTCAAGTTCCAGTTGATTTGTGTACAGCGCAGTTTTTGGAGACTCGAGCAAAGTTAGCGCACAGCTCGCACATGCCAAATATATTTAAAAATATTTTATGCAGAGTAATTCAAGGTGGCTGTATAACGGCGAAGGCTAAGCGATTCATTGCCCATCCTTTACCTCAAGAAATTTCTGCAGGTGTTCTGAGGTTCAGGTTGAACGCGGCATTCTGCATTGGACCATCCTGTGCTTACTTAATTTGTCTCCTGCTACCTGGTTCTTCTTCCTGTATCTTTGTTGTTCACCAAGACTGCGTGTTTGCGCAGATCATTTGCTCTGTGGCAATGAAAGAGTAATGTTACAATACACCATGGTTTTAAAGTGATTATGGCAGACAGGTCTGGAAGCATGAGCGTTCTTTCAACGATGTTTCATAAATTGTTTCAGTAATTCAGTAACCTAGACTGCTTCTTTGATTAGAACTTTTCGACATACGTGTCTTAAATGCTCCTTGTGCGCTGTAGTGACCGTGACGGGTCACTGCACTTTGTCAGGAAATAGGTTGCCTTTGTACCAACCCTCCCCTATTATAAGTGTGATCGATGCACAGTACACTGTGCTGTGTAGCAGTTTCATTGAATGAAGGCGACCACTAAATAACGCGAAGTAATGAACTGCGGGCAAAATATTGGAGTGGTACATTCTATTGGAGCGCATCAGCCGAAATAACAGAAGCAAGCTGCTTTTTTAGGGCATCCGGAACGAAGCAACCAAGAACATGTCGCTATTTCTCGAAGAAGAGAAAGACGTTCGCGGTCATCGGCAGCTGTTGATTTGTAGGGTTTAACGTCCCAAAACCACCATATGATTATGAGAGACGCCGTAGTGGAGGGCTCCGGAAATTTCGACCACCTGGGGTTCTTTAACGTGCACCCAAATCTGAGTACACGGGCCTACAACATTTCCGCCTCCATCGGAAATGCAGCCGCCGCAGCCGGGAATCGAACCCGCAACCTGCGGGTCCGCAGCCGAGTACCTTAGCCACTAGACCACCGCGGCGGGGCCATCGGCAGCTGTCATTAGCGTGTTTGCATGCCCTCGTGCTCCTTGCACTAGCACTACCCCGACGGCCATTCGCTACTCTAATCTTGCGAAGCGCGGTCGTGCTCGAGCTCCGCGTCCTGGTGCTCGCGGCCAAAACGTTTCACGACGTTCACCTTGAGAATCTGGCTGCCAGTACCAACTCGACTGAATCGCTCGGTGGCGCTCAATCGAAGTCTTGAACTCCAGGAACGAGACATGCCATCCGGTACTGCGCTAACGTGCCCAAGCCGAGAAGGAAGAAGAAGGGGTCCCACTCGAAGTCTTAATTCTCGGGTTGCACCACGAACAGCAGAGGCCCCGACACTTCGCCACTGGTGTCATCACCGTACAGTGCGCAAGCAAACATTCCAGAACTCTGCGCCCTTCTCGCGATGCATCAGGAAGCTGATGAAGATAAGCCTCAGTGCGAGGATTCTGAAGACCGGAACAAGCCTTCATGGACCAAGCCTTCGGTGTGCCGGCATCAAAGTGGACCTCCAATGACGACGACGACGACTGCGGGAAGAACACTCAGCGAATAATGCGCTACTCGGCTGCATCACCGTCATCGGGCAGTAGCATCAGGCGTTTGGACAAGGGCGGGGGAGTCACTCTCGAAATCGTCGCTGGAAGGGAGACGCACTTGCGTTGAATGGGCGCTGGAGCACAGGGCTGTCGCTGACTCCGCCGCTGACGTCGTGCAGAGAAGGCGCGAAGAGTTCGCCGTCAGAAAGAAGCCTGGCTGAAGCCTTTCCATGTGCCGGAAGACCTGCGTGCCCGGTGAACCTCGAGTCACACTCTTGATTGTAAGAGCATCTGAATGCTTGATGGACGGGCAGCGAGGACTTAGCGATGACTTACAGTGCGCTGATGACGAAGACGACGGTGACGATGACGAGGATGACAAAGGGCGCGGCTTAGCCTCGTGAACGACGAAGCTTCCATGTCTCCTCGACGGGTTTCGGCGACACAGGTCGCTCAGTTTGGGGTGGCTGTCCAAAGGTATACCGGCTGGGGTGGGCTTCGTCATCCGGCAGCCGTTTCGGTGACCCCGACGTGGATGACAAGGCCAAACATCGCGGTGTCGGGGCCAGGGCACGTCAGACTGTACAATTTCGTATATATATTTCGTTTCTTATCCTATTAAACTTAGCGTAGTTTGTTTGTCATTTCGTGTATTTCTTGAAGACCACAAAACCGCAGCTGCTCCATCCATCACGCCGTATTTGAGCGACCATAAACGCATAGTAACGTACAGTGACGTTACGAATGAACAATCTGGTCACGTTTAGTAAAATTTCAGAATTGACATTCAGATAACATTCTGTAACGTTGCAAGAGTACTGAAAATTGGGCGATTTGGTACTGATTGAGGGCTATCTCGGGCGCAACATACACACGGACGAAAAGAAACGGACACCACGAGCGCAAACTCGCAACTTACTGATAACATCAAAATGCATTTTCATCTGCAAGACTAACAAAAATTTTGCACCCGTGGTGTCTGTATCTTCCCGTGTGTATGTCGGTTGTGCGAAATAAAAAAATGTGAATTGTTGATCTTACGTTGTAACTTCAAATTTCTGGCACACTGGTTGGTAGTGCATAGCTCACAATTACGGATACGCAGGAGAGTGCTGTTTGGTGGCACCATTCTGCGCCCTCTTCGCTTTTACCTCTGTAACGCAATATCGATGAACGCATGGGTCACTTAGCGGCTGAGACGTTTCACTACTAAACTCTCGAGTGCGTAGGTATAACTCCCGGTTGTGTGAAATTCCAAAATACCAATGCAAATAGATTCAGGTGCACGTCAAAGAATTTCGGGAAGGCAATGCTCATCCGCCTTTGAAAGGGGCAGGAGGAACGTCAACACATGTAAAATTGATCATAATAACGGATTCCCTGTCAGTATGTACGTCGATTACGGCGTCAACAAAATTGATGGCCTTAAAGACGCTCCTTATGCTAGTTCCTCCTAAGCTGCAGCTACTGAAATTAGTATAGGTACCCGGTCATTGCGGCTTAGAAGTAAATGAAACCGCCGACTCTCTAGCACGAGCAGCATTGGAAGGGCCAGAACTACCAGTCCTTCCCGAAGTGGCCACTATAACGGCGACAAGATACAGAAAGCTTGCGCTCAGTGCAGACGCTATGGAAGCAATATTGCCAACGCCAGAATTTACTCACTTAAGATTTCCAAGCAAAAGTCATTGGTGTCCTACAAAACAGTTGGAAACCATAATAACCAGATTTCGATGTCGTGTCCCCCCGTTAAATTTCTATTCACATAGGGCTGGTCTGGCGATATCACCACTATGCAACTTTTGTTCAGAATTGGAAACAATAGAGCACTATTTTTTATCATGTCGCCGATACAAATTGCTCAGGAAAACATTCATAGTCCTCCCATTCGCTAGCCTGGGGCTGAATTTCACTATAGAAAACATAATTTCCTTCGGTTCTTACAATCTGGGCTTCAGCCACGAGAACGTTTTCTACGCAGTTTGCAAGTCCCTGAATGAAAGAAAAAGAATTAAGCTTCTAATTGCGTGATTATTATTCGTGCAAAAAATAATATTTCCAACGAACACAAGAGCATTGTTTAATCATGCTGATTATTATTCAAGGTAATGAATAATTGTCTTATCTGCACTAGTGACAAGCAATTATTGCACTCCTTTCATTCTGACTTGGGTGTCTTTTCTTTTTTCATTCTTTTTACTGGTGGGTGGTTTCGATATTAAAAAAAATCTTACTTAATTAAGTCATCAATTCTTGGCCGATCCTTCTGAGTGGGTACGAGCCTTGTCTGTGGAATCATCATCATCATCATCATCAACATCTGTTACCGGCAGCTGCCGTGAACGTGCGTACGTGCCTTCGTGCTCCATGCACTGGCGTAGCACTGGCACAGCCCCGAATGCCATTCGCTACAGAATCCTACGACGCCGGTTGAGCTCGAGCTGCGCGTCCCGGTGCTCGTGGTCGAATCGTTCTACGACGCCCACGTTCGGAATCTGGCTGCTAGTACCAGCCCCACCAAAGCCCTCGCCTGCGCTCTATCGAAATCCCGACCTCCAAGGCTGCGACATGGCAACCGTCGCTGCTCCAACGTGCTGCAAGGCGGGCAGGATGAGAAGGAAGTACGACTTGAAGTCTTCATTCTCGGGTCGCAGCACGCGAAGCCGAGGTCCCGACACTTCGCCATCGGTGTCATCACCGTCCAGCACGAGAGCAAGTTTTCCAGAATTACTCGCCCTTCTCGAAACGCACGGCGAAATTCACGAAAGTTAGCGACAGCGCTATGATTCTGAAGACCGGACTGAGGCTTCGGTTTCCCGGCGTCGAGGTGGACCTCCAAAGACGAGAAATTCGGGTAGACGCCGAGCGACAAACGCAATACAGGGCTGCGCCACTGTCATCGGCCAGCATGTGTCGGGCCTTCGGACATAGAAGTGCTCGGGGCAGTCACTCTCGAAGTCGTGGCTGGAAGGGGGACGCCCTTGTGTTGAACGGAAGCTGGAGCAGCAGGCTGTCACGGACTCCACCGCCGTCATTGTGCGCAGAAGGCGCCAAGTGTTCGTTGCTTGAAGGAAGCCTGGCCGAATCAGCTAGAAAACGCGCATGCTTGGTTCGCCTCGTGTCCGACTTTTGCTTGAAAGTTCATTGGGATCCTTGATATACCGGCAGTGAGGACTACGAGGCGACATCTGGTGCCCAGAAGACAACGACGAACACTAAATTGGCGGCTTAGCTTCGTCAAGGACGAACACGTCTAGGTCGCCTACGACAGGTTTCGCTGACACCGGTCGGCTATTTCGGGATTGGTGATTCTTGGTGCACCGGCTGGCGCGAGCCTCTTCATCTGGTGGCCATTTCTGCACTTCGGCGTGGATGATGAGGCAAAGCTGCGGCTGCGTTGTGGCAACTGCGCACCAGACAATATATTTTTGTACATAGATTTCGTTTCTTATCCTATTAAATTTAGCGTTGTTTGTCTAATGTTGTGTATATTATTGCTCGAGGACAGCAACAGGAATCTGCTCCGTCTATTGCGCAGTGGTTGAGCGGCCATTAGCACACAGTAAGCAGTTAAATAAGATTTAGAAACGTTTTAGAGTTAGCATTCATAATAATCATTCTATGATCGCTAACATGTATATAAAATTAACTACTCTTACGCAGTAACTCCAGTAAAGGTTGCCGTCATGCTAGCTAACTTTTAATACCGCCAAACGCCAAGTAGGTGGCCCTCCTCTCCCCTAAGGTGAAGCTTAATCTGACCAGATTTAGGTGAAAGGCACTTGTCCGTCATTTGAAAGTACTTTAGGTATCCCAGAGTGAACCTATAATAAAAACCAAATAATAAAATAATAATAATAATAATAATAATAATAATGATTCGGCATATCCCACGTACCTTCGTAATCTACTGTTATGCGAAGCTTGCACATAGAAGGTGACCATGTTAGGGACATATTAAGAAATGACGCTAAACGTACGTACATACAAATGTCGCCCGCAGAGACATATGTGAACAGTCACAGATGTTTATATAACCAGTTGTTTGCCCTTATGCAATGATGGCAACAGCAGCATGAGTGTTAGCAACGCCAGAAGCGATAAGCGGATATGATGCGCTGGTGCACGCGAGAATGGTAGCCCTGGAGACTCCTAACTTAATCGACTTTAGTGCATGACTCCTACCTAAAATTAACGCTCAGCTAACGCGCCAGCTGCATCATAGAAGTACGTATTTAATGCTTGAAGAAATAGGAAAGCCGGCACAGCAACCAGAATTGACGTTTCATAAATACTCGAACGTAAGGCCTATTTGAAAAGTAGTTCCGAGACATGGCGTCGCTCTGTTGTGTGATGCTCATCGCCACGCAGAATGCTTGGGTTCGATTGCTGTAGGGGACCCTGACATCTTTGCATTCTTAAAGTCAACGCTGCCCATGTAAGCTTTTTTTCTCAATGTTCACGCGTTAAAATTGTCCATGCGTGTTCTCGTCTTTCCTGGGTAGATACAAATTGTAAATCACCTGTGGCATTCATACCCGCCTACCAACGGCACATAACCGCACGTGGTTATGTGCTACTGTCTAGCACGAAACGTTTCATGACGTACGTGACGCAATTTTTACATGATTCATGTTTTGACCAGCACGTCACGTTCGTCAAACCATCTTACACTCCTATACTAACTTTGGTTGAAGCCCATTGAAGGGGGTGATCACGAGAACAGACAGAAAGACAGACAGACAGACAGACAGACAGACAGACAAAGACAGACGGACGGACGGACGGACAGACAGACAGACGGACGGACGGATAGACGGACGGACTCCAATAGTGCTTGCAGTATGCTAAAATGCTTCGAATTTATAATTAATTATCTAACAAGACGCAAAGAATAATACGGCCAGTGCTCTCCAGTAACACTCTCCTGCGTCTTGTTGGTTATTGTGGCGCCTGCACCGTAACGCTGATGAACGACGTGGTCGCTCGGCAGCTGATATGTTTTAATGATAAACTTGCGAGCATGAGGGTTTGCTTGCTTGCTTGAAAAACTTTTATCGCTGGTGCAATAGTATAGTAAGTTTGAGGAGGGCCAGAAGAGGCCACCCCTTACAGTCCCTAGTAGGGCTCCTTATTTGAAAAGCCCATTGGCGACCACCGCCACTCGTGCTCTGTCGACCAGGGCATTCTGGCTGGCCGGGTTGGACCAGCCGAGCAGGGCAACTTCTCAGTCCTTCTGGATGGGGTGTGGTTTTGAGGGAAAGGTTCGGGGTTGATTGGCATGCCCACAACACGTGGAAATTGTCAGAAGACGTCTCTATTACCCTCCGCTGTGGCCGCCTTTCGATGGGCTCGTGAAACTCCAGAAAACACGTGCACAGAAATTTTGGTTTACGTTAAGGAATTCCGGGAAGAAAAAACTACTCTGCAGTTATATAAGAAGAAAGACTCGCGTCAGAATAAGTATTATTTACGCGATAGCGTTTAAGCGCTTGTTCTCTGGTGTTGGCGCTGTCTTCGTTGGTTGCCAGCGAAAAATTATTCTGTTCTTCGTGACCGAAACAGCCGAGAAAGACCCAAGCAAAGTATTAACTAAAACTACCTGTTTTGAGTGGGTACCAAAAGACCCAAGCAAAGTATTAACTAAAATTACCTGTTTTGAGTGGGTACCAAAATGGGCACAGTAAACATCATGACGTCACATATTCTTGCGGCGTCTCTTGGGGCCTACATTGTTTTTAGTTCGTAAAAATGTAGTTTACCTCTGGCATAAGAGGTGAAACTTTTGCCACCAAATGTTTGGAAGCTCCTTTGCGCCAGTGTCTTTGTGACTTCGATCTTCCATACTATTAGCGTGATCCTATGTTCATTGTAACACATGTTTTAATAAATACCATGAATGAAAAGAAAAAACAGGACCACGTTCCTGCTTGTGAATAGAGAGGAAATAACGTCCTTTGATATGAAATGCAGTGCAAGTAACTTTCATGCTCTACAAACACGCGTATGCATGCTTTACAATGCAACCTAAAATATTGCAATAATTACGCATGCAACAAGCTTACATTAAAATCAGGCGCCCGAACATGTGATTATCTTAATGACTTCATGGTTTAAAGCTGGTCTCCTACAACAAAAGGAACACATGCTGCTGCGCCTGCTTCCTTAAGGCCACAAGTAGTGGTTGCATAACAAGTTCGAAAAGAAGTCATGCAATAAGTGTTTAAAGTATGCACTAGGGACAGATTATCGATATCGCGTTCAACTCTTAAAGGCGACGCTTAACCCATATATGCCCAGTGTCATCATGTAGGACGCTAAAACTTTTCAGTGTAACTCGAATGTATTCTTCTGTAAAAAAGGTAAAGCCACCTAATGTGTGTTTATGATGCCCTGTCCTCATCATATGCAAGTCTTGGTTATCGCGGGGCTACAAATAGCAACTTGCTTGCAGTCACAAACTGTATATTTCCCGTTCATGTAGCTGAGTACCCTACCGCAAAAAAAGTAATATAGTTTCAAGTTGTTCTCGATGCTGCTCATATACTTGTCGATTGTTTGTCAGTTATTGGGTGTGCAGTGACTTTCATATGACAGTGATAGCTGCTAACATTTTTCGTTCGCGGAGTGTCGAACATTGGCGTCCTACGTATAGAAGAGCTCCAAAAGCGTAGTTCGAAAGAGTGTTTTTTTCAAATAAAAGCCTTATTTGCTTTTCTCAGGTCGTAGAAGCAATTATTTTGGGGAAAAAATAGGTTTTGTTAATTTTCCCAAGTTTGGGCATATGTGAGTTAGGACCCCCTAATTTTTAAAGCGTTTGGAGGGAAGCAACCAAGAACGTGTCAGTAGTTCTCGACTAAGAAGAGAAAGCTGTTCGCTGTCGTCGACAGCTGCCTCGAGCGTGCCTGCGTGCCCTCGTGCTCCATGCGCCGACATGTTCTCGGCTGCCATTCGTTACCCGAATCTTTCGATGCACGGTTGCGCTGGAGCTCCGCGTCCTGGTGCTCGTGGCCAAGTCGTTCCACGACGCCTGCCTTCGGACTCTGCCTGCCAATACCAACCCGACCGAAGCCCTCGCCTGCGCTCTATTGAAGTCGCGACTAGGAGGACCGAGACATGCCAACCGTCGATGCTTCAACGCTCCGCAAAGCATGGAGGAAAAGGAAGACGTCCGCGTGGAGGTCATTGTTCTCGGCTTGCATCGAGATCAGGAGAGGTTCTGGGTCATCTCCGTCAGCGTCATCATCGTCCAGGACGAGAGCAATCCATCCAGTACTCTTCGTCCTTCTCGCGACGCACCGGGAAGCTCTTCAAGGTAAACGACAGCGCGACAATTTCGAAAAGTGGACCAATCCCAAACCTTCGGTGTTCTGGTGTCCAAGAGGACCTCCAAAGACGACGACTTCAGGGAGAACGCCCAGTGACGAACGCAATCCTCGGCTGCATCACCGTCATCGGGAAGCAGCGTCGGGCTTTCGGACAAGGAAGTGTTCGGGGTAGGCACTCCCGAAGATGTCGCTCGAAGAGGGATGCATTTGTGTTGAGCGGGCGCTATCGCTAGTTCCACCCCGGTCGTCGTGCGGAGAAGGCTCGAAGAGATCACCGTCAGTGAGAAGCCTGGCCAAAGGCTTGTCTTCTGCTCGAAGACCGTCTTGTCTGGCTCGTCCGTGGTCGGATCAGGGATATGAAGGCACATCGACATTCTCGGCATGCCTGCGGTGAGGACCTCGTGGTTTGGATTACGCCCTGCACGGATTCGTCCTCTTACTGCGCTCGGACGACGGCGATGAAGACGAAAGCAGCAGTTTGAGGTCTCGTCGAGGATGCAGCTTCGTGGTCACGCCATCTACGACAAGATCCGACGACACCTGGTGGCCACTTCCGTGCGGCTTTCGAACGGTTTTTTGAAGCTTTCACAGGTTGCAGGGGCCGTTCTGACCAGAACATCGTGAAGTACAAGGACAAGCTACAGCTGCGCCGGGGCCACTGTTTGACGGATCATACATTTTTATTTATAGATTTCATTCCGTAGTCAATTAAATTAGTGTTTGTCTATTGTTGGATGCTGTTTTTTGAGGCCATGGCAAACTAGCGAAAGCTCCGATTGTCGCTAAGTGTTCGAGTGGGCCTCAAAACTCTGTTTCTCGGCTGTAGTAGCGCGGACGCCGGGTCAATTTCCGGTCGCGGCAGCCGAATTTAGATAGGCGTACAGGAAATTTTCAAAATCACAAAAGCGTGCAGCTGCGCATGTTGGTGCGTGTGTTTCCTACGGACGGGTAGTGGGTCATTCAATTCAAACACACGCACGCGCGCACACACAAGCAAACAAACAAAGGCCTGCGCGGAGAAAGAGAGAGAGAGAATACAACTTTATTGGTAATAAGTCACTGTAGTATATGGACTTCTAGTCCAGAAAGCCATGGGCCCTTGCCGCCGTCCGGACAGAGGCATGCTTACTCAGCTTGTCCTCTTGCTGCTTGGTTTTTCTTCCTGTATGTTTCTTATTTATAGGTTGGCCTATTTCCACTCATTCGCCTTCTATACACTCGGCCCTCCAATAGGTGCGCGACATGTGCGAAGAAGAACAAGAAGAAGAAGAAGGAGAAGGTGAAGGAAAGGGAGGAGGAGGAGAAGGAGAAGGAGGAGGAGGAGCGGGTGGAGGATGAGAAGGAGGAGGAGGGCGTGGAGGAGGAGAAGGAGGAGGAGAAGATGGAGGAAGAGAAGCAGGAGAAGGAGGAGAAGAAGGAGGAGGAGGAGAAGAAAGTGCAGCACGTGCTCTCCTTCCATTCTGCCTAGGGTGTCTTTTCTTTTTTATTTCGTTTTATCTCAAGTGGGTGCTTTCTATGTTGAATTGAAAAAAATCTTACTGAATGAAGTCATCGATACTTGGCCGATCCCCCTGAGTGGGTACGAGCTATGGCTGTGGAATCATCATCCTTGTCATCATCATCATCATCACGTTCTGATGAGGAAATCATGGTAGGCTGAAATGCGAGCTCGAAAGCGTATTACTTGTCTTTATTTATTGTAATACATACCGTTGCCACTCTGCTTTATATTTTTGTTTTGATTTTAAAATCTCTTAACATTTTCGAATGACCTTTTACATTTTCCATTCTTAGCCGATCCCCTAGAGTTGATACGTGCCGCTGTTATTGAAAGAAAACCAAGCGAACAGTCACAAAAAGTTTCGAAGAGCGCCATTTATAGAATCCATGGCAAACTATCCCGGGGGGCAAAGGGAAGGGGATGACGCCGTCTTGAAATCGGCGCCTCAAACACCGTGACGTCACATGTTCTGGCTGCGTCTGCTGGGGCATACGTAACTTCCCATCGGTGAAAACTAAGTGCCTTAAGCTCTCAGAGGACCAATGATTCGACAACGGCAAGCTTCGAAAGGTTACCTTGAGCCAAAGTCCCCAAAATGCAATGAATGTGCGACTGTTTCAAATCCGGGATGTGACGCGTGGAAGCGTGGTCGTGATATTGAACATGGAACGATGAGCCTGATTTTCTCGTCTTTTAGTAAAACAATATGTGATGTTTAAAATGATCTCGGTAGGGTAGTCAGAATACACTTTATCAGTCTAAACCAATCCAGCTGTATCACTTTTTCCCCTTTGAAGTAAGCAAAATTCAAGCCCGGCCTGACCAGAACCCACCACTTCAAAATCGCGCCCGGCTTGAAGGCCATAGCTTAAACCTGAGCTTGTCCTGCAATGAGAAATACTTTACCCAACCCGGTCACAGTTCTTGGGATAGGTGCAGTGCTCAAACACAAATTCCTCCGATGATTTCGGTACCACGCAGTTCTTGGAGGGTCGGGAAACTATTATCGCACAACTTGGCACTTGAAAACTTAATGGAGGCTAAGCCAACGCGGCTGTATGCCAGCGAAGGCTAAGTGATTCATTATTTTTTTATCTCGAGAGCTCTCTGCTCGTGTGTGGAACTCGAGTCTCAACGCAGCACTGTTCATTTGAACTTTCAATCATCATCGCGCATGCTTACTATTCAATACGTCCATGGGTATTTCCACATATTGCCTGCTCTGTGTCTATTTAAAAATAGCGTTACAGTAGCTTATTCTTATAAAGCTTGTCTTGCAGATAGGTAGGGATGTTCTTCAATCGATCTTTAAAAAACTTTTACGAAAATTTTGGAATCTTGGCTGCTGATTTTTCAAAACATTTTAACATGTGTAGTTTACATCACTGCCCCTTGGGAGCTTCATTGACTGTGACTGGTTACGGCCGCCAACCATACCCCTTACACGTTTGATCACTGCACTGTGTAACTGCTTGAGTAACTGCATGAACATGAACGCGAAATGAGGCGATGAAGTGCGGGTGAGATATTGGAGTGATTACAATATTTGTGCGCATTGGCGAGAAGAACAGCAGCTGGCTGCTTTTTCGAAACTTGCGGAAAGGAGCAACCAAAAACGTGCCAAAATTTTTCGACAAAGAAGAGAACGCCGTTGGTGGTTATTGGCAGCGGCCGCGAGCGTGCGGGGCTGCCCTCGTGCCCCACGTGCCAGCACGGCCCCGGATTCCATTCGCTTATTTCGCTTATTATCGCTTATTTCGTTTAGACAGACCTAGCAGAGGTGGGGGACTTGCTATTTTTATATCAACTAAATGAAGTCATAGAGCGAAGATTAACTACCTGTGCATGGATTCTAACTATGAAATTATGGTATTAGACATCACTCTGCCAGGCTGTTCCCCTTTTTCTTTTGTTAACGCATACTTTCAGGTAGGAGTACAGGACACAAGATGCTTAGATGATATGTTAGCTTCCTGCAGGAAGGATATAATAATAACTGGTGACTTTAATTCACACCACATGTCTTGGGGTTTCAAGACTGATGTAAATGGAAGGCGCTTGTGGGAATGGACTGTTGATAATAACTTATCTTGTGTAAATTTCCCCACTGTTACGTTTATTAGGAGGCAATCAATGTCGGCGATAGATCTGACCTTTTCCAGCTCCTCACTAAACATTTCGTCGTGGAAAACATTAGATTGCGCAAAAAACAGTAACCACCTTCCTATTAGCTTCGATATTAACTTTCCCGGGATAATTTTAACTGGTAAAATTGGCTCGTTTGTAAATTATGAGCGTTTACAAAAATACTTAAAGTCTACTTTGGTTCTTCGCAAGGACATGCAGGAAGACATTCGGGCTATGAGTCTGTGTGCGGTATTGAGAAGAGCAATAATAAAGTCAACTTTTTCGATAACTTCAGGCACAGGCGGGTCGTTTAGCCCATGGTGGAACGCTGATTGCATGAGGAGGTATAGAAAACGAAAAGCGGCGTGGAATCAACTTATCCACAACCAATGCCCAAAAAACTGGTTTGACAATAAATACGTTGCAGCAGATTTTAAACGTACCGTACGCGAAGCAAAAGATGACTATGACACTAACAAATTTAGCTATCTTTCAAAACCATACAACAGAAAAGCGCTTTTTAGATTTTCGCGTTCCAGAAAAATGATACCACCATTAGACAATATTGATTCTTCAATTCTATTGCCTAGCGAACTCACTGAACTATTACAAAATATTGCTAAAGGATTAGAAGAAAGATTCAGATCAACAATGCCAAGACACATAGTAAAGCCGATTGCAGGGGAGGAGTTCAATGAGGTGACATTAGCTGAACTAGCGGGTGTAGTGAGGCACTTACCTCCTACAGCACCTGAACCAGATGGAGTAACCTCAGCAATGATAAAAGTACTATATGACATTTCCCCACATGAACTCTGTAATATGGTTAATTACTCTTTGAAAAATTCTTGGATACCGGCGGATTGGAAACTTTCCAAAATAATTCCGATACTTAAAAAACAGGGACTTGGGTATACACTTGACAATGTGAGGCCAATTTTCTTACATCTAATTTGGTTAAACTAACTGAAAGAGTTTTGAATGCACGTGTAATAAAATACATTGAGGAGAAATCAATACTGAACCCCAGTCAAATTGGCTTTATATCGGGATGCTCCATGTGGTGTGCGCACGCGGATTTGGAGAGCCGTATACAGTTGGCTAGGCGTAGAAGAGAGTATTGTGCATTAGTTACTCTGGATTTGGCCAAGGCGTATGACAAAGTGGAGCATAAAATAGTAATAGAGCACATGGAAATGCCACACTTACCGAACTAAATGACAGCATGGGTAGCAGAGTTTTTAAGGGAGAGAAAGTTCTATTGCTTTCAAATGGGTTGTTTTTCTAACAGATATCGACAATACACAGTAAAATTTTTGCACCCAAAATGGTGTAAAAAGGGTGCTTTTACGAGAAAGCACCCTTTGCAACACCCTTTACCACGCATAAATGGTGGATTGAAAAAAAGCACCCTTTTGTTTGGGTGCTTGCCTCGATAGCACCCTAAATAGGCTCTAAGGGTGCTTTTGTGCCTGAGAAGGGTGTAGGTGCCGATTCATCGGATGGAATATGCAGCATAAGAAGAACACATAATTATAACATTTGGGATTTTACGTCTCAAAAACCTCGATATGATTATGAGGGTCGTCGTAGTGGAAAGCTGCAGATTTTCACCATCTGGTGTTCTTTAATGAGCGCTCTTATCGCACAGTGCAAAGGCTTCCACATTTTCGCCTCCGCCTTAATTCGACTGCCACGGCCGGCATCGAACCCGCGACCTTCGGATTGGCGGCTGAGCAGCGCAGCTACTGCACGAATATGTGGACCTTGCGTTAAATGACGGCCTAATTGACTTAGAATGTGTGAAGGTGCTCTCCGAATACAGCAGAATGTCAGCAGAAGCAAATCGCGTTTCATCTATAATGGCAATTAACTGCAATCCATGTTACGAAAGCTTTCCTTAGCTTTGGTTATAAGCTACATGTTTGCTGTGGATTATATACAGGAACATAATGTTCGCCCGAGTACGGGTGTGTGTGCGTGAGCCTGCGCATGTGTTCGCGTGTAAGCGCGATTGTGTGTACATCCGTGCATGTGTGCGTGCGCGTGTATGTGCGAGTCCGTGCTTGTGTTAGCGTGCCTGTGCACATGTGTACGCCCATGCATGCGTGCGTTTACGGTCGCGTGTGTGTGTTACCGTATGTGTGTATACGTGTATGTGTGTGCGCCTGTGAATATGTATGCGTGTGTATCAGCCCGTGCGCCCTCAAATTTCGTGTGTGTGTGCGGAGGGGGGCACTGCTTCTTAGTGTTTAGGGTCCCACACCTGTTCAGACTGGGAGTCTATATGAGAGGTGGCTTAAGAAATGGCGGTGGTTAACGCACTGTACACGGACTATTCAGTACATGGAAAACAGCTGCACACATTCGTACCAAATCATTGCTTACGAACTTGCTGTGGTAGCTGATTAGGTCCGCTGAGGCGCTTCTACGCTCGAAAACGTGGGTTATGACCAATTCACACGGAAAGCTGTCACTGCACTTATGCACAACCATCGTTTATATTAACAACGTTTAACAAGAACGTGCCCTGCCTTTGCTACAGGTGCTTAGCTAGCTCATTGGGCAACCATAAAAATTATGTGCTGATCATGTGGTCAGCAAAAAGTTTGTTATAACAACCTCAGCACGTTTCGTGGTGCGTGACAAGCTTTGTAATAAAGATCCGCGACTGTGGATTAATTTGTTCCAGCTTCGACTACGCATTTAGCGTTTGCGGCACCATACGCGGAATAGCCAGACACAGACAATGCGAAAAGAAATTCCTCTCAAAATAGGTGTGGCGATGCTCTCCCGCTAATGCCACCAAGGACGAAATAATTATTGTTTCTGGCCATTCTATGGTGCACTTTGTTTTCCGCAAGTTTTGCTTCACTATTTTTCGCCCACCGCAATCGCATTCCGTCAAAATACTCAAAGAACCCGTGGCTCGTAAATAATCTGCGTCGCTGTGCGACTGGTTGGGAGGAGAGTTGCCGTTTACAAGGAGTCATTCCGCGCCGAACGGCCGTATGCGCCATAGCGTTTGCCTTTAGGCGCCGCCTTGGCGGGTTTCCCGCTCCTCCCCCCCTCCCCCGCTCATCCCGGCCAGCGTTGCTCCCACAACGGCGGCGTAGATAAGCGAAGAGTTGCGTCACCGAACACCAGCGTGGACAGCTGTGGCGCCGCCACGCCGCCGCCAGTGCCTCCTCCTTCTCTCTCTCAATGTTGCTCCCTCTGTCTCATCGTCTTTCAAATGCGTTGCGTTGGTCTTGGGTCTTGGTCGCTGTGTGTGTTCTAGCGAACAGGCGCATATTCAATGGTGGTCACGCATGACACCGTGTTCGAAGTGACGCTCGGATTAAGGAATATTCATGGAGTGGCGGACACGGACAACGTGGGCCTGTTAACTGTGAGTGTACTGTTTTTGTAGGTAGTAATCATACAGCGCTGGCTGGGCGCCTGCAGCAGCTCTGCCGAAGTAGGCTGCTAGCCATTTACAACAGCATGCGTTCGCGGGCCTGTTGCAGATGCCCGATTAAACGTGTGACTTAACGAGTTCACACTGCTATGCGCGATGTTGTGTAAGTGCCTGCATCACTCATACAGTGAGTGATGTGATCACTTAACAAGTGCGGGATTAGTTGCTGATCGCACATTGTCTCTACACTGCACAAAGTGATTGATATTGTTTTAAGATGTGCTTTGGGCTACATCGTAATAACATTTCTATTAATACTCAAATGTGCAACGTGCTTCTGTAGGTGTAAGCGTAAAAAAAAGAAAGAAAAAGCAAAAAGTATGTACAGGGGCACACTGTACGAAATGGCTTTTTTTTGCTTAAAGACGATATAGTTGGAGGTGCTGATATGCCACGATGCTCCCAGCCCGTGCCCCTCGGTCTTTTAAGCTATTTGGGACAAGTGCCACCAGCAACAGGGAAAGATCTAGCAGACTTCCAAAGGCGCGTTGTTGTAGCCATCGCCGTGCGTTGTTTTCCCTCGTTTCTGTTTGCTGTTTTCGTGCTTCGCTTTCATCTGCGATAATGTTCGGCGTTATAACAGAATCGAGAGAGTATACGTGACTGTTGGAGCATGTGCGGTTGCTCTAGCATAAGCCATGGCTGCTGCAACGTAGTCGGCGTCCGCGCGCGTTGCCGCGTTCGAGCGCTCTTACTTGCGTGATTGTGTTTAACTGAGTATTTAGGCACGGGTTACGTTTGTAAATCCCGTAGTCAATAATCGCTAATAGCGTGCCCCTGATTGCCATCAGAGGATGGGCTTGGTTGTCGAAATATGCCAGACGTTTTTTCTGAAAGCAAGCTTTGAAATTTTTTTTTAAAAGAAGTACTTTAATACGTGCAAGGCAGTGCCTATTGCAGGCCCGCAATTCTTTAAAAACTGGACGAGCTATCACATCTTTTATCAAATTACAATGAATTAAGATGATTGAATTATAGATGACGATTTTCTGTGCTAGATTAGGTGCACAAAACACATGTTCGCAGCCCTACGTCTAGAAAGCAGGCAAATAAGAAGCACAGCGTCAAATTTGGATTAGATTCCATTGACGGAGTGTCTTGTGAGGGTAGAAAGAACGAGAAAATTGTTCATTTTTGATGCCCTCTTAGAGGCAGTCAGAATTGCACTGATTGGTGACTTGTAATAATTCCTCAGATTGTTAGAGGCGTGATTAAAGTCAGTAAATCTTTTACTTTTTTTTGCAGACCTCTTCGCTAGTGCCACGCCCAAGATCATTTGTTCTCATGTAAAAGAGAAAGCAGAGATGTCTTCACTGTTTGTACATGAAGAGGTGAGTTTCTTGTGCATTTTGATTAATGTTACATGTTCTGAGCGTTGTACTTTAGGAATTGTTTTTCACACTGGCTCACTACCCTATAAGGAATTTGATTCTTAGGGGAGTTCAGGCTTTCGTAAGTGCCATTTTCGAGCTGTAGTCTTACACTTCACCTCATTTCGGGAATTTGCTGTATGGTGGAAAACTCTTATCTTTATCATACGAAATTATTAGAATGTATGGGATGTATGCTTCGAGTTCAGTGTAACGTCAATTACACGCCATTTCAAAGGATACACACTACACATTCTTTATATATGGTGCTGCCAGAACAGCACGAACATCCTTTTAAGAGAAGTCATATTTGCTCTTATTACAGGATGAGAGGGTGCCGCTGACGTCCTGCGTAGTCTACCCCCCGGCCCCAGTCTAGAGCAAGCCTACTTCCTGAACCTCCACATGGATAACCGAAAAATCTTCCGTGTCAGTAATGACGAAGAAGGATTGACAGCACTGATGAGTTGATTTTTTTTATTTTCAACATTGTCTACGGCCGCAAGGCCTTTAAGAACCGCCGTGATTGAGCGGATTTTTTCTCGGCGTGAGTTTAGAGTTTATCAAAGAGGTTGTTCAGGCAGTACGACGCTGAAAATTTTAGTGTCACAATGCCTGAACAACGTTTTCTAGTGTGGTCATGGTAGATGAACAAACACTGTTATTTGTGTAAGTTATTTTGCTTAAATATAGCTGGACCATTCCATGCCAAACGTCCCAGCCACTTTGGCGACCATCTGAATTGTATTTGAAAAAAAGTGCTGACTTACTGCGTTGAAAACAGTGAACTGCTAGAATATTTCAGCGAGAAAAACAGTTTTGTTCATGTGGCTGGCTTATAACTTCCTGGCATAATGCCGTCTGTGTGCTGTTTGTGAAAAATTTCGTTTTACAACTGCCGCTTATTTTTTCTAAAGTAAATTCGGTCTACCTGTTAAGTAAATGTGCTTCTGTAAGGTATTTGAAGCTCAATAGTAATAGTGCAATTTTTTAGCCACATTCGCTTCCAAGAATAAAGCCAAATTGTGTTATGTTTGCATTTTTATTGCAATATTGCACTTTGTATGAATATCTGAGCAGTGAATATTTACTCCACAGGAGGTATATATTGAGGAAAAAATATATTTGGACCTCTCAAGCTGCTGAAATATACGAGAAATTATCACGAATTTCACAAAATTGTGATTTTTGTCCGTATTGAGATGCACTTTGGTCCATGTTGTGATACAATGAAAACTCATCATTATACCTAAATTGTAAGAAAATGAAATTCTTTCTGTAATAAAAATCTTATCGCAAAAAGGACAGGAAAGAGCGCTGTGAGCTGAATTTTATTGAAGGTGCTACGAGCGTTTTTATACTGAGCACAAGACCAGGGCTCATCTGCAACAACACATGTGTGACCATGACAAAATAATTTTAACCGAGAAAAGAATACTCTTTTTCGGAAAAGATAAGTGAAGGTATACTGATGCATTGATCCTTGGCCTTCCTGATAAAGAGTTCTAAAATCTCTCATTTTTCGGCTTGCTTTTTTTTCAAAAACCGTGTTTTATGAAACCTAGGACTACACTTACATTCTTTACGGTGTCCGGCCATGAGACTACTATAGCTCTTCTTAACATTTAAGAGCATGCTGTCTTGCTTGATCATTGAAGCATTGCCCAGTTTGTCCTGTTTACTTTTCCACATGTTAGCGGTATCTTATACACATTAGATTCGCATTCAGTAAACCTATTCTAGTGACGAATGGTGCAAGATTGACTATTCATGTTGCTGTAAGTACATGCACTTTTGAAAGCTTGCAAGGGGTGGAAAACAACAATGTCTTATCTGCTGGCTCTTTTCCTAAAATTGTGAGACACCTTATGTACGTAGTACCGTGTGACATGCAAAGGTGATTGGTCATTTTCTTTAGATGCGGAGCATCTAATACTCGAGGCTTGTAGTGCGGCGCCGTCCGCAAGCTTCCTCCTCCTTCTTCCACCACCTGTGCATCCCTTCCTCCTCTACACACCGCGCGCGCTTCACTCCTCCACCATCTGTGCACCCTTCCTCCTCTACACACCGCGTGCGCTTCTCCTCTTCACGAGCATTCGCTAGCTGTATAATGTAGCGCGCATGCGCCGTCACGCTTCGAGAACATCGGCAGCTGACGCGCGCGCATGCGCCGTTGCGCTTCGAGAACATCGGCAGCTGACGCGCGCGCATGCGCCGTTGCGCTTCTCCCCCTTCTCGAACATTCGACAGCTGACGCGCGCATGCACCGTCACCCACCATCTGTGCCGCGCGCGCTTCTCCCCTTCGAGAACATTCTACAATTCTCCTGATTCTCCAGTGGACGCGCATGCGCCGTCGCGCTTCGAGAACATTCAACAGCTGACAGTGCATGCGCCGTCGCGCTGTATATATACTCAAGGTCGGCGCTCGCTCGCTCAGTTGCCGCTCGTCGGTTGGTCTGTACGGCGCGTCGACGTCCAAGGTCGCGGTGAAATGAATTCCAACGAATCCACAAACACAATGATCGACGTCCCTTCGACCGGCGCCGCCCTTTCGCATACGTGTGTACGTGTTCACTCCTACAACCACGTTAACCAATTTAGCCATCGACCCAAGTAAGTCGCAATCTAACGCCCCCAATTCACAACCACGTCAACCAATTTAGCCATCGACCCAAGTAAGTCGCACTTTAACACCCCGTTAACCAATTATATGCTCCGCATCCTCCCCAGTGTTCCCCCGAGGGAAGCTGCGCGCAATTTTTTTCTTTTGGTCCTGCTTCCTTTAACTTTACTTTCTGCAGGAGGGTTTCACAAACAAGTGTGATGATGCTGTTGGGGTATTGGCTGGTGCTATCAGCCCAGGAGTGCTAAGAATGTTCTGCCCTTTGGTAGTGGGCATTCAAAATTAGTAGAAAGAGGAATTGATTTCACATGTACTCAGGCCACCCTTCAGAAGTCATGTTAGCACAAGGGTGAGGTCAGGTTTAAAAACCACATTAAAAGACTAAAAGATGCTCGGTATCCCAACATAATCATCACACCCGTTTGCAAAACCCTCCTGCAGAAAGTAAAGTTAGACAGGACCAACAAAAAACAATGACCAAAACCTTTGCATGTTATACCACATCTTGTGTCTCACAATTAAAAAAATAGCCAGCAGATATGATATTTGCTTGTTGTTTTCCACCCCTTGCAAGCTTTCAAAAGTGTGTGTACTAAACAGCAACAGGAATAGTCAATCTTGCCCCATTCGTCACGAGAATAGGTTTACTTAATGCCAATTTAATGTTTGTAGAAGTATTTTTTATCAGGTAAACCAATGATCAGTGCATCACTACACGTTCACTTATCCTTTCCGAAAGGGAGTATTCTTTTCACAGTTAGAGATTATTTTGTAGTGCTCACACGTGTCGTCGCGCATGAACACGGTTCTTGTACTCCGTATAAAAGGGCTCGTATTACATTCATTAAATTCAGTTGACAGTCGGTGCTCTTTCGTGTCCTTTCTGTCTCTTCCGAAAGTTGTCGCGCTGTGACTAGCACACAACCACGATGAACCAACTCTCCCAAATTAAGCTCTTGTTACGTAACACGTAGACCGAGTTTCGTATGAAAAAAAGGAGCGGCGCTTTTAAAATAAAATTTTTCACATACAACACCTAGACGGCATTCCAGGAAGTTCAGAAGGCAGCCACGTGACCAAATATTTTTCCTCTCCTAATTATTCCAGAAGTTCACTATTTTCAATGCAGCACGAGTTTTTCGAATACATTTGAGATGGTTGCCAAAATGGCTGAGACATTTGGCATAAAGAGACCTAGCTGTGTCATTAGCCATAACTATGCATTACCTCTTTTGTTTTTTGTGTGTTTTGACTCAGTTTTGTGTTCGTTTTTAGCTTATTGTGTTTCTGATCATTGTATTGGTTTCTTAAGTATTCACTAAAGTTATATGTGCAAAAACCCGTATATGTGCATGTACATCATTTCTCATAACCAATTGTTATACATCCAGGAATACAAAGCTTAATCCACTGTGATTATATACATTTGAAAACACTATCCATATATATTTTTGTGTGCATCACTTCTTGGGAACGATTGTGTACATGAAGGCGTATATAGTGAAATCATGGTGATTGTATATATTTGAAAGAATCATAAGTATATATATGCTTGCATTTCATTCCTATTAACCGATTGTGTACATGAAGGAGTATTAAACTGGAAACCACTGGGATTGTAGATACTTGAAAGAATTATAGGGATATATTAGCGTATATTTCATTTGTAGTCTCTATGTACTTGAAGCAGTATACTAAACTGAAACCAGTGTAATTGTATGTTGCAAAGAATTGTCAATGAAGTGAAACTGAATAAATATGATAAACATTTGAGGTGTTGCATGTGTAGTGTACGTATACGTGAACGTATATCTGGTGAAAAAGTTGTGTGGCAGAAGAAAAGTTTGTTTTATTTGCCTATTAAATAAACGCAATATGCAAGGGCAGCAAGGCTTCATTTTCTGTAACGCGCATTGTGCATATACTGTGAAGAATATATAGATCCAGCACAAGTTCATACACGATGGCACGCGTTTATATTTTTGCCCAGACGCAATGAATGGAGCTCGACAGGTGGCGCACCATTGATAATGAGGACCACTTTCTTCAAGTAGTGTGTAATCAGTGCATGCTGATATCTATTAGTGCAGTCTAAAAGAATACTGGCACCCCTGCCATGGGCACTCAACACCCTTGTGCACCCTTCTCGCACCCTCCTCAGAGGGTGCTAAAAAAGTGATGGACATCGAAGGCACCCTTCCTTAAGGGTGTTTTTTTAACACCCTACAGTTTTTTTACATGCACACCCTATTCTAAGGGTGCATAAAAAGCACCCTTTTTTGAAGGTGCTGAATTAACACCCTTAGGGTGTCGTCCACGGGACAAGCTCATTTACACCCTCCTGGGTGTAAAAATTTTTACTGTGTACCGTGGCGTACCACAGGGGGCAGTGCTCTCACCGGTGTTGTTTAACATCTTCCTCAGTGCGATTCCAACACATAGCGATATTCATTTATATGTGTATGCTGATGACATCGCTTTCTTTTCGACAAACAGTGATCTGCAATTACTTTATCAGACATTACAGAATTACCTAAACATGATAGAGGAATGGCTTGAAAAATTGGAATGTCTCTAAACGTAAAAAAGCGCGCTTCTAGCGTTCTCGTTCAGGGACTTTGTCAACATCTCCTTGATGTATGGCACAGAGCAGAGTCCCCAGGTGGATTCACTCAAATACTTAGGCATCATATATAACAGCTCGTTAAATTGGAAAAGCCACATCGATCACATTGCGTCCAAAGCAACACGAGCCATGGGGTGGTTACGCAAGCTCAGCAACATAAAAGGGGGGTTGCGAAGAAATACATTGGTAATGGTCTATAAAATGTTCATTCGTCCTATCATGGAATTCGGCTGTGTCTTATTTTCGGGCAGTGCGACATATAAAATGAGACCGCTAATACTATTAGAAAGGGAGGCTTTATGACTGTGCTTTGGACTGCCCAAGTTTGTTGCTAACAAGGTGCTATACATGGAAGCGCGTCTACCGTCATTGTTGAATAGATTCAAAATGCTTACTATCCAAACATATTTAAAACTATACACTGTGTCTCAGAGAGCATCGTTTTATGCTTTTATTAAATAACCAAGCTTATTTATTGAAACTTGGTGGTCACGATTCCACTGCCCACAGATCTTGTTCGTCCAAGCGCTGCTGGAACCACTGAACGTCAAAATCAAACATATTTTCTCAACAAGAACCGTTAATTTAGATCTTAAGATAGAATTTGAGAATATTTATCCTTCTAACGCAAAAATGCCATTTCAATATTTAAATGATCGGCTGCAGGATTACTTGGCGTATGTGAACATGAACAACATAATTGCGACTGATGCATCCGAATCAATCGAACAGGCTGGGGCAGGTATCTTCTCACGTTCTCTTCACTGGTCCTTTTCGGTTAGACTCCCAGTTTACACAGCAATATTTATAGCAGAATATTTTGCTATTGTACTGGCACTACGGAAACTTCCTTTGGGTGAATCAGAAGCAGTTGTAATTACAGATTCTTTTTCAGTATGTGCTGCTCTGTCTTCAGGAGCCAACTTAACACTTATGCACATGTTTCGACAACTCGTACCGACAAACTTGAAAAAAACTGCAGCTCTTATGGGTACCAGGCGATCGTGGCATATACCTCAATGAGATGGCGGATGCACTAGCCACAGTATCTCTCAGCGGTCCCCTTATCCCGATTTTGCCTGATACGGCTTACGCGACAGCAATAAGGTTTAGAAACTTCTGTCTGCATGAATACGACTGCTACTCATTGGATAATTATCAAGATTTCGCACATCTAAGATGCCGCTGGAATAGACAGTGCTGTGCAACACGGCACTTGGAAGTTACTTTTACAAGATTGCGTTGCAGAATTCCGCAACTGAATTATTATTTGCATAAAGTTGGTCTGAAGGCGTCACCTTTATATCAGACTTGCAAAGAAATGGAAACGATAGATCACTTCTTTTAGTTCTGTCGCCGATATTCTCATCAGCGGAAAAGATACCTGGAAGCTCCACTTGAAAAATTGGTATTAGAATTGAATGTGGCAGTAATTTTGTCATTTGGCAGCATTAAATTCGGTTATAGCCACAGGGACGTCTGCTCTGCGGTATTGGAATACTTAATTGAAACAAAGCGATCGCCATTTTAATCTGCCTATATATATCAATATATATATATATATATATATATATATATATATATATATCATTTTAGACCCACCATTACCTCTGTCTCAAATTGCATCTGATAGACTGCATCGCTCTCTGCTCAGATATACTCCTTTTTCGATTTTCGGCTTTTTTTCTATATTTTTTGTCAGCCCAAAATTACGTTTTGTTTGAAAAACCATTAGCCTTTTAGTTAAGATCTTGCCGCCCTGTTCTTGGCCGATCCCCCTTTGTAGGTGTGCGCCAGAATATCAAGAATCATCATCTTCCATTCGCTACCCGAATCTTCAGAAGCACTGTCGTTCTCGAGCTTTGCGTCCTGGTGCTCGCGACCGAATCGTTCTACGACACCTGCCATTAGAATCGGGATCGAAGTACCAACCTCGCCGAAGATCTCACCCATGGTCCATCAAATTCGCGACCACCAGGACCGCGACATGCCAATCGTCGCTACTCCAACCAACCTCAAGGTCCGGAGGAAGAGGAAGAAGCCCGCAAGCCGAGGTCTTCGTTCTCGGGTCGCATCTCGACCAACCGAGGTTCTAACTCTTCTCCGCCGGCGTCATCAAGGTCTAGCACGCGGGCAAACCTTCGAGAACTCTTTGCCCTTCTCGTGAGGCAACGGGAAGCTGATCAAGGTAAACGACAGCGCGAGCATTTTGAAGAGCCGACCAAGCCTTCTGCACACCGACGTTGAGGTGGACCTCCGACGAAGACTACTTCGGGGAGAACGCCGAGTGACAAACAATATTGGGCTGCGCCACCATCATCAGGCTGTTGCATCGGGCCTTCGGACAAGGAAGTGTTCAAAGCACCAGCGACTCTCGAAGACGTTGCTCGAAGGGGGACGCTCTTGTATTGAACGGCTACTGGAGCCGAGGGCTGGCGCCGATTTTACCGCTGTCGTCGTGTGAAGAACGCGCGGAGAGTTCGCCATCGGAAGCAAGCCTGGCAGGAGCAGGTTGACCTTCAGAAAGACAGGCTGCCTGCTTTGTCTCGGGCTTGAATTGATGTCGAAGGTACGTCGACAATTTGGGCAGAGAGACGTCGTGGACTTCGTGGTCGGCACTACGCCCTGCTCGGATTCGTCATCCGACCTCCAGAAGACGACGACGACGAAGACAATGACAGCTGCTTGCGGCCTCAACGAGGAAGCAGCTAAACGACGACGTCATATGCGGCATGTTTCGTAGACACCCGGCGTCTAGTCCCATGTATGTTTTCGAACGGTGTGCTGGCTTTCGGTGGCCTCTTCATCTGGCGGCCATTGCTGCGAAGACGACGGGGACGTCGAGGTCAAGCTACAGCTGTGCCCGGGCCTGTTCTCGTCGTATAGGGCGTTTTTGTATATAGATATCGTTCCGTAGCCGAATAAAATATTGTTATTTGGCTATCGTTGTGTTATGTTTCTTGAGACCATGGCAAACCGGTATCACCTTCGTCTGTTGCGCAGTTGTCGAACGGGCTTTGAGACCATTGGCATAAGTAGGGGGGAAGGGGGTTCAGCGTGTCTGAGCCTCCCTCTCTCAATGCCGAGGCTGCTGGGGAGGGCGAGGCACCTTTTAAGATTTAAGTCTACACCGTCATATATTTGAGCTAAGCATAGCGCATTCAGCTTCTTTAGAGGTAAATTAGAGGGACCTGTATCAGTAGCTCTCATCGGTATAGGACTAAAAAATTGCGAGGCCACCCGGCTGGTTCAAAGAAAAATGAGCCCCGCCGCGGCGGTCGAGTGGCTAAGGTACTCCGCTGCTGACCCGCAGGTCGCGGGTTCGAATCCCGGCTGCGGCGGCTGCATTTCCGATGGAGGCGGAAATGTTGTAGGCCCGTGTGCTCAGATTTGGGTGCACGTTAAAGAACTCCAGGTGGTCGAAATTTCCGGAGCCCTCCACTACGGCGTCTCTCATAATCATATGGTGGTTTTGGGAGGTTAAACCCCACATATCAATCAATCAAAGAAAAATGATTTTATAATTTACGGGACTGTTTGAAGCGTAGTTATTTCTGTGTTTCACTGTTGTAATGGCGTGAAAGCGCTTTAGATTTCTGGCCATGGTGGTGGCATTTCGATAGGCGCTCACGAAATACGAGACGATGGACGCCCATCAATTTTCATGTACTTCGGATCACCCCAAGGGTTAAATAATCGAAAGCACCTTCACTATGACGTGCCTCACAGTCCATAACTACATTCTGGGCATCATTAATCATTGTCGGCAATATAATCCGCCAAACCGTGCAGCTGCGTTGGTCTGCTGTTGCCTTACGGGACGCCTAGTGGGTAATTTGTCAATTTACAAAAAAGGGGGGGGGGGCAGATTCCACTTAAATGGGAATCAATGATATGCGAAGCACGAATGAAAAATGTTCATATGTCAATTTGAAATCAGCACAACGTTACGAAGTAGCGGTAAATGATGCCGTACATGCCTTCCGTGGCATGAATTATCATTTTGGATGTGTCTTTTACCTTAGTCATCTATTCACGTCTCGTGATAGCAAATATAGTATTTGTGGAGCTAACGAAACGGCCGCGAGCACGCTATTAGCGAGGTATGTTGTCATGTTCTTACATGGCACGTGTGACAGGATTATCTTGTTTGAACCAGTCATATATGTTGTCAGCCATTGACGTCATGTAACACCAAATTTGGTATATGTGGAGCTAGCAAAACGGCCGCGAGCGCATCATGAAGGGCCCAGTATACTCCTATGTAGCGTTGACGCACGCGCACGCTGGGCACAGCGATGCTACGTTAGCAAAACGCGAGCACTTATAGTCTGACGTCAGGCACGATCAGCGTCCGCCGGCGCGGTCCGACGGCAACCAGTGCGAACTGCGACATCATGCATTTCGCACCCATGCGTTACCCAGAGAACACTTACTCTCCCTGTTTTCGTAACGGAGGGACGCCGGACGCGCTGAACCACGCATGCGTCAAAGCGATGCAGCGCGGCGTGCGTCTGCGAGTATATGGCAGGAACGGCGCCTGGCGTGGCAACGCCGGCAGCGGCGCGACGAAATGAATGTCGGCGAGCGCGCGCACAGCGTCACGTCGAACTGTATTGGCGCCTTGACTGTAGCATGTAGTCATGTTCTCACATGACACGCATCTCATGATTATCGTGTTTGCACTAGTCACATACCGTCGTCAACTATTGGCGTCACGCAATACCAAATTTGGCATATGTGAAGCTAGCGAAACGGCCGCCAGCGCATCATCACTGCGGCACGTAATCACGGTGTTAAGTGACACGCATGTCGTGATTATCATGTTAGGGTTGGTCGTTTGTGTTCGCCATGCAATCATGACATACCATACCAGTTTTGCAGTATGCCATGTGAACTAAACCACCGCTAGAACTGCAGGAAATTGAAATGTAAATCGTAACCTTCATGACCTAGATGTCATGATTTTGATGTTATCTGCGGTGGCTGCATTTCCCATGGAGGCGGAAATGTTGTAGGCCCGTGTACTCAGATTTGGGTGCACGTTAAAGAACCCCAGGTGGCCTAAATTTCCGGAGCCCTCCACTACGGCGTCTCTCATAATGATATAGTGGTTTTGGGACGTTAAACCCCACATATCAATCAATCAATCAATTTTGATGTTATGACTAGTGAAATATCTTCTTCATGCAGTCATGTTGTGTCCTACTAAGTTTGGCATCAAGACCATTACAGAAATGGCCAGAAGAGCTAAATCTCGTAGATAGATAGATAGATAGATAGATAGATAGATAGATAGATAGATAGATAGATAGATAGATAGATAGATAGATAGATAGATAGATAGATAGATACGCTCAAAATTGTTTATATTCCCTAAGAATTGCTTCGCATTTAAAAGAAGGGAATATTGTGGCCTAGAGGGAACTACGCAAGTCAACGAGCATAGTTTGAAACGGCCAATGTTCTGCGTGCTGTATAGTTGCCTGCTTTGAGGTGCGCTTAGTTGTCCACCAAAAAGCGATGACTGACTACCGTTTGAAGAGGCCGCGCGAACGCGGCCCGATCACGCTATTGCGTTCGCCTCTTGTTTTGTTTTGCTTTGTCGTCTAGAAAATGTTAGCTCATACCCACAAAGGGGATTGGCCACGCTGTACTTTATACCGTAAATTTTTACATATTGCTTGTTAAAGGAAAGAGCAAGACGGCAATAAGATAAGAACAAGATGAATAATAACGTACGCAAAAAAATTGGCAACATATCCACGGGGTGAATGATGGAGAGTGGGGCGAAGCATTCGTCCGTCCATTCGTTCTTGCTTTCGTCCGTCCATGCGTCCGTCTGTGTGACCATCCGAGCGTCCATCCACCCGTTCGTGCGTGCGTCTGTTCGTGCGTCGTCCCTGCGTTCGTCCATGCATCCGCCCCTGCGTGCGTTCATGCGTCCATCCATGCATCTGTATATGTGTCCGTTCATCCATCTATTCAACACTCCAAGTTCCATCATCTCGCATCTTTTTATTATATATTCCCCATATAGAAGCACCGCCATTCAGTGGACATTCCAAGGACTAAACGAGAGGTGGCACACGCACACTTTCTTACGGCTTGCGCTTCGGGTCTACTTCTCACCTTCAACCACCTTGAGTTCATCGTATATACTAGTTCACTGTATTTATGGCACTGTGGCCCAATGCTCGCTAAACCTTTCCAAAACCAAGGAGGTTACGCCCAGCGGGTATACCGTAGCAACCTTTTCCTGTCAGATAGTGCTCAATGTACATGCCATTGGCTGCTAATCGGAAATGAGAGACAGGGGAATTCGGCTTTTACTTTCTTACGGCTTGCGCTTCGTATCTACTTCCCACCTTTAACCACCTCGAGTTCATTCATGATATATATTAGTTCATTGTATTCAAATCACCGTGGCTCAACGCTCGCTAAACCTTTATAAAACTAAGGAGGTTACACCCAGCGAGTATAACGTAACAGCCCTTTCTTGTCAGATAGTGCTCAATGTACCTGCCAATGGGGATCGATCGCAGCGTACGTGTTAATTAAAATCCGAATGCTCCTTTCTCTCATTCCCCATTAGCAGCCATTGGCATGTACATTGAGCGAGCACTATTTTTATTGTTCAACAACGCACAAAAGAAATCTCTCACCTGCATCACCTTAGAGGTCAAAATGATATACTTGTTACATACTACAACGGCTACGAGTGACGAACGGGTGCCGCCATAAAGAGCTTCGCCCCTAAAAACGAAAAGGAGAAGGGCGAACGGAATCTAATAACTCGATTTTTTTAAGGCGAAGCGAAAGCATCCTCCAATTTTTTTTTTTCCTTTTTCGGTGTGATATTTTAAATTGAAGGTGGAACCTCAATTTTCTCTGCTAATAATGGACTTATGACAGTGTAAACTTATGACATCAGAGTTAGAGTGCCGTTTAATAATCTAAACTAAGTGATTTTTTCTTAGTGTCCCTTTCAACTTCACACGGCTACTGTAACTCCCCCCTCACTCCGTTTCCTTTTCTCACTATAGGTTTCGAGATTGCCACATGCAACCTCCCCCTTCTCAGTGTTTTTTTTCTTCCTTCAACGATCTCTGATCTCGAAAGATATCTGATACGCCATTACGAGGAGGCATCGTCGTCGTCGAGCGCGTGTTATATAATGGCACACGCGTAAACAGCGGGGCCTTTCAGTTGCGTAAGATGGTGTCGTCACTGTTTTGAACTTGTTGCCGAGCCACGCGACGAGGCGAACGAACGAGGCACATCCGAGGAAAGACGGATACTGTTTGTTTCTCACCGCATGCCTGCATGCCCCGAGGGCACTTGTGCTCGTAGGTGAATACTCGACTTTGCTCTGGTGGACCGTGTCACGTTTCGGGTTAATAATGCCTACTAAAGGAACATGATGGATCGTGTTTTTATTTTTTAAGTGTGAATTGAATACACTTTATAAGCGACCCCAAACCATTCACCATCGTCGCCGCCGTCGACGGCGTCCGCAGTCTTCTCTCTATCTTTAAAAGAAAGAGGACTTGGCGGGCCGCAGCGCGACGCTCTACTGAATAAGCCACGGACGCAACGCTGATATCGGTGTCAGTAACGCGCCTTATATCTTTAACGTCGCTGCGCGCGTCCCCCTCCCCTCCCAGGAACCATTACAACATAAAGGCACCATAGTGTGATTAATAGATATAATAGTGCGAATTAATAAATACCCCTCATAGCATCACCCCGTGCATTCGCACTTAACCATGTTCACCCTCAGGGAAATTCTTGGGAGTTTTTTGTGGAGTTGGGGTCCCAGACTGTTATTACCAATCTGGATAAATCGAAAACTTAGTTCAGTGCCTCGCCCCCCCCCCCTAAAAATGGTTCTCAGTTCAAGTTCTCGGGTGATTTGTGTAATGCGCAGTTTTTGGAGACTAGAGCAAGTTTAGCGCTGGTCGCACATGCCAAGTATACTATAAAAAATTAATGCAGAGTAAGTCAAGGTGGCCGTATAACGGCCAAGGCTAAGCGATTCATTGCCCATCCTTTACCTCGAGGGACTTCTGTAGGTGTGCTGAGCTTCAGGTTGAACGCGGCAATGTGCGTTTGACCAACCTGTGCTTACTCAATTTGTCTCTTGCTCCCTGGTTCTTCTTCCTGTATATTTGCTGTTCACCAAGACTGAGTGTTTCCACAGATCATTTTCTCTGTAGCAATGAAAGAATAATGTTACAATACACCATGGTTACTTAAGTGACTATGGCAGACAGGTCTGGAAGCATGAACGTTCTTCCAACGATGTTTCGTAAATTGTTTCAAGAATTCAGTAGTCTAGACTGCTTCTTTGTTTAGAACTTTTCGACATACGTGACTTACATGCTTCTTGTGCGCTGTAGTGACCATGACGGGTCACGGCACTTTGTCAGGAATAAGGTTGCCTTTGTACCAACCCTCGCCATTGTATGTGTGATCGATGCACAGTACACTGTACTGTGTAGCAGTTTCATTGAGTGAAGGCGACCAATAAATAACGCGAAGTAATGAACTGCTGGCAAGATATTGGAGTGGTTACAATCTATTGGAGCGCATCAGCCGAAGTAACAGGACCAAGCTGCTCTTTTAGGGCATCCGTAACGAAGCAACCAAGAACATGCCGCTATTTTCTCGACAAAGAAGAGAAAGCCGTTAGCGGTCATCGACAGCTGCCATTAGCGTGCTTGCGTGCCCTCGTGCTCCTGGCACCGGCACGGCCCCGACTGCCATTGGCTACTCGAATCTTGCGAAGCGCGGTCGTGCTCGATCTCCGCGTCCTGGTGCTCGCGGCCAAACCGTTTCACGACGTTCACCTTCGGAATCTGGCTGCCAGTACCAACTCGACTGAATCCCTCGGCGGCGCTTAACCGAAGTCTCGAACTCCAGGACCGAGACATGCCATCCGCCACTGCGCGGATGTGCCACAAGGCGCGAAGGAAGAAGGAGAAGTCCCACTCGAAGTATTCATTCTCGGGTTGCACCACGAGCAGCAGAGGCCCCGACACTTCGCCACCAGCGTCATCAACGTCCAGCACGCAAGCAAACATTCCAGAACTCTGCGCCCTTCTCGCGATGCACCAGGAAGATGACGATGATAAGCCTCAGTACGACGAGTCTGAAGACCGAAACAAGCCTTCACGGACCAAGCCTTCGGTGTGCCGGAATTGAGGTGGACCTCCGACGATGACGACGACGTCGATGACGATGACTCCGGGAAGAACACCCAGCGAAAAATGCGCTACTCGGCTGCACCACCGTCATCGGGCATTAGCATCGGGCGTTTGGACAAGGACGGGAGAGTCACTCTCGAAATCGTCGCTGGAAGTGAGACGCGATTGTGTTGAACGGGCGCTGGAGCAGGAGGCTGTCGATGACTTCACTGCTGTCGTCGTGCAGAAAAGGTGCTAAGAGTTCGCCGTCGGAAAGAAGCCTGGCCGAAGGCTTTCCATGTGCCGGAAGACCTGCGTACCTGGTACGCCTCGAGTCATATTCTTGATTGTAAGAGCATCTGAATGCTTGATGGACCGGCAGTGAGGACTTAGCGATGACTTATAGTGCGCTGACGACGAAGACGACGGCGACGACGACCAGGATGATGAAGGGCGCGGCTTAGCCTCGTGAATGACAAAGCTTCCATGTCTCCTCCACGGGTTTCGGCGACACAGGTCGCTCAGTTCGGGTTGGCTGTCCTATGGTACAGCGGCTGGCGCGGGCTTCGTCATCCGGCGGCCGTTTCGATGACCGTGACGTGGATGACAAGGCCAAACACCACGCTGTCGGGGCCAGGGCACGTCAGACTGTAACCTTTGGTATATATATTTTGTTTCTTAACCTAATAAACTTAGCGTAGTTTGTTTGTCTTTTCGTGTATTTCTTGAAGACCGCAAAACTGCAGCTGCTCCATCCATCGCGCCGTAGTTGAGCGACCATGAACGCATAGTAACGTACAGTGACGTTACAAATGAACAATCTGTTCGCATTTAGTAAAATTCAGAATTGATATTCAGATAACATTCCGTAAGGTTGCAAGAGCTCCGAAAATCGGGCGATTTGGTACTGATGAGGGCTATTTTGCGCGCAACACACACACGGACGACAAGAAACGGACACCACGAGCGCAAACTCGCAACTGATTGATTGATAACAACAAAATGCCAATTTCATCTGCGAGACTAACAAAATTTTGCGCCCGTGGTGTCTGTTTCTTTCCGTCTGTATGCAGGTTGCGCAAAAAAAAGAACGGGAATTGGTGTTTTTACGTCGTAACTTTAAAGCTTCTGGCATGCTGGTTGGTAGTGCATAGCTCCCAAGGAGACGCAGGAGAGTGCTGTTCGGTGGCACCATTCTGCTTCCTCTTCGTTTTTACGTCTGGAACGCAATAACGATTAACGCAGTGGTCAATAGCGGCTAAGGCGTTTCACCACTTAACTCTCGAGTGCGTAGGTATGATTCGCGGTTGCGTGAAATTCCAGAATACCCATGCAAATAGATTCAGGTGCGCGTCAAGAGCTTCGGGAAGGCAATGCTCATCCGCCTTTTAAAGGGGCAGGAGGCGCGTCAACACATGTTGAATTGGGGACCTTTAAGCTTGTCCTTTGGAGTTGAATGCGACAGCGATATCCTGTTCCTGTGAAGCGTGTACTTCAACCACTCGGTGAGTATATTATAGTACGATGTTTCTCGAGAAGTTTTACATTGTGCATTACTGCAGTGTAATCGATGGAGTTGAAAGTGTTCTTATGTCAGCGTAGCTTTCGCACATTGCTGCATTCTGTATCAGGGTTAGCGTGCTTTAAACCAAGAGCAATTGTGTGCGTGAAATCGTTTCGGACTCGCTATGCACCCACTACGTGGTCTTCAGGGAATACGTGCATTAACGCGTGCGCCCAGAGTGGGTGTGAGCTGTGCATAGAGATCTTCATTATCATCATCATAATCATCATCATCATCATCATCATCATCATGCTCGACATTCGATGGCAATGTACGCTTGTTCATCGCAATATTACTGCAATATTACATGCTGTATTGCAAAGCGTCTACACAGAACGCGCGTGCTTGTAACTGAGTACAAAGATTATTTCTCTGTATTTCGAAGTAAAACAAGTTGTGTTGACTGTAATTCCAAAACGATGCGTGGCTTTGTTGAAGAACACCTTCTTGCCCCGCAAAACAGCCTGGGTTCGATACTCACTCAGACTCCGAAATTTTTATCATTTATTTTGTTTGCATCTTTCTATCTTTTGGTCATGGACAGTGTGACGATTTTTCGCTTAGAACCAACGACGCTTTTCGCCGGCACCAAACACTTATATGGGAGCCCGCGCTGGCTATAAATATTCACAAGCGTATTAGCAATAAAATTATAAATAAATAACAATAGAATTGATAGTGCAGCTACAATCAGATGGCACAAGGCTTGACAAAACCATGCATTGCTGCTGGGCACCTACAGCTGCTCTTCGTTTAGCTGGGCTTTTACCCTTCTCACCTGAATTACGAATAGAAATTACATCTTGAGTGATTCTAAGAGGGCTTTCACGAATTTCATGGGCAGTCTTAGGCCAATTGCGGTTACAATGATCGATAATAGCAAACGAAATGTTTTATATACAACGTGTATGGGAACTCACCCTGCGGGGACTGCAGGTGTAATTCGGCGGCCCTCAGTGAAGCCCGAAGTTTAATTCAACAGGGAGGTGAACACCTCAAGCCTCGGACCTTGTTGCTTGGAGGTATCACCACATGGAACGAAATGATAGCTTATTACCGATACAACAGCAACACATACGTGGCCCCACATAGAGACCTCCCGTGGAAACTAGCTATGATCTGGAAGCAAATTCAAAGACATTCTTTTCCAAGCGCTCATCGGCTGTCTGAAATTTATCAGGAAACGTTCAACTGAACTGCCAACATGGCGATTCACGTGAAGGCTACCGAAAATCACATTCGTTGAAATGCGAGGGGAGCCGATTACAGAAAACAATGCTACAGATTCTTTCCTAGCTGCTTGGGACTCACCCCTGTCGTCAACTGACTACCCTCTTGAAGGTAGAAATAATTAACAGGGTATAGATAGTCGTGGCAAGCTTTTGCCAACGCGAAATGGCGTGACGGAACGCGAAATAAGGAACTGCGGGCGAGATATTGGATTCATTGCAAGTTCTATACGCATTGGCCAGGAGAACAACTTCAGGCTGCTTTTTTGAAATGTCCGGAATGGAGCAACCGAGGACGCACTGATATTTCTTGACGAAGAGAAGAAAGCCGTTGGTTGTTGCCGTCAGCTGCCGTGAACGTGCAGTGCCTGTCCTCGTGCTCCATTGTACTGGCCGTAGCACGGGCAAAGCCACGAATGCCATTCGCTACCGAATCCTACGACGCACGGTTGAGCTCGAGCTGCGCGTCCCGGTACTCGTGGTCGAATTGCTCTAAGACGCCCGCGTTCGAAATCTGGCGGCTACTACCGACTTCACCGAAGCCCTCGCCTGCGCGCTATCGAAGCTCCGACCTTCAAGGCCGCGACATGGCAACCTGTCGCTGTCTCCAACGTGCCGCAAGGCGAGCAGGGTGGGAAAGAAGTCCGACTCGAAGTCTTCATTACTCGGGTCGCAGCACGAGCAGCCGAGGTCCCGACACTTCGCCATTGGTGTCATCACCGTACAGCACGGGAGCAAGTCTTCCAGAATTCTTCGCCCTTCTCGAAACGCACAGGAAAATTGACGAAAGTAAGCGACAGCGCGGTAATTCTGAAGACCGGACCGAGCCTTCGGTGTCCCGGTGTCGAGGTGGACCTCCAAAGACGATGAGATTGGGTAGACGCCGAGCGACAAACGCAATACACGGCTGCGCCACCGTCATCGGGCAGCATGTGTCGGGCCTTCGGACAAGGAAGTGTTCGGGACAGTCACTCTCGAAGTCGTCGCTGGAAGGAGGGACGCCCTTGTGTTGAACGGAAGCTGGAGCAGCAGGCTGTCACGGATTCCACGGCCGTCGTTGTCCGTAAAAGGCGCGAAGTGTTCGTCGCTTGAAGGAAGCCTGGCCGAATCAGCTGGAAAACACGCATGCTTGGTTCGCCTCGTGTCCGACTTTTGCTTGAAAGTTCATTGGGATCCTTGATATACCGGCAGTGAGGACTACGAGGCGACATCTGGTGCCCAGAAGACGACGACTTACACGAAAGCAGCGGCTGAGCTTCGTCAAGGACGCAGACGTCCAGGTCGCCTACGAGATTTCGCTGACACCGGTCAGCCATTTCTGGATGGCTGTCCCATGGTGAACCGGCTGGTGTGAGCCTCTTCATCTGGCGGCCATTTCTACGACTTCGTGTGGATGACGAGGCGAAGTTGCGGCTGCGTTGCGACAACTGCTCGTCGGACTGTGCAATTTTGCGGATAGATTTCGTTTCGTAACCCATTAAATTTAGCGTTGTTTGTCTAACGTTGTGTATATTATTTGTCGAGGTCAGCAAATGCAGCGGCTCCGTCTTTTGCACTGTGATTGAGCGGCCATTAACACACAGCAAACATTCAAGTCACATTCAGCAACATTTTAGAATAATATGCGTAATAATAATGAATTTCAGCACTAACATGCACAAAAATATTATTCTTACGCAGTAACTTCAGTAATACTTCCCGTCATGCCAGTAGTGTTTCATAGCGCCAAAAGCTAAGTAGGTGCTTCCCTCCCCTCTCAGGTGAAGCTTAATCCGGCCAGATTTAGGCGAAAGATGCTTGTTTAGCATTTTACAGTATTATAGGTGTCAGTTAACGAGCCTATAATAAATAATAATATAATAATATTATATAATATATTATGTTATATTTTATTATATAATGATAATAATATAATATTACTATAATATAAACATTAATAATTATATAATATTATATAGTATTATTAATAAAGTTATATAATATTATTATTATATAATAACAATAGCAACAAATTTGGCATATCCCACGTACCTTGGGAATCTACGCTATGCGAAGCACGCGCAGGGAAAGTGACCATGTTAGGGACACATTAAGAGACGACGATAAATGTATGTACATAGAAAATGTTGCCTGCACAGACAAATATTGAACAGTCACAGATGTTTACATAACCGGTTGTTTGAACTTGCCCAATGATGTCAACAGCAGCACGAGGGTTAGCAACACCAGAAGCGATAACCTGTTATAATGCACTGGTGCTCGCGAGAATGGTAGCCCTGGACACTGCCAACTAAATCGACTTTAGTGCATGACACCTACCTAAAATTAATGTTAAGCTAACGGGACAGCTGTATCATCGGAGTACGTATTTAATGTTTGAAAATATGGACAGCCGGCACAGCAACCAGAATTGACGTTTCACGAACATTCGAACATTAGGGCCTATTTGAAAAGTAGTTCCGAGACTTGGCGTGACTCTGTGGTAAAATGCTGATTACCACGCAGAATGTTTAGGTTCGATTGCTGTTGGGGACCGTGACATATATTCTTTGCATTATTAGGGTTGACGCTGCCAATGTCAGCTTTTCCGAATGATGGTGATGATTCCAAAGCCATGGCTCGTACCCACTAAAGGGGATCGGCCAAGAATCGATGACTTAATTCAGTAAGATTTTTTAAAATTCATTATGAAAACTACCCTCCGGAAAGAAAGAAAATAAAAACACTATAGGCAGAAAGAAAAGGGTGCAATAGTTGTTTGTCACTTGTTCAGATCAGACAATAATTCATTAACTTGAATAGGAATCTTCACGCGTTAAAGTTTTACACGTGTGTTTCTCGTCATTCCTGGGTAGATACAAAGAGCCAATCACCTGTGGCACATACCCGCATACCAATCGCCCATACCCGCCCGCGGGTATGTACGACTGCCTGGCGCGAAGCATTTGATGCCGTACGCGACGGAATTTTGACCTTATTCATGTTTTGACCAGCGCGGCTCATTGGTCAAACTATCTTAACCCCCAATACTAATTTTGGTTGAAGCCATGTTAAGGGGTTGATCACAAGAGCACTCAGACATGAGTGGCTAGATAGGATAGATAGATAGTAGATAGATAGATAGATAGATAGATAGATAGATAGATGATGATAGACAGATAGATAGATAGATAGATAGATAGATAGATAGATAGATAGATAGATAACCTAAGAAGGTGGCAATAATACGGCAGTGCTGTTGAGGAACAACTCTCCTGCGTCTTGTTGGTTATTGTTGTCTTCGCGCCAGTAAGGCTGATGAGCGTTGTGGTCGCTTGGCAGGCTGATATGTTGTTAATGATAAACTTGTGAGCATGCGGGGTCGCTTGCTTGGTGTAAAAACTTTTATCGCTGGTGCAATAGTAATAAGTTTGAGGAAGGGCAAGAAGAGGCTACCCGCTTATATACCTACTTGGGCTCCCTCATCTCAAGAGCCCATGGCGACCGCCGCAACTCGGGCTCTGTCGACCAGGGGCCTTCTGACTCGCCAGGTCGGAGCAGCCGAGCAGGGCCACTTCCCAGTTCTCCCAGATGGGATGTGTGTTTCGGGGGAAAGGTTCGGGGTTTATTGGGAGGCCCACACCACGTGGAAAATGTCCGAAGACGTCTCGATACCGTCTGCTGTGGCCGACATTTTGATGGGCTTGTGAAATTCCAGAATACACGTGCACATAAATTTCAGTTCATGTTAAGGAACTCCGGGAAAAAAATTACTCTGTAGTTTATATAAAAAAAAAGACTCGCGTTCAGAATATGTAGTATTACGCGATAGCGTTTTAAGAGCTGTTTTCTGGTGTTGGCGCTGTTCTTCGTTAGTTGCCAGCGAAAAATTATTCTGTTCTTCGTGACCGAAAACAGCCGAGAAAGACCCAAACAAAGTATTAACTAATATTACCTGGTTTGTGGAGGTAGTGGTACCAAAATGGGCACAGTAAACATCATCACGTCACATATTCTTGCGGCATCTCTTGGGACCTACATTGTTCTTAGTTCGTAGAAATGTAGTTCACCTCTGGCATAAGAGGTGAAACTTTTTACCACCAATGTTTGGAAGCTCCTTTGTGCCAGGTGTCTTGAGACTACGATCTTTCCATACTATTAGCGTGATCCTATGTTCATTGTAACACATGTTTTAATAATACCATGAAAGGAAAAGAAAAAACAGGGCCACGTTATTGCTTGTGAATGAGAGAGGAACTAACGTGCTCTGATTTGAAATGCAGAGCAAGTACTTTCATGCTCTACAAACTCGCGTATGCATGCTTCACAATGCAACATGAAATATTGTAATAATTACGCGTGCAACAAACTTACATTGAAATCGGGTGCCAGAACATGTGATTATCTCAATGACTTCTTGGCTTAAAGCCGGTCACCGCTCAACAAAGGAACACATGCTACTACGCCCATTTCCCTTATGGCCACGTATAGTGGGTGCATAGCAAATTCGAAAAGAAGGTCATGCACTAAGTGTTTAAAGTATGCACTAGGGACAGATTATCGCTATCGCGTTCAGCTCTTGAAGGCGAAGCTTAACACGTATATACCAGTGTCCAACATGTAGGACGCTAAGACTTTGCAGTGTACTGGAATGTTCCTTCTGTAAAAAAGGTAACGCCACCTAATGTGGTGTTTATGATGCCCTGTCCTCATCATATGAAAGTCTTGGTTATCGCGGGGCTACAAAAAGCAACGTTGTTGCATTCAAAACGGTATATTTCGCGTTCATGTAGCTGAGTGCCCATACCGCGAAAAAAAGTAATATAGTGTCAAATTGTTTCTCGATGCTGCTGATATACTTGTCGATTGGCTCATCAGTTATTGGGTGTGCAGTAACTTCATATGACAGTGATAGGGTGCTAACGTTTTTCGTTTGCGGAGTGTCGAAACATTGGGCGTCCTTAAATATAGGAGAGCTCCAAAGGCGTAGTTCGAAAGAGTGTTTTTTTTAAATTAAAAGCCTTATTTGCTTTTCTGCAGGTCGTAGAAGCAATCATTTTGGGAAAATAAATCAGTTTGTTAAGTTTCCTAAGTTTGGGCATATATGGGTTAAGGATCGCCCCACCGCGATGGTCTTTATGCTAGTCCTATAGTGGGAGCAACCTCGTACTCTAAATCGTTAACAACGTTTAAATGCGAAGCATTTCTTAGCGACCTTCAGCGACATTAAGTAGATCTATCTATCTATCTATCTATCTATCTATCTATCTATCTATCTATCTACTATATATCTAGCCGCCTACCGACTTCTAGCCCTCATGGCCGTTTCGATAATGGTATCGATACCAAACTTGGTATGGCATAACATGACTGTACGAAGAACATATTTGACTAGTCATAAGGATGAAAATTTGCCATGTATGTTATGGATGTCTTCGATTTTACATTTCAGTGGTCCCGCAGCTCTTGCGGTGGTTTTGTTCACAAGGCATGTTGCAAAACTGGTATGGTATGACATGACTTGCATGGCGAGCACAAGCGACAGACCCTAACATGAAAATCATGACATGCGGTTATTTACACCATAACTACCTGCCACGCTCATGATGCGCTCGCGCTGTTTTGCTTGCATCACCATACCAAATTGGTAGCACGGTCGCGCATAGGATGAAAAAAGTATGTGACTGGTGCAAACATGATAATCATGAGATGTCATGTCATGTAACAACAGGATACTTGCCACACTCATGATGCGCTGGCGGCCGTTCTGTAGCTTCACATATGCCAAATTTCGTATTACGAGACGTGAATGGATGACGAAGGGTATGATACTGGTCGCATACATGGTTAAACATAAGATGGGTGTCATACAACATTAAGACTACATGCTACGCTCATTATGCACTCGCGGCCGCTTCGCTAGGCTTCACATGTACAAAATCGTTTGTTACGTCACGCGTACGGATGGACAAGGATTAAATGACACATCCAAGCGTGATAATCACGAAATGCGTGTCATGTACAGCATGACGGCATTCCGCACTTATGATTCGCTTGTGGCCATTTAGCTAGCTTCCCGTATGCCAAAATTTGGTATATAGGTGAGGTCAATGGATGACGAAGATATGTCACTGGTTGCAAACATGATAACCATGACATGCGTGTCATGTGAGAACACGACTACATGTAACAGTCAAGGCGTCAGTTACATTTCGACGTGGATTGGTGGCGCGTGCTCGCGGCGTCATTTCGTTGCGTCCACGCCGACGTTGTCACGTCATTCGCCAGTCCTGCCAGTCTACTCCAGGTGCGTGCCGCGCTGTGTTGCTTTGATGCATGTGCGTTTCAGCAACGTCCAGCTTCCCTCCGTACGAAAAGAGGGAGACACATGTTGTCTAGGTAAGGCATTGGCACGAAATGCAGCATGTCGCATTTCGCGCCGGTTCCGTCGGGCCGCGCCGACGGACACTGGTCGCGCCTTGGCGTCCCAAGGTATACAGTGCTCGCGTTTTGCTAACGTAACGTCGCTGTGCCCAGCGTGCGCGCGCGTTAACGCTACTTTGGAGTATATTGGGCCTTCATGATGCGTTCGTGGCTGTTTGCTAGCTCGACATATACCAAAATTGGTGTTACGTGATGTCAATGGATGACGAAATTATACGACTGATGCAAACATGATAATCTGACACGCGTGTCATGTAAGAACGTGACACCTACCATGCTCATAGCGTGCAAGCGAACGTTTCGCCAGCTCCATATTTATAAATTTGGTATCACGTGACGTGAATGGATGACAAAGGTAAACGACACATTGAAACCTAATAGTCATGACAATAAGTCATGCACGGCATGATTTACCTCCACCTCGTAACGTTGTGCTGATCTTAAAGTGGCATTTCAACCTCTCTCATTCATGCTTCGCATATCACTCGATTCCCACTGTACGTGAGGCTGCGAATTTTATCTAAACACAGAGTGGCTAAGGTACTCGGCTGCTGACCCG